>PVIA01003049.1:90000-183586 GCA_004024845.1 Tonatia bakeri | reverse complement strand
ATAATTACATTGTTAAGGCTCCTGATACATTGCTAAAATTTACATGTTTCACTCCCACCAGAAATTTTTTGAGAGTCTTGTTTATTTCCATATCATCAGCAGTCTTTACAATTAAAAAAATACTTTGCTAATTTCATTGGTGAAAACTAGTACCTTGTGTTAATGTACATGTTTAATGTTATTGACCATTTGTATTTATTTTATTATCTTAATATCACTTGGCTGTTACTCAGGTGTTTTTCTCAGTACTAAACTACATAGTAAAAAGTGACCCTTTTCTGGCATGTTAGCAATATTTATTTTTCTGTTTTTCATTGTGTATATATATTTTTAAAACTACTGAGTTGAAGTATTGCTTTGTTTATGTTTTGTTTTATTTTGGGACCATCTAGCCCTTCAAAATTTAATCAAATATGTTTTGTTTTATACTTCTTTTATTTTTAGTATTAAATTTTTTTTTAAACTTTAGGATTTTTAACTGTTTTATAGTTTGGGACATACAGTCTGCATTTTCTGTTTATTGTCTTTGCAGACATTGATGTACATACAAACTCCCAATCAGAAATACAAAGAAAAGAGCACCGAACTGTTGCTAGTCGACTGTGACCTTGAGTCTCAGCTTCTGCGTCTGTAAAGTGAAGGTATTTGTTTGGTACTCTGCTGTTCATTTAGCTATTTGGTCTAAGAACTACAGTAAGAAATAAAATTTAAATCATAACCCCAGAACTTGTACATATACACACTCATATACAGATATATGTTTGTGTGGTAAACATATACTACATGTTCTACTTTTGTGTGTTCATATCATGCCATGGAAGGCCAGATTATTTAAAAAACCTGCTGTATGTAACTTACCATATTTTTGGACTATAAGATGCACCCCCCAAATTTGGGAGGAAAATGGGGGTGCATCTTATAGTCTGAATGTAGCTTACCTGGCTAGTGAATGTAGTTTACATTTACATTGGTGAAATATTATGTTCTTTATGTCATTACATATTTTACCACATTCTTCACTTCCAAAATTTTTTCCCTACTCTAAAACCAGGTTGTCTAATAGTCCTAAAAATATGGTGCTAAATTGCTTTCATTACCCCACAGTGGGGTGTGATCTAGAGCACTGGACACTCAAAACCCCGTAGGGCTAACCAGATAACAGATGCAAGTATCTTGCCCCTTTAACATACCAGAGCGCTTGGGTCCTATATATAGGCATTCGAAGCAAAATAAAACAAAACTTGTAAGGTCAATAAATATTTTCAGGTGGAATTTACCTGCTAATTTAGGCTCCTAATCTAGACTAAGGGGAAAAAACCCAAAGACAAAATGTAAGCTTATTACTCTATCAGATTACTGTAAAATGTTTTAAACAAAACAGTGCACGTTGTGAACCACAGAACATACTTTGATAGCATTGATGTAGTGCTGATCTTTAGATACGTTCCAGTACATTTGTGTTCTAAAGGTCTGTGACCCTGTGACAACTCTAGACATGGAAACTAGGAGATGAAATGGCCTCACTCAGTTATTCTGATTTGGTAAGATAATGATGTTATAGAAACAAGCCTCCTCTCTTGGGGTCTTTTTTTTTTTTTTTTTTTTTTAATGCTATGGTTCTTCTTTGCCCACTACTGTGTTAGGAACTGCGGCTCTCAATGCCAGAGTTTGGTAAAAAGGAAAGGAACTATTCAAAAGTTATACAGGTTTAGAGTAATGGCAGAATGTCCTTGTTAAATAGCAAAGTTCCTTTAAAACACCCAGACACACACACACAGTCCTGCTTCCCCTTGCCCAACCAGGCCAGTCAGGGCCTGGACTCCCATTCTTAATCCAAAACCTCATCCTCCTTGTGGGCTAGTGGGGGTCCTTCAGCATTCTTTCAAATCACTCAGAGAGAGAGCTTCGCATGACTGCTACATTTTGCTTTCCTGCTTCCTAAGCCACGTGGTCAAGAGAGTCCCCGTTCTGCTCCCAAAACCACATGGTCAAGCCCCAACATGACTGCTGGTCTGGGTTTAAATCCCAGCATGGATCTTCCTTCATAACCCCATTTCCAACTCCTTCCACAGTAGGCTACACTTGCCAGTAGTCTGGTTTCTTCTGCCTTTCTCATCTGCCATTGTTAGTCCAGGCAAGTGTGGCCTGTGGTGCGGAGCGAACCGTCTCCAAGCTCACACAGGTGCTTTAACAGGGGGAGCTACCTCCTAGCTACATCACAGGTCAAAGTCATGCATATCTCCCTGGCTCTGTGAAGGCTATGAAGCTAGCCTGCTGTTATTGATCTACAAAATAATTCTCAATCTCTGTGCTACTGCTTTTCCCAGTCCCCCAAGCTAGGCTTGTGGTGGGGTCCTGGAGCCTCTCAGCCTATACTCCATTAAGTCTACACCCTGTTAAGCCTATACCCCCTTGCAATGATGGCTCTGATGACATCTGAAAAATAGAAACATGAAAGAGATTGTTCTAGGTATCTGAGTTACTCTGGAGGTCGAATCAAGGTGGAGGTGAATTTTGACCTTTTCCTGTCAAGCAAAGGTGATGGCACAATATTCCAGCAACTGTGTCCAAAACCAGAAAATGCTGATGAATAACCAGTGAAAAATCATATAGAAGTTTAGTGTCATTGAAAAAGTACAGCAGCATTTGTATACCTACTAAATCTTGCGTGTGTATGCACACAGAATTATTTTTATGACTTGATTGTCTAGTTTTTGGAGCAAAGACTCATATACCTACAAGAGAGATGCTGTGATGTACAGCCATTAGAGCTCACTCTGGTGACTTGGGTAATTGTAATGGAACCATGGAGCCATTAGGCTCCAGATGGAACTTTAATCTGGCTTCTGATTGAGCCAAGTGTCCTTGTAGAGTCTCTAAGCATCTGTTTTGGAAATATATGTGACATTATTCAAAATTTGTACAAATTAAGCCACCCTTGGGTTATAATTCAATTTTTCTTTATTGAGAAATGTATTGTAAACAGTTTTATGCAATCAAGTAAAACTAGCCTGTACCCATTATTTATTTGCATATTAACTGGTCATTTGTATTTTTGTGATCATACTTGTAATGGATTTAAGAAAGCTTACATCTAAAATTGTTTTTTGCTTATAAAATCAGAAGACTGTTTCTGAGTTTTAAATAGCTTCCACATTGGTACTTATTTTTGAGAGACTATTTAAAAATGCATAAAATTATGGTGATTTTACCTTTGAATGACAAGACACCCCCAAATAATCTGCCTTATTCCAGAATGAAGTTTATTTTCTTCTGTAACAGAAATTCAGAAGTAGGGGAGACTCTCGGGCTTGGTCTCCAAACACTGTGTGAACAGGTACCAGCTTGGTTTATCTGTTCATATATTTAACCTTATATTGGTTTCCTTTGTGATCACAGGATGGCTGCCGTTCTGCAGCTGGAGCAACAAACATCCTTTAGTTCTGGCAGAGAGAGAAAGCAAGAATTTTTCCCCTCATTGAATTTTGAAAGTTTTTCCTTCTATTTTATTAGGCTAGTTTAGACCACATGTTCATATTGGTCTAGTTTAATTAATTATTCTCCCATTTACAGATACACAGACATTAAAATTATATTGTAGGAAGAAATAGGTATTTTATAGTTACTTTGGTTTTTCTTAGAGACTGGAAAATTACTTTTTATTTATTTACTTTAAAGATTTTATTTACTTATTTTAGACAGAGGGGAAGGGAGAGAAGGAGAGGGAGAGAAACATCAGTGTGTGGTTGCCTCTCTAGGACCCCCTACTGTGGACCTGGCCCAAAACCCAGGCATGTGCCCTGACTGGGAATCAAACCAATGACCCTTTGGTTTGCAGGCTGGTTCTCAATCCACTGAGCCACAGCAGCCAGAGCAAAAACTACTTTTTATATTGGGGGTAATAAAAATTACCTGGCCCAGGTAAAGTGTGAGGAGATTGCATTATTAAATAAATGTTAGTGACATTTTTTCAGGAATATATTCTCTGAAATATATTACCACTACTATTTGTTCCTTCCCCCAAAGAAAGCCATACAGTTCTTTGGACCCCTGGTCCTTAGCATATATAGCTAAGTTTAATTTAAAAAAAATATATAGTGTAATTCACATACAGCAAATATTTAGTTATGTTTTAACAATTGAGAATAAGTACTGGAAATGAAGAGTTATAAATTCATGGTACAAAGATCTGACCTTGGATTTAAGTTAGGAAATACTGAAAATGCTGATGCAGAAGAGAAACATTCCTGAAGGAGTAATTACAGCAAATGTAGATTTTAGTTTTACATTGTCTATTCTGATGCAGTAGTATTTGTATGCAGATTTTCCTGAAGGGTATAAAGCTATATTTTCCTGCCAGTTTATTCACTGTTAAATTTCTTTTGCCCTTTCATGGTCAAAAATGCATTATTGCCAATACCATTAATTTAGATTTTGTGATTAGAGGTTGTTTTAACTATAAACAATTTGATAAGCAACTACTAGAATGAATAAGAACTTATTTACCTCTTTAAGGATTTGAAAAACAGTCAAAACATTCTAGATGTCTTCCTTCATCTCTGCCTCTAATAGGTCATGTTAATTTTCCCTTCTTCTTATATCTGGAATCAGTTCTCTCTATTCTGGTTTGAACCCTACTTATCTCTTAATTGGATTTCTCAATCTCTGGGCCATGATATTCATATGACACATATTATTCTTCACTTGACTTTTTAAAAGATTTATTAGAATATAACACCTTTCAATGTGACTACATATACCCACCCACTTCAGCTTTAGAGGTTTGTAGTATTCCAAAGTAGGTATTTGTCCTGTACAATTTTAAAATAGCCCTTCTTGGTGATAAATCTCATCATGTTACTCTTCTGGTTAAAAGTCCCCCTCCCATTCCTTTCAGTGGTGATTCTTAGGGCAGGGAACATTCATTTCCCAAGGACGGGTAAGTCTGAATGGTGTGTGGGCATTTTAAAGCTCTCTCCATAAATTTTTGATATACTCTTTTGGTTGAGGATTTCTCTTGTAGCAGGAACTGTAACCATTTCAGATATCAGTGATGACAAAAGGTTGTAAACTCCCTAGTGGTTTGACCTTCTTACCCCCTGCAATCTAATAATTTTGAACAGCTTGCCTTTCTCTTGGCTGGAAATCTGTTTTCTCTTTCACTTCTTTGCATTGATGTCTTTTTACTGGGCTTTAATGCCGTTCTTTTCTGTTTGTATTCATCCTGAAAGTATATCCCACATTTTCCTTCTTCTGGATTTTTACACTGCTCTTGAGCTTTTTCCAAGAACACTTGTAATTCCTTCTAAACTTTTCTCTAGTAAATTTTAAGCTGCTTGAGGACAGAATGGTGTTATGATCTTTACAGTTTTAGTATGTAATTGTACATAGAACGTATGGTAGGAGATGAATTATCTGATTACATGAATGTAATTTAGTGGAATTATTATAGAAATATACTAAATACATTTAAATTTTTGCATAAAATAGCTAGGAGAGTTAAACATTTAAATCTGCACAAGGAAGAGGTATGCAAAGTCTCTGAAGAGGCTGAGTGACTGATGGGCTTGCAAGCTTGGTGTTGCAAGCTTGTTCACCTCCTGATTGATGCAGCTTAAATAGGATATGCTCCTTCAGAGGGGGTTGTGGATTGTTCTCTCATCATTGTAAAAGGAAAGGCCCAAAGGTTGAAGTTGATCATACTCACCACAGTATTGGCTGGGAGATTTTTAATATTCCGGTTTCTACCTCTCAATAAAGAGAAACATGCAGGGAGTTGCAGATGGATACTCCAGATTTTCTTCGCAGGTGGAATAGTGATTAAGAGAGAGACTTGACAGACGGGGTTGCATTGCTGTCTTCTTTGTTACCTGCTAGCTGTGTGTTCTTGGGCAAGTTTTTCGTCCGCTTTGTGGCACAATGTATTCATCTGTATACATAGTGATGATTATAGTACCATGTATAAACCATCAGAGGGTTTGGTGAGATTTAAATGAGACGATATGTGTAAAACTCCCAGAACTGTTCCTATTGTAAGTACTATGTATTAGTACTTATTTTATTTAGGTTATTTGACTTCCTGCATAGTTTTGTCTGCGAGGAGAGAATGTGCTTGTCATGCCATTGCAAGGGTTCTAGTCCTGTGACACAAATGTCCCCAGTTCTTTGGCATTTATTTTTCATTATATGACAAAAGACTCAAGAGTCAAGCCTGTTTCTTGACCTTGATTAATGTTTGTTTACCGTAAGTCATGATTCCATTCTTGAATGTTCTGTCAGAATCCACTTTCTAGCCAACATGGCTGAAAGGCAGACCTGGAGCTTATTAAAGCCTTAAAGTAATAACCGCCCGCCTGTGGCACTTTTTGAGAGCCATCCCTTTTGTTGCCGCTGGACAAGGCCACACCTCATCCCAGCAGCACTGTGGGCCCAGGTGCTTGAACTGCTGTTCCCCTATTTGAACACGTATGTATGTAGCTGTATGTTTGACAGTAACTGAAATATCCAGTTCATCTTTTTCTACTGAAAAAATATATGAAAGTGTATGAAATACTTTCAGCCCACAAAATACACTCATTAAAAAAGCCACATAAGTATTTGACATGTACTGGATTGATCTTGAGAAGTAGGGTCTGGGTTTGGGTCTATTTTATTTGTTTTACTTTGGACTGTATTTGTAAGGGGTAACTGAAATTGGTTCAGCTTTAAAAGATGTGCAGAAGGAAGAGGAGTAGAACTCTGAGAGCAGGGATTGATTTTAATATTATAAGACATACTTTTAGTTTTGAGGCAACAAAACAAACCTTTAGCTTTACTCTGGATGCCACCTTTTGGTCTGGTTACTAACGGGGGTCTCTCTTTCTGTATCATCATTAGCTTGCATTGTTACTTTTCCTACTGCAGCAGCCAGTGCGGAAGGCAGGTTTCTTCAGAGATAACTAAAAAGTTCAAATAGTTTGAGAGGCTCACAGATTCTAAAGCAACCCATCCTTTTCAAGCCAGATGGCAAAGCCCCTAGTTTACTGATGAGCTGGAGCCTAGTACCTACTCAAGGTCTAGTTCATTGTTACTGGTCTGGTTTAGAACTGAACTGCCATGCCACAGAGGCTGGCTGCGTTCAAGACAGCTTCTTTAGTGAGTGATTGTGACTACCATATTCAGTAAAGTGTGTTAGTCTGTAGGGGCAGAGACAAGGGCTACCTTTGGTTTGCTTTTCTAGGAGAAGGTTGTATGAACAGAAGCACAGGATTTTATTTGCTGCATGATAACTATTTATTTCAGAACACAGCACCACAAACTGGATGGCTTAAATAACAGAAATTTATTACTTCACATTTCTGGAGGCTAGGAGTTTGAAATCATGGACTCAGCATGGTTGGTTTTTTCCTGAGAGATACAAGAGTGTGTGGTTTTTAGATCTTAATTATTTATTTAAACGTCTCTTTGTTTTTAGTAATTAGCAGATTTACTGAAGACGATCATCTTATCATTTTAGTATGGTGGTAGTAATGTAGTTATACAGTATTTGAATGCCAGGATGTTTAAATGGTTATTAAAATTGGTAATGTTTATAGGATTTATTCTGGTGGATATCATTTAAGAAATTGATTCTTTTGATCATTGTATACATAGATTTTCAAGAGAATTATTTCTAGTAGGAAGGTACCCCCTATAGAAGGGCTTACAACTAGGAGTTTTATGTCCAGACACAAATAGACTTAATTACATATCAAAATCGCTTATTTACTATTTTGTATTAAGATCTAAAGAGCCCATTACAGATATAAAGTAAAATTAATTCTGATTGAATTATCAAATGGCTTTAAGTCAGTGTTATTCTAATCATTCTGATAAAAATATTTTAATATATTTAAAATGAGGTTGTAACCCGTATGATTTCAACAATGTTTTGTTTTAATTTTTCCCTTTGACTTGTTTAATTTAGGAGTATTTTTTTTAAAGATTTTATTTCTTTATTTTTAGAGAAAGGGGAAGGGAGGGAGAAAGAGAAGGAGAGAAATATCAATGTGTGGTTGCCTCTCACATGCCCCCAACTAGGGACCTGACCCACAACCCAGTCATGTGCCCTGACTAGGAATCAAACCAGTGACCCTGTGGTTCACAGGCCCCTGCTCAATCCATTGAGCCACACCAGCCAGGGATGGCTTGTTTTAATTTTGAATTCTTCTGTTGAAAATGTCAAAAGTAGTGTAAATTTTACTCAGCCTGATTTCTAAGACTTAATTATTATGACTTGACTGAGGAATCTATCCTTTTCCCCTCAAAGTGAATTGCTCATATATTGTTAAACAGATGCAAATTTTATTAATTAAGTCTTGTCATAGAATAACTGCTCTATTTCTTATTCACTTAACTTATTTCACAATTTCTTAATGTATATGTTTATGGAGCAAGTTAAAGTTAGTTGCTAGGCCTCTTCTTTCCTTCCCTTCTTTTCTTCCCTTCTTTCTTTCTCTCTGTTTTCTTAAATTATATTTTATTGATTATGCTATTGCAGTTGTACCAATTTTCCTCCTTTGCACTCCTCCACCCAGCACACCCACTCCATCAGGCAATGTCCACACCATTGTTCATGTCCATTTGGTCATGTGTATAAGTTCTCTGGCTACTCCATTTCCTATGCTGTACTTACATCCCCATGGCTATTCTGTAACTACCTGTTTTCTACTTCTTAATCCCCTTACCTCTTTGTCCTTTCTCTGTACCGCCCTCCCATCTGGCAACTATCAGAATGCTCTCTATATCCATGATTCTGTCTGTATTCTTCTTGTTTGCTTAGTTTGTTTTTGTAGATTCAATTGTTGATGGAGATGTGTTTATTGCCATTTTATTATTCATAGTTTTGGCCTTCTTTTCCTAAATAAGTCTCTTTAACATTTGATATAGTAATGGTTTGGTGGTGATGAATTCCTTTCTTTTTTTCTTGTCTGGGCAGCTCTTTATCTACCCTTTAGTTCTAAATGATATTTTTGCTGGGTAGAGCAGTCTTGGCTGTTGATTCTTGCTTTTCAGGACTTTGAATATTTCTTGCCAGTGCCCTCTAACCTGCAAAATTTCTTTTGGAAAATCAGCTGACAGTCTTATGGGAAGTCCCCTGTAGGTAACTTAACTGCTTTTCTCTTGCTGCTTTTAAGATTCTCTCTTTATCTTTGACCTTTGACATTTTAATTATGATGTGTCTTAGAGTGGGCCTCTTTGCAGCCATCTTGTTTGGGACTCTCTGTGCTTCCTGGACTCAAGTGTCTATTTTCTTCACCACGTTAGGGAAGTTTCTTATATTATTTTTTTCAACCGGATTTCCAATTTCTTGCTTTTTCTCTTCTCCTTCTGGCACCCCTATGTTGTAAATGTTGGGGCACTTGAAGTTGTCTCAGATACAGCTTACACTATCTTCGGTTTTTGGATTCTTTTTTTCTTCTTGTTTTAATTTTTTTTTTTTTGCTTCCTTATGTTCTAAATCATTGATTTGATTCTTGGCTTTATCCACTCTACTGATGTTTCCCTGTAAATTGTTCTTTATTTCAATTAGTGTATCTTTCATTTCTGATTGGGTCTTTTTAATGCTTTTGAGGTCCTTACCAAGTTCTTTGAGCATCCTTATAACCAGGGTTTTGAACTCTGCATCTGATAGATTGCTTATCTCCATTTCGATTAGCTCATTTTCTGGAATTTTGATCTGTTCTTTCATTTGGGCCATGTTTCTTTGTCTCCTTGTTTTGGCAGCCTCCCTTTGTTTGTTTGTTTGTTTAAAGATTTTATTTATTTATTTTTTAGAGAGGGAAGGGGGGGAGAGAGAGAGAAACATCAATGTGCGGTTGCTGGGGGCCGTGGCCTGCAACCCAGGCATGTGCCCTGGCTGGGAATCGAACTTGTGATGCTTTGGTTTGCAGCCCACGCTGAATCCACTGAGCTACGCCAGCCAGGGCTGTTTGTTTTTATTTATTAGGTAAAGTTGCTATGACTCCCTTTCTTGGTCATGTGACCTAAGTAGGGTTCAGCTGCACTGCCTTCTCTATCACCCAAGCAGTATACTCAAGGTGTGCACTTTGTGTGGGCTCTGTACACCCTTCTCTTGCAGTTGAGCCCTGATTTCTTTTGGCAGGTCAGTGGAAGGGATTTACCCAGGCCAGTCAGCTGCAAGGATTATCTGTGACCACTGACCCCCAACCTCCACCCTCCATGGAGGATCAGCTGTGCAAGGGAAGGGGGTAGTGTTCTGATGTGGTCTGTAGCTGTCCACTGGGTGTGCAGGCTCTAGGGTTTCCTGGGTGGTACAGGCCACAGTCAGCCCCCACCTGTTTTCTGCCTAGGGCCACCCTTCATGTGCTATAAAGCAGTCTGAGATGGCTTCTACCTGTGCTGGGCTTGGAGATTCCCAGGCAAAGACAAGCTATGAATCTAGGCTGGCTATTGCTAATGCCAGGAATGGGGCCACTTAGCAAGAGGCGCCACTTAGTAAGAGGTATTGGGGCTGTTGCTTGTTTGAGAGGATTTAGGAATTGGTGAAGCACGAGCCAGGACCAGCCATTCATATGGAAAAGTCATAGTTAACAGTTTGTGAAGGCCCGTAATGTGGGTGGGTTGGAGTCTCAGGGGATCTCCAGGGTGGGGCAGACAGTGTTATCAGGTTGATGGAGTCTCTGATGTGGTACCCACCTGCTGGCTCTGTGGCTCTGAGGGGGAGGGCTCAGAAAAGGGACAGTGGCCTCTGCCTACCTTTCTATCTGGGAGCAAGCTGTCCCCCAGCTATCACCCAGATGCCAGAGTTCCTCCTATATGCCACTAGTGCCTTTCAAGCTGCTACCCCGATGCTGGAGCTCAGAGGGAGTAAGTCTGATGAGCAAGTCCATGCACTGGAACTCTGGCGCTGGGGTCCTGGTGTTGTGCTAGGACTCCTCGTTCCTTAGATATTCCTCCTGAAATTTATGCATCACATGCGGATGTGGGACCACCTGGTTCTGTGTCTCCCCACCTTTCTTACCAGCCTGGATGGATGTGGTTTGTTTAATTCTGTACTTGTCAGACTTCCATTCAGCTTGATTTCTGAAGTTTTGAGTGATGGTTGTTCCATATTTTAGTTATTTTTAATGTGGTTGTGTGAGGAGGCAAGCCATGTTTACCTATGCCACCATCTTGACCAGAAGCTCTTTCTCTGTTTTTTCACTTTTTAATTTTAAATATTTTAGACTTGCAGAAGAGTACAAAAATAATACTCTTTACCCAACTTCTGTTAATGTTAACACTATATAGCCATAGTATAGTTTCCAAAATAAAGAAATTAATATGGTTACAGTACTATTAATTAAGCTGATTGTAATGTAGATTTCACCAGTTTTGCCACTAATTCCTTTTGCTGTTGCAGGATCCATCTTTGGAACCCATGTTGAATGTAGTTGTCGTGTTCCTTCAGTTTCCCCTACGTGTAGCAGTTCTCCAGACTTTGTTTTTCATGACCTCGAGACTTGGGAAGAGTGGTCAGTTTTCTTGTAAAATATCCCTCAGTTTGGGCTTGTTTGATGCTTTCTTATGATCATATGGAGGTTATGCTTTATTGGGAAGGATACTATATATGTGATGTCCTCTGATATACCGATTGTATTAGTGGTAGTGTGGTGCTTTATTATTCACTTGATTTTAAAAGTTTAGGTGAAATTCATGTAACATAAACCTAACCATTTTATTGTGAACAGTTCAGTGGCATTTGGTACTCTGACAATACTGTGCAACCCAGCCCCTCTGTGTAGTTCCAAAACATTTTCGTCTCCCAGAAAAGAAACCTATAGCCATTAGTCAGTTACTCCCAATTTCTTCCTTCCCCCCAGTGTGTCTCTATGGATTTACTTATTCTTGATGTTTCATATAA
The DNA here is from genome assembly GCA_004024845.1 of Tonatia bakeri. NCBI lineage: Eukaryota > Metazoa > Chordata > Mammalia > Chiroptera > Phyllostomidae > Tonatia > Tonatia bakeri. The sequence goes on along the minus strand of PVIA01003049.1, from coordinate 171,702 downwards.
ATGGAATCGTACAATGAGTATCCTTTAGTCTCTGACTTCTTTGGCTTGGTGTAGTGTTTTTAAGGTCCATCTGCATTTGGGCATTTACCAGTACTTTTATTTTTATTTCTTCATTTTTGTTTTTATGGCTAAGTAGCATTGCATTGTAATATACACCACAGTTTGTTGACCATTTGTTGATGGACATGTGGCTGTGTCTGTCTTTCAGTTGCCGTGACTCATGCTGCTGTGAGCGTGCACATGCCTGTATGTGTTGAATTGTTGTATCATGTGGTAGTTCTTGTAAACTTTCTGGTGCAGATATTTTTTAATTCTTCTGGTTTTCATTTGTATGAAGAAATCTAATTTTTAATAGAATAACAAGGGTACGCAAAATTAAGAGCAAAAATATTTGTAGATTCTACATGTCAGAGTGAGTTGTGTTGTGAAGTGTAGAAGTATTTGTCATTCTGATTATGCTATTTTTTTTCTGGATTTGATTGTTGACAGATTTTACCTGTTTTTCCCATTCATAATAATAACTAGATACAGCAGCTAGGGTCCATGAATTTGTTATATTTTCTGTATTACCAGTTGATGTTGTAGCTTTGTCCTTATTTTGGATATTTTATCTCCCAACATTCAGGAAATTGACTAGTCTAAGGGAAACATCTGTAATAAATACATTGAAGAATGGTTTAAGGAAGCTTTTCATGCTTTTAAATATTTTCATTTCAGATTTGAGATTTTTATATAGTTTAGAAACCTTCCTTTGAATATTGATTGATTTTCACATGCTAAACACAATATAGTATTGATTTAAAAAATGCTTGATACTTTTTAATATAGCAGATAGAGAAAGGAGGGATGATAATTCTACTAGAAACCTGTGGTAAGATAGCAAATGAGAAAGTCCTCTATTTCAGAATAGATCAGTTAAAAAATACTATTCTTTTGTCTAGTGTTCTTTAATCTGGAGTGACTGAGAACTTGTGTATAGTCCCTGAATATATTTCCACCAAATGGGGGTATAAGTTGTGTTCTTCGATGGCTTAAAATTCAGTCTTTGGTCTTTAATTTACCATGTTCCAAAAAGACCAGTCTTTAATGCTCAAACTCAGCTGACTAAGAAAATATCTCTTCCCCATGTGGTAGGAAGCTCTGGCACACCTGAGGCTTTCAGGCAGAGTCAAAAAGGACCTCAAACTTTTGATTTTGGTGAGAGTTTCAACACTTGCATCTTTCAGCCTGTTTGGGCTTTCAACTCTAGAATAAAACTCATGGCCTCCTACCCTTGCTGGTGTGGATTGAGTGCTGGCCTGCAAACCAAAAGGTTGCCAGTTCAATTCCAAGTCAGGGTACATGCCTGGGTTGCAGGCCAGGTCTCCAGATGGGGGAGTGTGCAAGAGGCAACTGATCCATATTTCTCTTGCACATTACTGTTTCTCTCCATCTCTTTGTTTGTCCTCCCCATCTCTAAAAATAAATAAAATCTTTTAAAAAAAGAACCCTTGGATTTATTTTTTAAAAAAAGGTATGACCTCCTGCTGCTCTGACAGTAGACATATGTATTGTCACTCTACCACAATACTCTTCATTTGAGTGGGGAGAAAATTTGAGAATTTTTATGGAAAAGGAGTAAGTTAATGGACAGATTACTTCAGATTACTTGAGAACAGTTTGAAGCTACAGAAACTTTTTGTTTCTGTTAGCAGTTCTCAAAAATCAAGCATTACTGTGAGTATCTAGACTTACAGCTCTCGTGATGGAATTAATGGTAGAGAGGTATTTCTGAAGAATAAATGGTAGTGTATATCTCAGACTAATGTTGCTCTATTTCTAGTACTTAGACTAGGAGAGCAGATTTAAGTTTCTTAATACCTTTGTTCCTTGCCGTTGCTTTTTTTTCCCTCCCCTCTCCTCCACTTCCAGGTCCCTTTGTGGTTAATTCTCTGTGGTTTGCAGTGTTATTTGGTTGTGAAACTGCCTCGGGCTGTTGCTGATACTTAGGCAGCTGTGTGATGAAGTTGCACAGTGGACCGTGTTCAGGACTTGGAGTGCCCGCACTCTGGGATGCCTGCTGATGATAAAGCCAAGTCCTTAGACGCATCCTTTTCTCTGGTTTCGGAATCTCACTTTTGTTATTTTAGAGTTGGAAACACGCTAATTTTTTGTATTCAATTTTAAATAGAGATGTAAAGAGATTCAAATGGTATTTAAGAATTCTTTATGCACAACATGGTGACTGTAGTTTATAATACTGTATCGTGTTTATTTGAAAGTTGCTAAGAGAGTAGATCTTAAGTTTCCCTTACAAATAAAAAGTTTGTGACTATGTGGTAATAGATGCTAACTAGACTTACTACGGTGAACATTTCACAATATATACAAATATGGGATAATTATATACCTGAAAGTAATATAATGTTATATATCAATTATTAATAATAAAAAAGTAAAAAGTTTTTTGATTCAAATGAACCAGAGAGCCCACTTTAATTTTTAAAAATAATAATTGAATAAAAACTTCATCAAACTAATTTTTGCAAAAGGTAAGATAAAGAGTTCTTTATTAACTAGGAACATTATATACTGCTATCCCAATAATAATGTTTTTATTTTTTTAAAGATTTTATTTATTTATTTTTAGAGAGAGGGAGAAAGAGAGGGAGAGAAACATCAGTGTGCAGTTGTCTCTCCTGCGCCCACTACCAGGGACCTGGCCCGCAACCCAAGCTTGTGCCCTGGACCAGGAATTGAACCAGAGACCCTTTGATTCACAGGTCAGCACTCAATCCACTGAGCCACACCAGCCAGGGCAGCCTAATAATAATGTTTTTATTGTTAGTGAGTGATTGAACTGATCTGATGATATATCAGATAAAATTTTTGTATGTGAACAAATTTGAAGGTGTGTTTTTTAGTCAGAAAATTGGATCACCTTGTTTAAATGAAGTTTAAAAGGAATATAATAGAGGTGCTGTACCTAAAGTCACTGTTTTAAACATTCAGCACTCTGCACACTCAGACTTCAGAGTTATGGCAGTGGATAGTATTCATTAAAGATGATCCCTCTGAAAAGGAATAACATTCCTTCAGCAACTTTAAACCAGCTGTAAAGAGGCAAGTACTTTCATAAATACAGAGCCACTGTGTGAAAGCCACGCTTTGGAGTGGACTAAATTCAAAAGTGTGATATACTATTTTATAGGAAATCTTTTGATTCATCTAGAGTGATCTCTTTTTCCCTCCCCACCCCCTCTTCCTTGTGCATTTTTCCTTTACTAGTGGAGGAGAAGTCAAAGTCATTTTTACCCATTTGAAGTTATTGCTTTGTTGTGTATTATTGAAATTAAGCTGATAAATTAAAAATGTGTTTTGATCATATGTGTATGTTCGTCATAATCACCAGAATCAGCTGTTTGTCTGCCACCTCCACCGCGTTCCCAGCCACCGTTACCTCTCATCTGGACTTTGTGGAAGTCTCTTAGCTTCCTCTGTGTACTAGCCTCTCTCCCCACCAAGTGTGTTCTCTACATGGCGCCAGAAGGATTCTTTTATAAGGAATGCCAGATCAGGCTACTCAAAATTCCACTTTTTATTCATTTCTAAACTCCTACAATGTGCTTCAAGGTCCTACATGACCTGACTTCTCTAAGACCTGATCTTTACTTCCTTTTCCCAGCTGTAGCCACAGTGGCCTCACTCATGGTCTTTGAACACTGTGAGTCTGCACTTCCATAGGGTGTTTGTGTTTGTCCTTCTCTTTGTCGGGGAAGCCCTTCTCTTAGATACCCATCCACGGGGCTTTTGACTCACTCTCTTTAGGTCTTCTCTTAAGTTATCACTTTGTCAGAGAGTTCTTCTCTTATCACCTTGTATAAAACCATAACCTTAATTCTTTCTCCACTCTCGAACCTTCCTTTTTCTCTTTACCTTAATTCAGTTTTCCCTGAAGCACGTAATACCATCTCAGTTACTATTTGTTTGTTTACTTCTTTTTTTGTGTGTTACCTGTTTTCCACCCTCTTTAGAATGTACACTTTATGAGAGTAGGAACTTTTATTTTTATGGCATATCTAGCTCTTGGAGCTAAACTTGGCACGTTGTAGGCCCTGACTATTTGTTGAGTAAATGAATGAGTAAGTAAGGAATAGAGAGTTTTAGGCAGATGTAAAAAGTGTGGATGTGTTTGAGGACCCGAACATACTTCCATGGGCATTTGAGGGTGAGGGTGGGCATGGTAGGTCTCTTAGTCTCAGAGGACATGCATTACATATAGTTTTGTCAGCCCAGCTAAAGAAGTTAGAATTAGACTTTGTCCTTAGGTATCACGGATGCCACTAATTATGCAGTCTACACTGATACACTGAACGTGTGATCAGATCAGCGTTTTAGAAAGGCTGAGTGCTAAAGATGAATGAGCCCTGGCAGGGTAGCACAATTGATTGGAGCATTGTCCCATATATCAAAAAGTTGCAGGGTCGACCCTCAACTGAGGGTTCAGTCCCTGGTTGGAGTACATAAGGGAAGCAGCCTATCGTCGTTTCTTTCTCACACTGATGTTTCTCTTTTTACCCTTCCTCTCTCTCTAAAACCAATAAACAAATCCTCGGGTGAGGATGAAAAAAAACAAGACGAATGAGTTATAGAGGAGCAAGACTGTAGGCATGGTGACCATTTGGTGAATAGTTGTCCAGGTGCATGATGATGGTGACCCAAGCCAGACTGGTGATATACAGATGGAGATACGGACACATTAAAGTAGGCCTTGGTAACTGATTGGATATGGAACAAGAATGGTGCATAAGAAACCACCATGGCCAGCTAGGTGGATATGAGGATACTCAGAGATGAGGTGAGGTTTGGAGGTAATAGAGTCCAAATTGTGTTTAGGGTGTTATATTAGCTTCCTAGGGCTGCAGTAGCAAAGTGCCAGAAACTGGGAGGCTTAAAGCAACGGAAATGTATTGTCTTCATTCTGGGGTCTAGAAGACCAAGATTTAAGGTATTGGCAGGGCCATGCTGTCTCTGTGTTAGGAGAGAATTCTTTCTTGCCTCTTCTAGGTTCTGGTGTTTGCAGGCGATCCCTTGGCATTCCTTAGCTTGTGGATGCCTCACTCCCATCAGATAGCTATTTTTCCTCTGTTTGTCCTCATATTGTCTTCCTTCTGTGTCTGTCTCCTTGTACAAATTTCCCCTTTTTATAAAGACATCATTCATGTTGGATTAGGGTTTACCCTAATGACCTCATTTTAACTTGATTACCTCTGTAAAGACCCTATCTCCAAATAAGGTCATATTCTGCTACTAGGGGTTAGGACTTTAAAATACCTTTTATTGATGAATGATAGAATTTTACTGAAAAAAATTAATAGGATTTGATTCATTAATACATGGTAGAAGGTTAAGAGGGAGAAAGGGCAAAGGCAAATCTTGAGTTTTCATGCTTAATTGAGAGAATGCTGGTGTTATTGGAAGGAATAGGGAAATAGGGGGAAAAGGGAAAGAAATTTTCCAGACAAGGTGTGAGGGTAGAGGGAAATGAAATTTGTTGTAAGCCTTCTGAATTTGGAATTATATGAGACAGATCATTTCATGATCTAGTCAGAATTCAGGTAAGGGGTTGGCATTTTAGGTAATAGCTTTGTTAGGAGAATGTTTTGGTTCTCCGAGGGAGAGAGGATAGAGGAGAGGTAAGTCTAAAAAGAAAGCTAAAGAGAAAGAGTTACTTTGTTGAAATGGATGCCTTCATCCATTATAGGGGAAAAAAAGTCTCACGAGAGCTCTCCCTTTACTCTAAATGTCAATTCTAGTAACGTCTGGGTAGTGGATGCAGTAGCTGAAGTGGCCGCTGCATGAACAGAAGTAGAGTTACCAGTTCCTGACAGCTGCGAGTCAGCCTCTGGGCATCTTGCTAAATTTTCAAATATAATTATACAGTAGACTTCCTTTAACAAATTCCGTGTTCCCAGCTATAATTATAACTGCTTTTCTTGCCTGTAGCCTGCTCTTTGTCTTACTACTCTTCTCCTTATCTCCCCCTGCTGGTTAGAATTATCCTCTGGTCATTTTTGGTGTCTGAAAAACTACGAAGCTTGTTTACTGCAGTTTTCTTTTCTAAGCATAGATTTTCCAGTGCACACCAATTTCCTTCTTTCAGCTGTAGTGCAAAATACATTTATAATAATAAGTAATGTTTTAAAGCACAAGTTAGCCATATTCTATATTAAAAGTAATTTTTACTTTCAAAGAATATGGAGATACAAATTAAGTGCATTGTAACTCTTGACAGAACTGTCAGAAAACGACCACCACAACTTATCCATTGCCCATGTAACACCTAAGACTCCAAAGTCTTGCTCATGGCTATGCTTCAGACCAAGATTTTTTTAAAAATAAATTAAGGTTTATGACCGACAACGAAGTCATCATAAATCCTACAACCATAAATAATCCTGCAATAGTTTTCGGGACTCATCATGACAGTAATTTGTAAGATCAGAAATATGAGTGGGATTTCCTGTTTTCTCATCTATTTTTATCACCCAAATAAGTATTATGAAAATAAATCATTTTAAAAAATGACTTGAGGTCCTTTACAAATATATTATAATTTGGGGGTAATAAACTTCAACAACAATGTATTCTTCATGTCATTTAGATTATATTCTAAATCATTTTAATGTCTTTCTTTAAAAATAACTAAAATGTATAGATTTCTGAACATACAGAAGAAAAGGTATTCTTGAATTTTTAGGCTACCATGGAAATAGTCCAGAAGGAATCAGGGACCTATGTCGGTAATACATTGTATATGTAGTTTTCATCATTAACTTCTTCATTAAGAGTATGTGTTATATGTCAGGCACTGTGCTGGGTGCTAGTATTCTGAGGTTTTCATTTGAAGAACTAGATTTAAAAGGTATGCTTACAGACGGTTGACATATACTTGGGGACAAACAGTAGAGTATTCAATTGCCTATTAAGATAATTCTATGTATTCTGGGTAGCTTTAAATATTACAGAGTTGGACACTTTTACACAATAATTCTCTCACACAATAATTGGTTGACACTTTTTGACCTCATTGTAAGACTGCAGAATTTAATGAACAAATAAGGAGAATAAAGTTTAGATAAATAAGGCATTTTTTTGAAATGTTTAGAAGTAAGCTTTGAAGCCTTTTAGCATTAGATTGACAGCTTTTCCTTTTGTGAAAGAAGAACTGAATAAGGCAATATTTCATGTTTGTGGGTACTCATCCTGTCATAGGGGTGATGGAGCCCGCAGAGCAGAGCTTTGGAATTCAGTATTCTAAGGGAGCTCTCCCCACCAGTATAATTTTATGCTCGTGTGGTGAGGTTTCAGGTTGAGGAATGAGATTAGATTTGCAGGGGCAGAATTTTTGCTGTCCTCGTTGTTTTGGTTCCTAAGGAATGCTTACCCCATAACCTCAAATGTGCTGTGGTATTAGTTACTCTAAAATAGACTTCTCAAGACTCTTTATTTGGAAAACCTTAAATATGCATCGTGGTGCATTACTTGCAATAAAAAATGAGGCTACAATTGTATGAAACAAAACACTACAGTTGCTGACAGATGTCATTAACAACTTACTCAAACACAGAAATCCTTCTGAAAGAACTGCTAGACGTCTGATTCAGGGAGTTAAGGTGAAATTCTGTTGTCCAGTACATTTATTATTTTTTTTTGTTTTTGTGGCTATAGCCTTTTGATAACTTATTGGGACCTTGGTATTTCATACAGATTTAAAACCATTCTTCAGAATTATACTTAATAACTGTAAAAGGAATGAGGGAAATAGCAAATCACCATGAGGCAAACACTACATTAATAGTTGCAGCAAGATCCATTAATGAATGCTGAAAATAGGGTGAAAGTTTGAGGAGAAACAGAATATTTGCATAGTCGAAAAGTAACTCCCCAAGATGTTTAATAATTTCAAAGGGAAATATAGTAACCTTACAGAGGAAAGAACTGGCAGACACCAAGTGATTTGGACTATCATCACCAATAAGAAGACATATTAATGAAATATGATATCCATTGAAGAGAGCACAATGTCACTCATCTGATGTATTGTCAAAAATGTATAACCTCAGTGCAAGCATGAGACAACATTAGACAAACCCAAATTGAGGAACATTTTACAAAATAACTGATTGATGCTCTTCAAAAATACTGGGGGCATGAAAGACGGAATGTCACAGACTGGAGAAGACTAAGGTGACCTGACAACTAAAGGCAATGTGGGATCCTGGATAGGATGCCGGAATAGAAAAAGTGGGAAAAACAGAAAAAAAACATGAGTGGACAGCTGGAAAAATTTGAGTAAGGTGTGTAATTTAGTTAATAGTATTGAACCAGTGTTAATTGTATGGTTTTGATCATTGTAGTGTAGGTAAATGTGATGTTAGCATTAGGGGAAACTGGTGAATGGTGTGTGGGAACTCTACTACTTTTGGAACTTTTCTATAAGCTTAACATTATTTCAAAATAAAAAAATTTAAAAGCCCATTCTTCTAGAATCTGATGGTGGTCTTGAATTTACCCATGAGGCATACTAGAGGATACTAGGTGATCCTCTAGTATCTTTGGTTTTAAAAGTAATTACTTAAACAAAGTCCAGGGTAGACTCTTATTATAACCGATTTTGTGTAGCACTGTGTCTTACCTCATTTCCTCTAATCATCTTTTAATAACAGTTGTAGAGACCCAAGTTGTCTAAGTTGTTAATTGGTCTCTGTCATCCGTGGCCTAGTATATGGAAGTATTTGAAGATTAGAAATGATGACATTCAAAAGTGACATCAAAAGTGAATAAATAGCAGGTGTTTTGGGATGTGTTCCATCATGATTTTATAAAAAATGTGGCCACATTTCCAAGATGTTCAATATAATATTGTTCTAAAAGTTTGCCCTTTTTCATACATACTGTACTTTTTTAGATGGGTTTCAGTTATGAAGAAATCTCTGGGGAGAAGTGGGCCATGGAATGAACTTTTTGTTTTATAATGCTAAATACAGAGCAGGTCACCTGTCATCCATTTGAGATTAGAGGCACATAAACAGGCTTTCTAAATAAAAATCTCTAATACTACTGTCTGTATATGGAAAACCATTAGTTACACTTACGTAAGGAAGGTTTATGCCTTATTGTTGCAAAGAGCACTCCCAAACTAAACTTAATGAGGTCAGTCACTCTGTTACTTTTTTTTTTTAATTTCCACTTAGAATAGTGCTGGTAATAAATCAATACTTAATGAATGAATGGATGAACACTAAAGACTATGTAAGGTGGATTTCTCTATTAATGTAAAATTCAGATGGCTACAATAATGCAAATTAGGGCAATTTAGAACCCAAGCTACTAAATTTTAGGAAGTTTTCCAGAGAATTAACTCCTTCCTATACGCTTGCTATTACAGGTGTCTCAAATTTCATATTTAGTAATTTAATGATACTGTGAATATTTTTGTACCTGGGTTTGTTTGATTATTTCAGCACCAGTAGGGATACTGTGATGTCAGGGTACACCATAGCCCTTGGAAAGTTCTTTAGAGAGTTAACAGTTGTGTTTTGCCTGAGAAATTGAAATTAGGGGAGTAGAGAGAGCAAATGAAGAATTCTCCTGTTTTTGGGATATAATTCTTAGCAATCTTATAAAACTTATTCTAGCCAGAATATTTTTTCTAAAACAGTTATTAGTATTGTTAACATCATAAGGAGAATTTAATGACATAGTCAATTTGTATCAGTAGACAGCTTAAAACATACTCTTCAGAATAATAACATGAATATATTTACTGAAATAGACATACTGAAATTAATAGCTTCCACTTTGTTAAAAAATTGCTAATTTTACATTGTTAAATTATTTGTTTTTACAGACTTCATCAGCCCTCTTGACCCAAAGGTATACTTTAAAAATGTCATCTTTTACTGGTTTGATAACTGATTCCTCTTTCCCCATCATAGCACATTATATTTATCCTAGTAATGCTTCTTTTTGTAGTCGGTTATAAAAGGTAATGAATCTCCTTTAAAAAAAAAAAAGGTTTGGTTAGCCTACTTTAAAGTCTTTGGAGAAGTAACCATGTGCGGTAGGCTGGGGGGAGAAAGGAGGGTTAAGTTGTCCCCCATTTAAGAACTATAGAATGTCCATAGGAAACTAAAATTGTTTAGAGTCTCATTTAATCATTCACAGTTTTTATGTCTAAAGGAACATTAGTACTGGGTGGAAGAAAGTATTTGTAATTTTTATTTGTTTTCTATGAGGAATATGGACCTTATATTGAAAATATGTGGTTTTAATGTTATACAAACATTCATTTTTGTTTAAAAGGGCAGATTGAAAAGAAAGTTGATGAAGGTTTGGGTTCTGGCTCTGCTAGATACTAACTCTGGGATCTTGAGCAAGTCAGTTTGTCTTTCTGAATCTTTATTTTTCATGTGTGAAATATTGAAATTAAGAGTATCTCTCTACCTTTCATGGTTTATAAGAGTTACATTAACTAAACATGATAATATACGTGGTAACACTAGGGCACTTTGCCTAACATCTTTTTGAAAAAGATTTTATTTATTTATTTTTAGAGAGAAGGGAAGGGAGGGAGAAAGAGATGGAGAGAAACATCAATGTGTGGTTGCCTCCCATGCGCCCCCCCCCCACCCCCCCCCCCCCCCCCCCCCCCCCCCCCCCCCCCCCCCCCCCCCCCCCCCCCCCCCCCCCCCCCCCCCCCCCCCCCCGCACTGGGAACCTGGCCTGCAACCTAGGCATGTGCCCTGACTAGGAATGGAACCACCAACCTTTTGGTTTGCAGGCCTGCACTCAATTCACTGAGCTACACCAGCCAAGGCTGGCTAACTTGTGTTAAATCCACAATGACCAGCGACTCTGGGAGGTGTGCTGAGCACAGTGCCTAAACATAGCAGTCATGCATAGTTAATTGGCTCTGATTTTCTAATGAGAAAATGTCTGTGAAAGGGTATCATAAGTTGTAGTTTTGGAATTAAATATTTCAAAAATATTTAATTGTTAAAACATGGTTAACCAAATCGATGCAGTTTTATAGCATTTTTTATAATATCACAAACCCAAAATTTGTACAAAATAACTTAATTGAGGTTTAACTCAGTAATCAATAACATCTGATTTTGAACCAATAAAAAAAAAACCAGCAGATTTTGGATTATTTCAAATAATTTCTCTTTATTCCTTTTTTTTTTTTTTTTTGCAAGGGGAAAAAGTCATTAGTCTGCATTTATAATCTGGACTAGCTTCCTGTAAAATTATTTATTTTAACTTTTTACTTATAGATTTTGAAATTTACAATTCTAAATACAGCAATAGTAAGGTGCTGCATTTTTGCAGGAAACAAAAAACACAATTAACAAAGTCAGAGCCAGCCACAAATAAAATATTCCAGCAAACTGTATAAGGAAAAAAAAAATGTGCTAGGAAGCAGATGCCAAGAAATGTTGCAAAGGTGGCCTCATTACATTGGAAAGAAAACAAATACAGAAAGATTAGTAGTAATAGTAGTTGTATTAAGAGGAGGAGGAAGAGAGTGAGGGAGAGGGAGAGGAGGAAAGTAGATAGCAAATAATATTGAATGAGCACTTCCTGAGAGTTAGGCACTGTTTAAGTGTTTCCTGCAGATTCTCATTTAATCCTCCCAACTCTTTATGAGTTAGGCTCCCACTCTACAGATGAAATAGCTGAGATTCAGAGAATGTTAAGTAATTTTCCCTAAAACCTTATAGCCAGGATTCAAACTCAGGCTGTTTGGATTTAGAACTCATGTCCTTAACCACCATGCATTCTGCACAGCCACCATTTACACAGAAGGTAGACATAGACGATGCAGAGAGTGCAGTTTTTTGTGAGCAACTTTTTAACGTTGTCATGGGATTCTTTGGTACCAAAGGTATTGATTTGGTCCTTTAATAAAAGTAATTGGTTAACTGCTGTGATCCCTGGTATTGTCCTCAAAAATAACCCACTCAAGAATTTCTCAGTGTTTAAAACCTTAATGGTCTTCCTAGATGGGTTTTTTAAAAATTGGGAAGCATTCCTTCCCATGTCTGCATTAAGTATATTATTACATATAATAATTTCATTTATATACTTCTAACTTTTAATAATTGTCTAGGCAAGTAAATAGATGAAAGGAATGCATAGGAGTGGTAAAGTGGGTGTGGGATTATATTACTGATCTTTAGGTAGGGATTGTTTTTGAATTTTTGCACCTTCTGGCAGACGTCCCTGTGCCTAATGGGAGTATTTGATTGGAATCTCACATAGAAAGGGCTTAATATTTAATTGATTGTATGATTAGCTATAGAAGTAATAAAACGCCTATAGTTATTTCTTTGTGAAAAGATTTTATTTCAAAATATTTTTTTTTACAAAAGAGCTATGGATTTTTGCTTTAAAGAGATACATGTGAATTTTTTGTTTTATTATTATTTTTCTAGCTTGGAGTTGGCAGACTCAAATGAACAATAGTTTTTTTTATGATAACACCTGTTCATTTTTTTACTGTAAAATCCTTAAAAATGATATTGTGACTAAATTATTTTATTCTTAGGTGTTATTTTTTCCTTTTGTCTTATAACATTTATAGTGCTTTTTTTTTTAGCATTGTCCTTCTCAGACCTAAGACCTAAGACCTAACCTTCACATTAGCCAAATTTTATGAGTTCTACTTTTAAGAGGAAATTTTCAATGGAAGGTTTTGGCCAGACCTGAGATTCCCTATCATAATTTCAAAAGATCTTCAAAATAATTTTAATTAGTTACCTTAATTCAGATAACTAATTCTGGCTTATTTTCTCCTAATTAAAAAATGGTAGATCTTCCCTAGCTGGTGTGACTCAGTGGATTGAGTGCTGGCCTGTGAACCAAAGGGTCGTGGGGTTGATTCCCAGTCAGGACACATGCCTGGGTTGCAGGCAAGGTCCCCAGTAGAGGGCATGTGAGAGGCAACCACACATTGATGTTCCTGTCCCTCTCTTGCTCCCTCCTCTTTTAAAAAAATGATAGATCTACCTTAACTGCACCAAATGGCACCTGATTTAATAAGAAAATTCTAGCTATATAAAGTCCAGGAGGTCAGGAGATAAATGCTCTGGAAGTGTAGAATTGGGCATTTATTATTGTTGTGGACTCAACCTTCCCCCTCACTTCTATACCTTGTATCCTCTGTATTAACACTTCTCTGTAGCTACCTCATCTTGGACAAGAAGAGGGCTATTTGTGTAACTTTGCTCTTGGGCTAAAGCAGGGATGGCAAATACAGGGTCCAGCACAAATAATGCCCCTTTTTATTACAAAATCTTTTATTACAAAATCATAAATATGTAATTTTGTAACATAATAATATCACACTCAAGCATACCTTATGACATTTTAGGTGAAATGTTCAAATTAAAACTATAAATGATTACACCCATATCACACTCAAGAAGGCCTTACTCCTTTTGGACCCTGTATGTAGTTGACATGCATTCCCTTTCCTGTGCTTATTGCAGACATCAGGTCATAGCATACTTTCTTGCTTAACCATCAAGATGGTTTCGTAGGTTTCTCAACTTCAGGGAGCTATTACTAGTTAACCAGAGGTTTCACATAAGAAATATGTCTCTGCTGCTGGAAAAGGGAGTCTGGGTGATTGCCAAAAGTTCTGTACCTTTTCCCTTCATGTTTAGGATTTGATGTAGCCCAAGATTAAGGTAATTAAATGTGCTAGGAGTTTAATAACTTTTTAAGGTTAAACACACTTGAATTCCACACAACACAGGTGATCCCCCCGGCCTCCCTCTACCAAAAAAATAAATCCAACCCTTTTTATGAGCTCCTCTATTAGAAAAACTTTTTTTAAAAATCCTCACCCAAGAACATATATATTGGGAGAGAAAGAGAGAGAGACAGAGACACAGAGAGACAGAGGGAGATTTTAAGGAATTGGCTCACGTGATTGTGGAGACTGGCAAATTTGAAATCTGCACAGTAGGTCAGAGGCAAGGCTGATGTTGCAGTTAAGGTCCAAAGGCAATCTGCTTGTAGAATTCCTTTTTCTTTGGGTGAAGATCACCTGTTCATGTGTATAATTTATTGTTTTGTTTTCTTTTTAGTAAACTTAGCAAGTTGTACAACTGTTATGAATTAGTTGTAGAATGTTTTTGTCACCCCGATATATCCTCTCTTGCACAGTAACTGTTAATCCTCATTCCACCTCGTTGCTACCCCAACTTTAGGACCATTAGTCTATTTTCTGTCTCTGTAGTTTTGCCTTTTCTGGATATTTCATGTAAATGAAATGAAGTAATGCAGCATTTGGTCTCTTGTGTATGGCTTTTTCAGTAGACAGCATGCATGTTTTTCAGGTTTGTCTATTCATAGTATGTATCTCGTGTGTTTCTTTTTATTGGTGAATGTTATTTTATTATTATTATTACATTTTGTCAGTACATTAACTGTTTTGGTAGTTCATTCCATGAACATTAGGTTGTTTTTAATTTTTGGCCATTATGACTAAATCTCCTAAGAATACTTGTGTTTATGTCTTTGTGTGAATATGTGTTTTATTTTTCTTGGGTACATACCTAAGAGTGGAATTGTTGAATCATATGATAAATTTATGTTTATCTTTTTTAAAAGGTTTTATTTATTTATTTTTAGAGAGGGGAAAGGAGGGAGAATAAAAGCGAGAGAAGCATCAATGTGTGAGAGAAACATCTATTGGTTGCCTCTTGCATGCTCCCATGCAATGGCAGACTGGGAATTGAACCAGCAACCTTTCAGTCTGCAAGCTGGTGCTCCATCCACTGAGCCACACCAGCCAGGGCAGATCTTTTTAAGAAACTACTAAACTATTTTCCAAAATGGCAGCACCTTTGTATACTTCCATCACCAGTGTAGCACAGTTCCCACTTCTCTACATCCTTACCAACCTTTGTTATTGTCTGGTTTTGTTATTATACATACTCTTTTGAACTTACATTTTTTTCAATATTTAGTTTTCGGGATTTACCCATGTTGATACATGTAGCTCTTATGAATTGGCTTTCAGTGCTGTAGGGTATGCCAAAGTATGAACGTGTAGTACAGTGTCAACCACAACATCAAAATAGTTTTTCAGAATTCAGTTGTGTAAAATTTAGGGTTGTATTATTGTGAGGTTATTGAAAAACAGTATTTTTAATTATCTCTATTGTCACAAGATGTACAAAAGTAAAGATGGTGAAATTTATATTGAATACTCCTGCCAGCACACTGATCTGAGAAACTTGAAGTGGTCTCAAGGCAATCATTGCCTAAGTGCATCCCACCTGCTTCCACAGAAAAAAATAATTTTTAGCTTTATTTGAGAAATGGGCAGAGGATGATGTCTGTTATCATGGGAAAATATTATCATGGGGTTTTATCCTTGGAAGTATTTTTTAAAAAATATTATTTATTTATTTATTTTTAGGGAGATGGAAAGGGAAGGATAAAAAGGGAGGGAAACATCAATTTGTGAAACATATATATTGATTGGTTGCCTCTCACATGCCCCCAACTGGGGACCTGGCCCACAACCCATGAATGTGCCCTGACTGGGAATTGAACCAGCAACCCTTCAGTTCACAGGCTGGTACTCAGTCCACTGAGCCACACCAGCCAGGGATTTATTTATTTATTTTTAAAAATACTTTGAAAGTATTATTATGGAGTTTTACTGACATTATTTGTTCATTGTCCTGTTGATGACCATTTAGGCTACTTCTAAATTTTCACTGTTGACATACTCTTAGCAAACATACATTTATATACATGTTGTCTTGTGCACGTATTATACTTCCTCTAGAAAGTGAAATTTCACATATTCAACTTTATTGTCACATCATTCTCCAAAATTTTTGTTTTCCCCAGTCTAATTTTTACCCTTTAGTAATATAGTATGCACACAGACATATAGGAATGATTAAAAATATGTCTCGATTAAAAAATTAGTTTTATCCAAGTTTTATGAAGTTATGTATGTACATACATAACTATGTATATAGTTACATATACATATAGTATTCTATACCAAGTATTAGTGTATACATATTAATGTATATAAAATTAGAAAATGGAGCCTTTGTATCAGAATACTTTTTGTCTTCAATATATAATTCTGATCTATAGTAATTTTTATTGAGTAATTGATATAAAAAGATGTACTTATGGTATACAGTTCTTGATCTCATTTTGGGAAATATTTTTGTTGTTATCTGTGACTTTGATGAGCAAACACATTAACTAGTTGTAGGTGATATTAAATATTGAAAATCTTTATTTACTAACCATATTATTATTAGAGGGTTGTGTTGCTTGATGTTTGCTTCAATGTTGAGGTGGTTGGAAAAGGTTTAGTTAACTGTGGTTTGAATTTTTTGTGTTTTCGCTGATAATAAAACAGTTATAGAATGTTTGCTTATGTTCAGTTTTAACTAGGAAAACTAGGCGGATTGATGGGTTCATTACATTTTCATTTTTAAAATGGAAATGGCTTTAAAAATCATACACGAAAGCCAGGCAGAAAAATGGTGTGTGTGTGTGTGAGTGAATGAATGAAATGTCTGGAATGGGAAAATCTGTAGAGACAGAAAGTTGATTAAGGTTGCCTAGAGCAAGGGAGGGGTATCAGGGAAAGATGGAAAGTGACTGCTAACAGGTGTAGGATGAAAGTGTTCTAAAATTGATTGTGATGGTGCTTGTACAACTTCATATGTATTTAAAACCTTGAATTGTATACTTTAAAAGAATTGTATGGTATGTGCATCATATCTCAGTAAAACTAATTCAAAAACATGATACATGATCCTTTGTAGAAAATAGCAATAGTACAAAAAAAGATACAGAAAGAAGTAAGATGGACTTCACATCCCAGGTGTTCCTGTGTCACTGTAAAGGAACAACATTATTTTGAATGACTACTCAATAAACTTCATTGTGTAGATGTACCATGATTTATTTAATTAATTTCCAAATAATGGGCATTTTTTTGGTTGATTTCTTTAAGTGATGTTTCAAATAAAGCCATTGTATGCGTATTTTGTGTACTCATCTTTTAGGATAAAGTGTAGAAGAAAATTGTTAGGTCAAAGATTAAGTATATTTAATTTTGATTCATATTTCTAAATTGCCCTTTATTAATATGCTCTAGTTTGTCCTTCCCCAGAGGTATACGATAGTGTCTGAGTCAGCATACTCTTGTCAGTACTGGGTGTTATCAGTATTTTTAATCTTTGTAAATTAGGGGAAGTTAATGCTTTTTGATTTACATTTTTGGTGTATAGCTTGTTATGTCCTTTAAAATTGTTTAAAAATATTTGTTTCTCTTCTTTTTCTTTTGGGATAACCATCTTTTTTTTCCTCTTTCATGTGTAAAATCTTTTTCTATTAAGAATATTTACCATTTGTTTCTCATATAGGATGAAAATATTTCACTCTTTGTACTTCATATTTATTTATGGTGTTATTTTTGTACTGTACAAAAGTTTTGAATTTTTTGTACACTTATTACTTAAAATAGCCTTAGTAACTTTGTCACATTCTAAGATTATAAAATTATTTTATTATATTTTAAAATTATTTGAATTGTTTTAAGTTTGCAATTCATTTGTCATTTATTTTATATAAGAAATGAATGAGAGATCCATTTCAGCCTACTGTGATAAATATTTATCATTATCAAATGCTAAATTACTATATTTCCTTAAGCACGTCATTTTAGATTGATTCCACTGGTAAATCTATTCTTACTCCACTGCTACACTGTTTTAATTATTGTGGTTTTAAATAATATATTTTAATATCTGATAGGCTAATTCCTTACCTACTAAGGATTTGAATTTTATATTGGGTGAGATGACTCTGTGTCAGAAACAGAAAGTGCACTAATGAACTGTGCTTGTGGGTACTAGTGCTGAGTCCGGTGATCACAAACCCAGTTTGTTGGAGACAGTGGCTCTGTATGTCTGTTATCCTGCCTTAATTATTTGTAAGTCCCCTGTATGAGATTTTTTATTGTTTCCGTATAAATCACTGCAAATTTAGTAGTTTAAAACAATCCAATTAAAAAAAAATGTTACAAGCTTGTAGGTCAGAAGTCCAGTATGGAACTCACCAAGCTAGAATCAGTCTGAACTGCGTATTGTGTTTGTTGGCAAAATTCAATTCTTGGTGGCTGTAGGACCTAGGTCTTCCTTTTCTTCTTTAAACTGTAAGCCTTTTCTAGTTTGCAGAGGAAGCTGCATCTTCGCTCACGACCCCTCTTCTTTTCAAAGCTAGCAGCACCAAGTTGAATTCTTGTTTGCATGCCTTTAACCCTTCTTATAGCATTTTTCCTTCTGACTCCTGTGATTAGATTGAGCCCAAAGGATAATCTCTCCATCTCAAGGCCCATAACAATAATCACATCCTCAGAGTCCCTTCTGTCATGTCAGATAACATACGCACAGGTTCTAGAGATTGAGAGACATGGGCATCTTTGGGGGCGTTGACAATTTTGGTGCATTTTTTCTGCCTTCCACAGCTCCTTTTCACTGTTATGAGTGTCCCAGTTTGGACAATAAATGATATGGTTATTCAATTTTTGGGAACCCAGCTGAATTATTTAAATATGAATAAAAAATCAAAACTTAGGCTTCTGTCTCTCTCTTTTTCAAATTTGTGTTTCAGTTCTTTCATTTCCTGTTTCCTCTTGCCTACCTTTGGCAGTTTTTCAAAGGTCATTAACAGTTTTCCGGACTCACTTGATAGAAGTCAGAAAGGATATCGTATATGCTGTTTCTTTTTTTGGTCATTATTTGTAAGTAAAGGAGCCATATGTGTTTTTATGCTATGATGGTTTACATCCTTTCCATTTTTGCCGTTGAAGTCTGCCACGCTCACGCTCACGCTCCTCAGTTTGGTGACAAGGGAACGAGTGAGCCCCGAGGTTGTAGCCCCTAAATTTGTGCTACCACGTGGGCTTGACACTGTCCTGAAACTGTTACGTGGGAAGAGGAGGAATTAGGCTCTTTTGCTCCCTCCAACTTTAGACTTCATCTTATACTGGGCATTGCATTCGTTTAAACAGATGATTTTTTGGGGAGGGTGTATTTATGGAAACAGTTTTACTGGTACAGCTGTGTGTTGTTGTTTTTTTAAATAAAGTAAGTATTTGAATGTTTTTATTTTACATTAGTTTAAAATACATTAATTGAAGAAAACAATTAAGTATTTTATGTGTACGTAAAGACCAAATTGTCATTTAAGTCTACTTTTCAACTTAAATGTGTGGCCTAGAATTTTTCTCGAAGTACAAAATGTAATTTGTATTCAAATGGGTCAATTTGTTCCTTGGACAGTCTTAAAAAAGACCAACTTATGATTTTTAAGCATATGCCTTATTTTAATAAGCTAAGTAGTTGTTTGATACTTCCTAATTTGTATATACTTATGTCTTTGATTTAGCAGTGAATTCATTAGATTGTAGATTTAGTAAGTAATGCCTAAGGGAAAACCAGTGCTACATATCTCTAAAGGGAATTTCTTTCTTTTCAGTTTACAATGCTGGTTTTACACTCCACTTGCTGTCAGTGGAAATGTAGGCAGCAGACACACCACAAGTTTGTCATCACCAGGCTCACTCTGTCATACAGGAAAAGTGCATTGATATGCCATACAGAAAATCTAACACACATAAACAACCACTTAGCATTTTTAAGAACATATCTGACTTATTGATTAGCTTGCGTGCCTTTTCGTAGAGTGAGACACCATGTAGAGTGCATGTGTTCACTTACTTCTCAGAACAAGTGCTGCTTGTGCTGATGAATGAGCGCATCTCCCCTTTATTTATCGTGATGAAGATCAGGCCTTAGAAAGCTTTCCCCTTTCCAGTGGAATCCCTAAATCTCGACACAATTAAATTATTCCCAGGGTTCTTCAGATAAAGTGCACTCTGGAAAACAACTTTTTAAAACCTTACTATACGTTTACATCTATGCTTGGTTTTCTGAGTCTTTTTTTTTTTTTTTGAAATTTGTACTCTTTGTGCTAGGTACAGTGGTGGGAGGGTGGGTAGGGAATGGGGACTTTACATTATTTCAGTTTTCCCTATGAACTCTTTGTTCTTCTATAGTCTTTACCTGTAAATTATTCTGAAAATGGGTTGTGTGTTAGTTTTTAAAAATATGTATAGTGCCTGTTATAATATTTTTCTCATTGAAATATATTCTTAAAATTAGGAGATATCAAAATACAGTATCTAGTTTCCTTAGATACTGACCTAAACCTTAGAAAACAGTGACAGAAATAATATGAATATAAATAAATAGGGTGAGTAATGTCATTTATATAAAACATAAAAAGCAGGTGAATATGCTTTTCATTTAGTCTTTTAGGACATTTACTTTATATTTCATTCTAGCATTTTTCTTTTAGTGAAACAATATAGTAGCAAGTTATGTGTTTATAAGTCTTACAGGTTCCAAAGATATTTGGTTTACCCCTCTGGTTTCTAGTCTAATATTTTCTTTCTCTGAGACAAAAACAAAAACAATATTTAAAAATGATGCTTTCTTGCAGTACTTCCTAAGACCCTGCCTGTGTAACAGCCTTGGGTGAGGTTTTTCTGAGTGCTCACTCTGTGGACATTATGTCCTTTTTTTTTGCTTGCGTCTTTCTGCACTGAAACTATGCCATAAAACCAGTTGTTCCATTTTATTTTAATTTAGTTAATGTCCACAGATATACTTATAGAATTTGTTTAATAGTATAATATAATCTTCAGTGTCTACTTTTTACTCTTTCCCTTTTTCAAGGTTCTAAACTACTATGCGTTCATAGAGAACTCTAAAATCCGTAGCTCTACATTTGACCTGTTTGTCATGTTTCTTCTCATTTCCTACTGCTTTGAATATTTTGCTCCCCATCACAGCAAATGTCTGGAATCAAAAGCATCATTTTGCCCCTGACCTGTTCTTTCCAGCCAAGTCCATCCATTCTTAGCTTCTTTTCCATTATCCTTCAGGGTCTTTATCACAGACCTAAGAATTCACTGGCTTCTTCTCCCTTACTCATCATATTTAATTAGTCAGCATATAATCTTAGTAATTTTTTGCTTCTGCCAGTTCCTTACCATTTCCAAAAGTCAGCCTCATTCACTCCTTTCAACTTTATTCCTGGATTACTTAAGAAATCTTTGCTACCCTCATATCCGAAATATTTGATATCTTTGCTGTCTTCCAATCTGTCAGATTGTTGTTAGAATAGTTTTTCTAAAGGATTGCTTTTACTTTGTCACTCCCCTGCTTAGGAACCTTCAGTGCCATTTAGCCTTATCCTCTCCTGGTTAGTAACCACATTTCCCTTAACTGTCAAGATGGTCCCAATGTAACTGAGAATATTGCTACATTTGTATATCCTTTCTCATTTCACAGTATTTTATATCTCTTCTCCTTTTTGCCTTATGTCTCTTTTTGCTCATCTAAAGCTTATATACCCTTTTCCAATTTACAGCTGATGTTCTGCCCTCTCTGTAAAATTTTCCTGACCAGTACAGTCTACTGTGATCCCACCTGCTCCTGAATTCCTGTTTTGCTTTGTTGCTACTCACAAGGCCCTTTCAGTTTGGTGTTTTGAATTACTGCTTGTTTTTAGTCAGGTCTAGGTCCTGTATTGCTAACTGCATTTTAAGGGTCTAGTGGGCAGGGCATATACATTTGCATTTCTCTTATGGGTTTAGTACAATTCATTATAAATCTCAGATGATAAGTTGATATTTGCTCACTCATTGCTGCCACAAATATTAATTGATTACATTTGAGCATATTGATAAAGAGTTAAACAAAAGAGGCATGGATGCTGCTTTCATAGAATTTACATTCTAGAAGAAAGATAAATATTCTATAGCTAATTTAACAATACCTATTTAAATAAAATTGAGTAATGTGGTTTGCTACTTTTTTGATGAGTGTAGAATCCAGAGAATTGCTTCCTTTTTTTTCCTGTTGTTATTGGTGTGTAATTAAAAATAAATTTTGATACAGTAAATTACTCTTAAAATCATAGGTTTCCAAATGGTAAAACCTAATTGTTTTCTTCTAAATGTACATAATACCAATATGCTTTGTGTCTGGGTAAATTCAGTAGACAAAATAATGGAAATAATGATTTATACGTTTTTGACATTAAAACAGTTGTAGTAAATGAATACCAGCTATGTGGTTTGTAAACTGATGTGAAATAATTAAGATAATGAAACTATTTTTAAGTGGAAGATTCCCTAAACTCAAAACTATTAGAACTTCTTAGTTAATATATTCAATAGAAAAACTCTCTTTTATAGGAGTGTAATATTAGAATAAAATTAAATACATAATTATATACATTATTATTTTAACTTCCAGTGTTTTTTCCAGTGGCCTAAACAGCATCATATATTTCACAGTGTATTTCACACAACAAAATTCAGCTGAGTAAATTTGAGGATCTAATTGGCTTTATTCAGCAATTCATGACGGGTAGCTTCCCATCTAGTTATTAGAAAGGAACTCTAAAGAGCTTCAGAAAAGGAAAGTTTTTTAAAGGTAGAAGGTGGGGTGGGGCAAGGAATCACAAACAAAATAAAGGATTATTTTAGACAAGCTCACCTTCCTTTGCGGGGGAGGAAGGGGGTCTGTCTAGGCAGATTATCTCTCTAGTACTGGCCAAGAAATTCCAGACTAACTGGTTAAGATCACATGCCTGGGAGAGGCTGAAACTGCTTTCAAGTTAGGTTTAAGCCTCAGTTTGCTAATTTGGAGCTTAGCATGAATGACTCTATTTTGGGCCTGTTTCCTTTTAACAATAGATAGGATTTTTTGACATCATAATAACCAAGGAAGTTAATGTTGAAAGAATGGCAAAGTATGCAGTGAAACAAAAAAATTGTTGTATTTGCAGATGTAATATCATAATTTACATAAATGTTATAGGCAGGAACATTACGAATGTAAATATGCCTTCTCTATTCTCAGTCCTGTAATGCCATTCTTTGTCCAGTGGGAGATGAAGAGTGATGCTGAGACTGCTGTTTAACCTATTGTAACAGCTTAGAAAAATTAAATAACATTGATGTAAATATGAGGAGGGAGAAGAGTATTTATCTCCATTAAATGACATAAAAAGCCATGGAAAGAATAACAGGCTGGTGGGTGTGCATTAAGCAGTGAAATCCCCCAATTCAGGTTCTAATTATAAGCACAAGGACAGTTGCCTCCCAAGCACTTAACTGTTGTGTACGTATTTTCTTTAGTCAAAGTGTAATTCAAGTTCTTGGAGTGCTGAATATGGTTTTTATTTTTTTCACTTCCCTTTAGCATATATATCAAAAAATCAAAAATACTTCTGATGGACTGTGATTTTGATAGCTGCAAGTGGAATATTAAACCAAGTGCTACAAAGACAATTGATTCCCATGATTGCCCTTGGTCTTTATTGAGTGCCTTACCTGCTTCTCACTATTAAAAAACTAATGTTTGGTAGTAAAATTAAAATTATTTAAACATATTTGAGTACAATTTACTTGCTGTCCTGTACTAAGGATGGTAATTTAAGGCTTCAGTTGTGAAATGAGGTATTACTACTAGCATTAAGAGTATATTTGTTTAGATTATGGTCTTTAAAAGTTATTTTGGTTATGGTCTCTGGTATGTTGTCTTAAAAGAGATGTATTACTTCTTCATTATCAATTTTGATATTTTTCAGTATCTGAGAAAAAGAATTTTCTCTGCATTTTCTGTAGTACTTTTCAATGATGATTTTGTAACATGTTCTTCAGTTGTTGAAAGGTGTGTGTAGTACAGAAACCCTGTTCTTAGAAGGTACCTGGCGTGTAAGTGTAGAATAGCAGGGAAAGTTTTACAAATTATTTTTAAAATTCCATTTTTAGAAAGAAGTACAAAAAAAATCCCTTTGTAAACTTTCCACTTTTTTTCTATAGATTTTTATTTAGCTTTTAATAACTTGTAATTTAAGATCACAGTTATTAGGTGTATTTCTTCATTTTATATATTGCTCCCAGATGCTACAGTATTAGTTTTTATCACTGCATATTTTATGAAATGTCAGCCTTCTGTTGGCTGTTCGCGCAGCATTGTTAGTGATCAAGACACAACATAAAGGAGAGGAGTCTAAACAGTTGGCTTATATTTGTCCTTTGCTGTGACAAAAATTCCATAAAATTACTTTATTATAAGACGTGAAATAAAGGCATCATCTAACATGCAATGAAAAGATAAATATCTTTGTTTTCCAGTGAAATAAAGTTTAAAATGCTTAACATAGAGAAACCCAGTTCAAGAGAAATAATTTCTAATTTTGCTAACTTTTCCTTGGTAAGGAATGAGGATATTAGTCATTGGTAATTTTGTAAAACTTTGCCAAATGACAGTGCTGTGCCCAGGAAGGGCCATATAATTTTTGACAACACAATAGGTCACTCACTTTAAACTCTTAATTTTGTTACTCAAAACACGTAAGTGGTTATTAGCTTTAGTACGAGCATTGCTTAAGTTGTATACGATCTAGTTTACTGTTTTCTTGAATTGACTTACTTTGTAGTGTAAAATTTTATTACATAGATTTAAAAATCCTTTTTTCTTTAGTTCCATGACTTCAACATCAAGCTAAAAATACAGATTGGGAAAAAATTCTAAAAGCCTGAAAGAAAAATATGTAAGAATAAACTCTTCAATGATTTTTATCAGCTGTTGTATATGCTCACCACA
Source organism: Tonatia bakeri (assembly GCA_004024845.1). Classification (NCBI taxonomy): domain Eukaryota; kingdom Metazoa; phylum Chordata; class Mammalia; order Chiroptera; family Phyllostomidae; genus Tonatia; species Tonatia bakeri. The sequence continues at coordinate 146,908 of PVIA01003049.1, read as the reverse complement.
GCAGTTGGTTTAATCAATTTTATGTTTTGGGATGGTTTTATTAAAATGAGCTGCTGCTTTCAGTTAATCATTGAGAAAGATGTCGGCTGTATATATGTCGTTTTGAGGGGTGAGTGCAGGGCAATAATAGTTTCTTTTTGCAGCCTTGTAAGTCAGTAAAGTTGGAGACAATTCCTGACCGCCATAGAGACTAATGTTTCTGCGTTGCTGATATGCGCATTTGGGAATAGAAATAGAATGAGGATTTAGACTACAAGGTGGTTTTATGGCTATCTACAGAAAACTTCTATTTCTAAAGAAAAATAATTGTCAGCAGATAATAATGATTTTAGTATCTTCTTTTTATTGTATACAGTTTCTATTTTTATAAATGAATGAAAGCTTAATTGTTTTCCTTTGGGAGAATTAGAGCTTTGAAAAGCAGTTTGAAAGACATAGCTATTGGATATTTACAAGTTAGGGGCCTTGACTTTGTCTTGAGGTTCCTGAAACCCTCACCCCAAGTGTGGCCCATAGTTCAGTACCAGTACCAGTGGTGTTATCTGAGAGCTTGCTAGAAATGCAGAATATCGGTTCTAATGCTATAACTACTAAATCAGAATCTGTCTTTTTATCACAATTCACACTTAATTTTTATTCTCATTAAGATTTGAGAAGCATTGCTATAATGCTTTTCAGTCAAAATCTTTGATTTGCTCTCTGTGTGTTTTCATTGTGGGAAGCTGATGTTGGAGCTGGTCGTCTGCATTTAAGAGTTAGAGGCAGCGATGGGAAATCACATCAGAGTTTTAGTGGGAACCTGAAGTAGGCAGGTATTTAACCTAGAACTTGCAGGATTTTGGTGTTTGTAATTGTAATTAGAATCAGTAGCTACTTTGTATTTTATGTGTGAAGCTTTACTTGACCCTGCTAATATGACGCAGGTTGGTTCTTTTTGTTTTTAAATGCTTTATCACAGTCCGAATATTCTGATGTTTTCACTTAGGTATAATGTAGTCAGCATTTCCAAAATATATTCTATGGTATATTTTTCTCAGGGGATACTCTAGATCCCATGATCAAATAAGTTTGGAAAGCACTGTATATTTTGATCTCCTGTAGGAGAATCACAGGATACATTGATTTATAGTAAATGATCTGACGATTTGATGTAGCTTAATTAAATTTAGCATTACAACAAACAAGTCTTCCAAAAAGACTTTAAGATTTGTTCCAAGTTCTCCCTCCTCACCCCACTTGATTCTGTGAGTATATATAGTCAAGTGCGGTACTCATAATTACTTGGATTGCTTCTTTCTTCTTTATCTTTTAAGTGTGGATGTGGCATTAATTTGAAATACAGTTGAATTCACTCCTTTTAGTTTTCTTTCAGCTTCTGTTTTCCTCTTTTTTCATATCCTTGCTGATTTAATTTTTTTGAATATGTAGAAAAATGATCATTTACTTTCCTAAAAAGTAAAATTGTAAGAATAGGTGCATCAGGAAAAGTGTCACTCCATCTCCCCTATTCCACCCCATCCTTTATAGGTAACCAGCTTTACTGTTTTACACTTCATCCTTTTATAAAGATAATCAGATAAATTTTCCCACTTTTTACTTATTTCCCCTATCTTGGGAAAGGTAGCATGCTATATATGTTCTTTTGCAATTTACCTATTTTTCATTTATCAGCATATCTTAGAAATCACTCTGTATCAGTATATAGAGATCTTTCTCATTTATTTCTGCAGATGTTTACTACTTTATTGTGTGTATGTACTATAGGTTATTCAACTGATGTCTTATGCTTGGGCATTTAAATAGTTTGCAATATTTTGCGATTGCAAATAAGGCTGCGATATATAACCTTGTGCATCTGTATACTCATATTGTTACAGGTTTATATTCAGGGTAAATTCCTAGAAGTGGGGTTACTGGTTAAGAGGGTAAATGCTTATGTAGTTTTATAGATATTGCTTAGTTTCTCAGCATGGGGTTATATCATTTTGCATTTCCACTAGTAATGTATGGGAGTGCCTGTTTCCCCACAGCCTCACCAACAATATACTATGAAACTTTTCAATTTTTTTGATAGATGAGAAATGGTATCTCAGTGTATGTTTATTTTTTATTTTATTAGTTTTTTTTCATTTTTTTTTAATTGTTCAAGTGCAGTTATTTCCATTCCCCTTGCCAATCCTTTCCGTCCCAGCCATCCCCACTTCCCACCCTTGATCCTACCCCCCTTTGGCTTTGTCTGTGTGTCCTTTATACACTTAATTTGCATTCACCCTATTATAAGTGGAGTTTAAAGTCTTCTTATATGTTTAAGAGCCACTTTCTGTGGGGTATTTGATCTCCCCCCCCCCTCAGTTTTGAAAGTTTTATAGCAGTGGTGGCCATTTATCACTGATATGTATGCAAATGTTTTCACCTAGTTTGTCATCTGTCTTTTGATTTTGCCAGTGTTGCTTTTTTTTCATGTTAAGGTTTTGTATTTGGATTTGAATTGTAGACAGAAAGTGTTTTCTTTTATAAATTCCTAAGTTATAGGAAGACCTCAATGATTTTTTTTTAGTACTTGTACAGTTTCATTATTTACATTTAAATTTCTGATCCATTTGGAGTTTATTTTTGTATATGGTGTGAGAAAGACATCAGATTTAATCTTTTTTTTCCTTCCCAAATGTCTGTTTATTTGTTAAAAAGACCATCCTGTACCAATGTTTTGTGATATCAATTTAACATAGCTAAATCTCTTTCTGGAATTTCTGTTTCATTTCATTGGTCTGTCTCTTCATATAGTAATACCACACTGTTTAATTATAGTGGCTTTGTAGTATGTTTTAATGTCAATAGTATGTTTCAGTGATGTTTTTCCGCATGTATAATTTTTCAGCTTTTCCTGAACTCTCATTTTCAGTGTCAAATTGTCTAGCTCCATAAAAAAAGCTTATTAATATTTATATTGGGCTCAAATTAAGGTTGTAAAATTATGATAAATTGATATATTAGTTCTAACCAAGGAGAAGGTTTTGTTTTGTTTTTTTAGCCATTCAGACCTACTTTTGTGTCTTTTAAGAGTATATATTTTTCTCTGTGCTCTATGTAGGTTTTGAAGATTTCTATTTATTCCTAAGTATTTAGTTTTTTATTGCTATTTTAAATGGAACTTTCTCATCCCGTATGTATGTATTCTGTCTGTGTTTATTTGTGCACACGAGTGCTACTGATTCTTGCATGTTCATTTATATCTTGCTACCTTTCTGCATTCTTTTGTTTTTTGAGCTTTACCATTTATTTTCTAGGATTTTCCAGGTATCCTATCAGGTCACCTGCAGATAGTTTTATTTATTCTTTTCCAGTTCCTCTGCCTACAGTTTTTTTCCTGTAATAATTTTGTCTTTTTCCAGTTCCTATTTTTTACAATTCTAAAGGTTTCTCTAGTCTGATTTCATTGACAAATATGTCCAGAAAAAAAGTGGTAGTGGGCATAGTTGTCATTCTTGCCTTATTCCTGACCTTAGTAGGAATGAGAAATGCCACACTGAGAGCTATCAGTGGGAGGAAAGATAGAAGTACATGAGATGATGCACTATTTGAAGTACTTTACAGACATTATGGTATTATCATGTATAATTCTCTATAATACTTCTTTTCCCTTTCATAGCCAAATTTTTTGAAAGTGTTTCAGCGTTTCACCTTCATTTCCTTACCTCCCACTCTAACTTCCCAAACAACTCCACTCAGGTTTCTCCATTGTGAAAACTAAGGCCACCATTAAGACATCTGTACTATTAAATCTGATGGACTTTTTCCCCATCTTTACCTTACTTTCATACTTCTCTGTATCTTTCAGTATTGTAGCTGTTGCTTTCTTTTAAATGCGCTTTCTCCCCATAGCTTCTAAAAAAGTCACATTCTTCTGGTTATTCTTCAGTCTTCTAGTTCTTCTTTCTCTACTTGGCTTCTAACAACATATTTTAGACCTTTAAAAAATTCTGTTCTGTCTTTTTGGGGGGACTCTGTATTGGCTGTCTAAGCAAACCTGTGGCTTAAATTATCTATGTTAGTTATACTAAGAGTAACATCTCTGGTCTTTGCCTGTCTTCTGAGATTAAGATCTGACTGTCAAACTGCCTATCTGGTATCCATTTCCATTTGGGGGTGTCTAAGTCACTTCACAATAGAAGTTCAACCCTTCCTCTCAAGTGCCTCCAGTTTTATTTAAGTGAATGATACCATCATGTATCTCATTTTATATGCTACAAATCTGAACACTGTTCTTGATTCTTCTTTTTACCTCAACACCTTTATCGACTGCATTGTCAGGTTCTGTTGACTTTATCTCTACACTCCCTCCAGTTTTCTCTAGTTTGAAGGAAAGAGAGACTCTGCAATCCAGAAGAAACATCATGAGTAAAGAAGAGAGGTGCTATGTTTGGTAGAATATATAAAGTAGAGGCATACAACTAAGAGTAGATGTAACCTTGCAGCTCCATTGCCAAGGATACTGATTGCAAGAATCAGGAGTTTGAGTGGTCACTGGTTGCCTAGGTAAATGAGATGATCAGATTCCTTTGCGGTACTTAGTAAGATTTGCAAAAGGAAACAAAAAGGGAGGTGTACTACAAATGGGAGACTAGTCAGGAAGCTAGCCCTTGTATCAACTTTGTTAAGTGGTATTAAGTGCTTGTATTAGTGAATAACATTGGAGGATAAAAAGAGATCAATTCAATGTCACACTGTTACTCCTTATGTTATGGCAACAGTGTGGATCTGAAGGCACAAAAGAGAATTATTGAAGATTGTGAGATTCCCTTATAAAGAGATACAAGTGGAGTAGAAAGTTTTAGGAAAAGATATTGAGTTCCACATGTGATATATTGCTTTTAAGGTGTGGGCATGGACTATCAGGTGGAGACATTTAGGGAATGACTGGGGATAGTGAGTAGGTGCTAGCTCCATCTGATATGTAGGGAGTCTCCAGAGCAGTGTTGAGAAGTCATTTGAGGCAACATCCATCCAACTGGCAATGTCTGCTTTGGGTGTTATGTATGTACATGCCAGCATGGTCTAGTTCTTGGGATCCAGGCCAGGACTAGAGACATAAGGACAGAGGATGGTGATTGGAGGCATGAAATTTGAATGAGACTGATAAGTCAAAAAAAAAAAAAAAAAAAAAAGGAAGGGCAGCGATGGTGGTGGAATAAAATAATAAAGGAATCAGCCACAGATAGATCTAGAAGAACTTTTTGCATGTTAATAAGGTAGCATCCTCAGAAAAAGGGTCAGAACTGATGGATGGGTCTATTGTTGGGAAAAAATTATAGAAACAGGGGAAAGAATTTTAGGAAGGAGATCCTGGTTCTTAGAGCTGCAGAGAAATCAAGGAATATAAAGACTTGAGAAAGCACGTTATATTTGGACCATGGAGAGAACAATGTCAGGAATTTAAAAAGGCAGAAATTAGGTAAAAAGGGATTGGTATTTTTGTAAAGATAATGTTGCTGAAAAATGTCTCCTAAGAAATTGGGAATAATTTTTGAAAAGTTAAACAGTTAATGTCAAGTAATACTAGTGTTTTGCTAGACTTCGAAAAAGTTTGTAAAATGTGAAATAAGTGATAATTTTAAAAATTCATCATGGATTAGAAACTGATTTAGAAATAGAAAACAGGAGGGAAGTGGGGAGGACTGGGGGGGTGGGCTGGGATAGGGTAAAAGGCAGAAAACTGTACTTGAACAATTAAAATTTTAAAAAAGGAAAATTAAAAAGAAATAGGAAATGAAAACCATGGGTAAGTAGGCCATCCGAACGGGAGTCAGTGGGAACCCTCTGGAATCATGTAGTAAAACATTCCAGGTTTTCACACGGTACTTGGGTCTAGGAAGCAAAATGCTGGTGAAGCAAATGGTGAGAAGTAAGCACAGGAATACTGCTAAAGGCAGCATGGCTGTTCAGGGACCTAGCAAAGTGCCTTTATTTTTGGCAGTTGCAAAGTGATAACTTCAAGTAAATTGGGCTATCTTTTATTAAGAATAATGAGTTGCGACTCACTTATTCTGATATAGAAAAGAAACTACAGAGTATACTGGAGACGTTTTGGAGTACACCTACAGACACTGGCCCACTCTGATGATCTGGCCCAAAGGAGCCCCCCGAAAAAGCAGGGGGGCGCAGTGTGGGAATATTTTAATTACAGAAGCAATTTGATATAACAATAGAATGAAATGAAAATACGACAGATTTGAGAGGAGGGTACGTTATCCCATTGTTATCAAACCTTAGCACTTAATAAATGTGTGGTTCTGGTTGGTTGACTGTTAAGACTTAACTGTAGAAGACACACACAAAAGAAAGGAGGTAATCACGCATAGATCAGGGAAAGCAGGCATATTAGATCAAAATTGGAAACCTTATTTTTGTGTAGATGGAACAAACTTTCTGAATGTTCTTATTAATTGTAATAAAGTGTGTATAGATCCTCTTGGATGTCATAAGTTGATTATCATATCTGAAAGTATGACTTTGTTTCTTCCCTTTTAAAATTATTCTGTCTTTTATTTTTATCTTACTATGCTCTCTTGAAGTTTTAGTACGATCTTGAGTAAAAGTTATAGTGGACATCTGCTTCTTATTCTTTTTAAAAGGGTAATGCTTCTGATGTCTCATCATTATTCATTATATTTGGTATAGATTTTTGGAAAGATCCACTTTATTCATGTTTTCACTTTAAGGTAGTTTTCTTTCTTTAATTGTTGGAGTTTGTTTTTTAATTTTTAAAATCATGAACCATGTTGAATAATATACAGTATTTAACATATAATGGGTTGCATAATATATAGTATTTTAATAACCTAAAACTTCTAGTAAACTTCATAAATGAAAAGATGGTTAGTCTCTTCTCCAAGAGTTGAGTGGTCATTTTTCTCCTGGCCTGGATGCTGTAAGTTCTGTTCTCAGTCCCGTAGGCTGTGGTGCTGATTGCAGCTCTTTAGCAGTCAGTGGGGATAAAACCATGGACTAAGAGGGTCAGCTATGAATTTGCAAGTGTACTCTGGTTTTTTGAAATTTTTCTTTTAAGCTCAACTTTTGTTCTTTTCCTTCATAATCTCTGATAAGTACAGGTTTCAGATATAAAAAACATTTATAATTAGATACAGGTATATTAAGTTGTTAATTAAAATGAGTACAGAAAGATGGATAATGTGGAATCAAATTTATATAGAGTTTCACATAAAAGTATGTCATTTTGGAGGGAGGCTATAAGGCACCATAGCTCAATATTCGAAATTTTAAATTGGATTAAATTTGTATTCCATTTTTATTCACTACCATATGTGGATTTTTTAAATAGTGCACACTAGATGTTATTGAGAAAATATTTTAAATTGTAGTTTGTATTAACAGGTTATAACTGTCTCAATCTAATGATAATCTTTTAACTTTCTTGCAAATAATGAAGGTTTAAAAATTATTATTTTAATAAATAATTACTTGGCTTTTTAGATCACTTCTCTTCTCTGAGATACTACCTGTATATTACTTCCCAAAAAGATGTTCTAGAAGATGCCTGATTTAATTTTAATAGCAATAGCAGCTTTTACATGGTTAATCATTCAGTAAAATTGAATTAACTGTTGGAGGGGAATTTGATTAAGCTATTTCTTCTTAGATTTTCCCTCTTCTTTATTATGTTCTACAGCATAGCCAGAGTAAGGATTAGCTGTTTTATCTGAAGCTATGGGTGTGTATCAAGATCTTTCTTCAGGGCCAGTATTATAATTTAGCTAGTTTAGGGTTATTTTTTATTGTTGTTTTTGTTTAGTGTAGCAATGACCTGTTTGTAAAGTGTATGCTTTTATTTTAACAGAAAGATTTGTAAAATGTTGGAGCTGAACCCTTATAAAAGTTCACTATTATAAAGTGCTGTGTATTTGATTTGTCTTCTGAAGAGTAGTCTGCCATATTTAATTATATTGAACATTTCTTATGCTAATTATTTTATTTTAGTTGTGTATTCCAAAAATAATTATACAATAATTTTCATATAAGTTAATAATTACTAATCATACTTTTCCCTATTAAGATAATGTATCAGTCCTTTATTTTACTCTAGCATTAATTATAATATTCTTATGTTCCATATATTATAGCCATAAAGCTTTGAGTAACACAATAGAATAAAAGTACTCGATGAAAATTAGAACAACCCTACTCAGGGTGGGACAGGGAAGAGGACCGTGGGGTATTGATGGAGTAAAGAACCTATTTCTCTTGTGTTCTAGTCCAGCAGTTTTCCACCTTTTTGACCACATGGCATACATAAACTAATTACTTAAATTTTGCAGCACACCAAAAAATATAGTTTTGTCATTCTGACCAAAAAAAAAGGTATAATTTTGATTATTCATACTGGGTGGCTATTGTTGTGTTGGCTGTTGTCAGTTTTTTATTTGACAGTCTAAAGGAAAAGAGGTCAGTGCCTCTAAATAGGTATTGCATGTTTTAAAAATTCCTGCAGCACACTGGATGAAAATTGCCCTTCTATTCGATCATAGTTCAGAAGAGGGAGACCAACAAGATAACTATGCCTAGAACTACAGAGCAGGCTCATAAGACTTGTAATTTTTTTCAGAGTGTAATACAGTAGCCAATAATAATTTGGTGAATGATCCTTGTCTCTGTGAGAAAAAGTCTCCTCAGTATCATGGGAACATTTATTGTTGCACATAGTATAAATATATTTATGTATCGCATTGCCGTATGTTAACAAAGTCCCTTTTTTTCCTTAGCTCATAGAAACTTTACAACATTTGTCTGTTGCTATTGAGCATGTTAATATATACATGTTAATATTTACTGTTATACCTCCCCCAAATGAACACAGATCATTAAATCATAGGCATTGATAAAATGAACCCCCACATATGAGGAAATTTGTTTCCTACATGATCAAATTTTTCTCCATGATTAAATTTTCTGTTTACCAAAAGACAGTCTTTTCCTTTTTAAGACATTTGGTCTTGTTTTTTTGTGCCCAAACTCTTCTGAACATAATTTGACATTTGTGGGATGATTAAAATGGTACTTCAAATTCTAAAAATCAGAAGAGTTGAGCAGAATTCTAGTTGCTAACAGTGCAAGGTAAACTAGACAACTCTAGTACCTGTAGTTTAGTGCATTTCTTATAATTGGGTTCAAAATATCAAGCTAATAAATCATTCGTTCATGCGAAGACACCCTGATACTGTTAATAGTGTGAAGCTGGGAAGGCCAGCCAAACGCTCCGCTGCTTTGTGAAGAGCTTTCACTCCAATGAGAGGTTTTTGGCTTAAGAAGAAAGATTATCCCAGAAGATGACTTTACCAATCTAAAGAAGGTTGTTTTGGGCATGTGGAAGCCCAAGACTAAACTGAACTTAATAACATGACTCTTAGCAATTCATAGAATAACATTGTATGAAGTTGTTTCCAGGCATCAAATCTTGCCTAAATAATCCTCATAATACTACAAAGGGTCAAGACAGAGTAATCATATTCAAAAGAAAATACACCACAGTGTCTTACTTTAAATTTATTTATTCTTTTAATTCTCATACTTGACAATTAAAATGATTTGCTAATCTATTTCCTAAAAATAATTGATACATAATATATTCTGGGTGGAATCTCAAGACCATATGAGCTTTGTGTTTTGGTCAGCATTACTCCTCCATTTCAAGAGGCAGAAGAAGTGACTTAGTCTGAAACGTCGTTTCCCATTGTAAACATGTTTTGACTGAGGAACTCGGTTAGGTGGTAAAACAAGTCGAGCCCTCTGGAAACAGTGACAAGCTCTTTGTAAGGAAAATCTGGGATTGCCCTCAGGAGGTACTTTAGTGAGCTCTTTGGAACTCTTTCCAGTTGGTTATATCCACTTTGGGGATGAGGTGGAGATAGGCCACAGATCTGAATTTTCTAGTTTTGCTCTGAATTACTCTTAGTATGGTAATTTTATATTTGGGATTTCTTCTGGGACTTTTCTGTATTCATTGCACATCTGTGCAAATGAAGCTCAGGACATTTTGGTTTTGTCTGGACAGCTTGCACACTGGCTTTAGGAATATTTGAGAAGAAATGCCATTAAAAAAGTCTGATTCTTGTCTGTATATGTATATAGATAGCCTGTCAAGGATAATATATAGGAAACCATCTAGGAATTAGGTAGAAATTTTAATCTTAAATTAATGTCTGTCACACTGACTGAAATACAGAGCTTGGATAGGTATATTTTCAGAAAGAACTTTTCAGAATGAAAGTAAGTGAAGAGAAATTGATGTCTGAGCTCCATGAATCGCAGATTTCAATGTTATGAGCCAGTGGTTCATGGTTATGGTGAACACAAGCTTCACTTTCAAGGGTAGGTTTCCAGGGTACTCCAGTGAGATGGAGATGAAGAAATCACTTTAGTTTACCATGTGACTTTGTCTCACATTACTCATAGGTATGCTTGAAGGCATTGTGATGCTGGGTAAAGGATATGGCTTTTGAAGTGTCACAGACCAGAGTTTAAATATCAGTGATTAACTGCGTGGTATTAAATGTTTATTAAATGTGTTTAATTAACAATGCCTATATTTCTTCATCTGTGCAAGTGGGAATGAATAATGAGACTTTTCTATAGAGCTGTTACTGGGAAGTGAATAAAATGACATTTCCTAAAAAACACAAAGACAAGCCTGCCTTTTAAGACATCCTCCACCTACCCTCCCTGCCATCCTGAGTATCATGGTCTCAGAGTGTAATATCACCAGGAGTTGCTCAGAAGGACAGCTGTAAGTTTGAAAGTACATTTTATATGTTGGTCTTTAGTTAGGACACTTCTCAATGTCTTCAGTGAACTAAAGGAGTATTTCAGTGAGCATTTAGGCCATCATTTGAAAAAGCTGCAACAATTTTAGATTAGGTAATGTAGACTCTAGAGCTTTACTTGTCCTTCCACAGCTGTTGCTCTGGTGGATGGCCTAGTATTCACTCAACTTAGGCAGTGGGTGGTTCCGTACAGAGGACGGGAAGGATGTACTACCGAGTAGGGTTACCAGCCTTTTTAAAGGCTTCAGTAACCTTATTGAAATTTGTCCTTGCAGGAGCCTGGCCATTAACCATACATTGACTGTTGCCTCTTCCTTCTCTTCAGTTGGATGAGAGAAATAATTGTAAGATAAACACGAAAGACTTCAAGGCTCATTTCTTAAAAGTCTGTCTTAGGGTGTTTTTGTGGATTTTTTTTAACATTTTTAAAAAAGATTTGTTTATTTTTCAGAGAGAGGGGAAGAAAGGGAGAAAGAGAGGGAGAGAAACATCAATGTGTGGTTGCCTCTCATGTGGTCCCCACTTAGGGACCTGGCCTGCAACCCAGACATGTGCCCTGATCAGGAATCAAACCGGTGACCCCCTGGTTTGCAGGCCACACTCAATCCACTGAGCCACACCAGCTAGGGCTGTTTTGTTTTGTTTTTTTAATCCTAAGAATCAGGTGCCTTATTTGGACTTCTGCCTTTGGAGAGTAGTCAATTGCCTCAGAATTCTTGGTGAATTTTTAGCATCCAAAATAAAGAACATGTTAATTTTTAAAAACAATTTTATTACCTATTTTGGTTATAAAACCAAAAGTTTTTGTATACTGTATTTATCTTATTTATGATTTTCTTCTTTTCATTTCACCAGTGTATAGTCTTTTAACCTCATAGACCATTTTTCTTATGAGACTGCATATACTTACTTTTATGCATTTTATTGCAGTATGAAACCAGAGTAATAATTTTGCTTGTAATCTTTAAATATTTCAAGTGTTTTTGAAGAATACATTTAAGAAGTGATCATTCTGAGTAGCAAAAGAATGATATTAGTAATGTAAATTAATTCACTGCTGTTTTATTGAGTTAGTAGACTGAAAGCAGTGATGCATGTGTGATCTTCCTGTGTTTATTTTGCTGGGGTGTTAGTTTGTTGTCATTTTTTTGACCCAAGTCCCCCACCCCTTTTCAGCTTGTTTTCTCTATCTGTGGATCTGTTTCTGTTTTGTTTATTCCTTTTTTTTTAGAATCCACATATATGTGAAATACTCAGTATTTGTCTTTTTCTGTATGACTTATTTCACTTAGCATAATGCCCTGTAGACTCATCTGTTCATTCATCTATTGATGGACACCTAGGTTGCTTCCACGTCTTAGCTATTGCAAATAATCCTGCCACGAACACAGGGGTACACGTATCTTTTCTAATTAGTGTTTTTGTTTTCTTCAGATAAATAAGTGACTTGGAGTGGAATTGGCTGGGTCATTTGGCAGCTCTGTTTTTATGTTTTTGAGGAATCTTCGTATTGTTCTCCATAGTGGCTGCACCAATTTCCAGTGCAGCCGACCAGTAGTTGCCTTTCCTGTGCATCCTCACTGGCACTTGCTGTTTGTTGGTTTTCTGATGCTAGCCATTCTGACAAGTGTGAAGTGATATTTCACTGTGGTTTTAATTTGTATTTTCCTGATGACTAGGGATGTTGAACATCTTTTCATATGTTTGTTGCCATGTGTATGTCCTCTTTGGAGAAATGTTTCTCCAGTTTCTCTGCCCATATTTTAATTTTTTTTCTTTTGGTGTTAATGGAGTGTAAATATCAAATCTACTAAAAAAGTAGCCTAGTGCAAACTTTGATATTCAGCTGGATTGTTTATATGTATAAATAGCTCAAAGTGAGATATATAAACCAGTGGCAACTATTTAAAGAGCCAAAAGACATATGAAAAGATGTTCAATGTCAGTAATCATCAGACAACTGCAAATTAAAACCACCATGAGGTACCATCTCACACCTGTCAGAATGGCTATCATCAGCAAATCAACAAACAACAAGTGCTGGCAAGGATGTGGAAAAAGGGCAACACTTTTGCACTGTTGGTGGGAATGCAGACTCGTACAGCCACTGTGGAAAGCAATGTGGAGATCCCTCAAAAAAATTAAAAATAGATCTGCCTTTTGACCCAACATCCCACTTCTGGGAATATATCCATAGGACCCCAAAACACTAATTCAAAAGAACATAAGCACCCCTGTATTCATTGCAGCATTATTTACAATAGCCAAGATGTAGAAGCAATCCAAGTGTCCATCAAAAGATGAGTGGGTAAAACAACTATGGGACATTTATACAATGGAATACTACTCAGCCATTAAAAAAGAAAAAATTGTTTTAGGTGTTGAGTGTTAGTATCATAGATGGAATCACAAGTGAAATCTTATGAACAAACTGAACTAAGAAGCAAAACAGAGATAGATTCATAGATGGAGAGCAGATGACAGCTGTGGGGGGAGGTTAAGGGGTGGAGGGATTAAACAAAAAAGAAAAAGGACTCGTGGACATGGACAACAGTATGGTGATTGCTGGGGGGAGGGGGTATAAAGGGACCAAATAATAATGGAAAAAATACAATAAAGGTTAAATTAAAAAAGAATACTCAATTGGAGATATTTCTAGGCTTGCAATAGCATTGTTTAGAAATAAGGATGCTTTCTGAAATAAAGTGAAGGTTCAAATACTTGTGGAATTAGTGGTGAGATCTGTTTTCTAAAGTTTAGTCAGTGAATTCAAATGACTTAATGTTATAGAAGTTAGCAAAATTAAAATTTGAGATCATTCATTTCCTTCTTTCTTTCTTTAGAGGGGTACAGGATACTGAGGTAGGTATATATTCGAAGTGGTACAGTATACACTTTTTCTCTTAACCTTTGTTCTTACCACTCTCTCCTCCTGCCTTTTTGTTACTCTTTCCATGACATAAAATGTGCCTAACTCCTAGATTAGACAATTTGGGAATTTATTAAACTTATTTTTCTTCCATTTATATGTGTAGCTATCACCATTTTTCTCATGTTCTTTTGTCTCTCAGTCTCTCATTTGTCATAGCTACGATTCTAGTTTACATTAAGTTTGTTTGTTAGTACTCTATACCTCCATTGGAATTATGTTTCTAAAATGCTAAGTACCCAATAATCGATTCAGCCATTTTTCTATGCTGCTAATGATTACCAACATTATCAATTTAGATTTCCTTTATTTCTTTTTGAGAAGCACATAATAGGCAGCGAGATTAATAAAGGAATAGTAGTTTGGTAGTAAAGTAAGTGATGGAGAAGTCATGAATTACGAAGTAGAAAAAAATGGGTCTGAAATACTTGAATCCTTCGTAGAGCTGACTTATCTGTTCCCTCTCTGGTTTTAATTAGTTTTGTCCACATCTGTTTTAAGATACCTGAAGTTTCCTCAGAATTCTAGAATAACTTGTGGCAGTGACTACTTTTCATAGATTTTTCTCCATTACAGTCAAGTATGGTTTGAATTTTTCTTTTTGTACAGTTTGATCAAGATAAATTACAGTGTTTATTGGACAAAAGGTGACAGGCAGGTGATATTACTGAAAGCCAATAGATTAAAAAAAGGAACTCTGAAACAAATGGAATAACATAAGGAGTAGTAGTTAATGAGATGTTAAATAATTTAATAAGTCTGGAACTGAACATTTAGAATGCAAAATAAAATTATGGGCAATGCTTATAGTTCCAGCCTGTTTTATCTAAAATAATTACTTCAAAAATCTTATTTATTTTCATTCTAGTTATAGGAGCACCCTTAAAAGAAGGGAATACTTTAGTTACAAATATGCTGTGTCCTTATTAAGCTGTGCAGGATGTCTCCCTTGAAAAGTCCCATGCCTTCTATCTGCCACAGGAAATAGACAAGGACTATCACAGTCTTAAGGGAATTTTCCTTCTCTGGGAGTCAGGTTGAATCTGCATTTTGTTTGCAGAAACCACAGTTCCTGGAATTTTCTAACTTGTCACAGGCCTTTAAGCTGGTCTTGAAGATTGGAATGAAACTCAAGTGCTCAAAGCAACTCTCAGAATTGACTAAATGTATTTTGGTTCATTTACACAGAGGGATAGAGACTAATCTGTTTCTTCTCCTACTTTTTTTTAAATCTTTGCCTGAGGATATGTTTTATTATTTGAGAGAGAGAGGAATGGGGGGAAAGAGAGAGATGTGAGGGAGAAACATTGGTTAGTTGCCTCCTGTCCGCACCATATCTGGAAATCAAACCCACAACCTAGGTCTGTGCTCTGACTGGGGATTGAACCCACAACCTTTTAGTGCACAGGGCGACATTCCAACCAAATGAGCAATCCAGCCAGGGCTGTTTCTTATTGTTAAGCTAATTTGAATTTGGTATCCAGAGTTTGATCCTAAATGGAACTAAGATTTAGAGAAGACACATTATCTTGATTGGCATCAGGATGAATATGAAAAGGTAGAGTTTTAATATCACAGAAAATTCTGTTTTTTGCATTGTACATACATTGGTTTCTGTTTTACCTGGAGCTTAGAGTAGTGTGGGATCTAACTTGGTACCAACTGTTTAGTGAAAAATGAACACGACTGGGAGAAAATAATGTTGTATACTATTACATGATGAAGAGTCATTTTAGAAATAAAGATATGTTTTATTAGGGCAACTTGATAAAATTTCATTTACCATAAAAGCCAGAGGAACATATTTATATTGTGTCAGTAGTTTTGGATCATTGTCTGTTTAAAGGTTTATAAAGTTAAGAGAATTCATGAAAGAGTGAGTAATGGTCAGGTAAATTATGCTCACAGTGGCCTTTAAGTGGATGTAGCATGATGTAAGAACATTTAGACCGTGAGTTCAGATTCTAGGTTCAAATTCCAGCTTTATCATGTGTTAGCCGTGTGTTAGATTATATCTCGGGCAACTTGGTGTCCTTATACCCCTCTTAGCTGTTTTTAATTTTTTTTTTGGTGTGGGTTATGGGGTGAAGGTGAGGAGGCATTAAATGAGATACTCTATGTATAAAGTATCAGTATCATAGTGGAGTATTGACTTTATGATTGCTAAAAATGTTTTTCAAACAACTTGATTATCTTTAACTTTTTATTCTCTATCGTTGTCCTAATGTAAGTCATGAGATAAAAAAAAATCAAACCAAAACAAACCAACCTCAGTGGGTGTTTTATTTGATTCAGAGGAATAAGCTTTAAACCTTACATAATTTCTATAAAAGTTTCTAATTTACATAAAGTTTATATAATAAACTTGAAAGTTTAACTGTTCACTTTTAGCTTCACTGATAAGCCTTGAGAGAATAATATCCATCTTGAAACTTCAAAATTAAAAATTCAGTTAACTTTGGTCGGGTGAAAGTTTGGGATTTTGGAATTTGTTAGAATCTCTAAGCTACTAGAGCGTTGCTATAGCAGCCCTGACTCAATGTGCCAGTATGTGAGGGTAATTGGAGCTACTGGGACAGTGTGACTGGAGGGTGTGCTTTTGTAGTGACAGTTGTGGTTCATGTAGAGGGAAGACGAGCGTACTTTAATGTTCAGCGATCAGAAGTGTCTAGGCATAGCCCTGGCCATAGCTCAGGTGGTTAGAGCATCGTCCTGATACGCCAAGGTGTTGTGGGTTAGATCCCTGGTCAGGGCACCTACAAGAAGCAACCAATAAATGCATCAACAACAAATTGATGTTTCTCTCTCTTTCAAATCAATGTATTTTTTCAAAATAAATTTTAAAAAAGTTGTGTCTGAAAATATAGTAAACATTTTCTGTCCTGAATGCTGCTTTGGTACCAGTGTATTTTTGCATTTACTGGTGTCACTGAGCAGGGTTATATATACACTTGTATTTCATTTTTGAGATAATTATTACTGTATCAGACCCTGTGACATATTTATAAGATTCTTTACTAATATACAATATATTTTCTTTAACCAAAGGTTAACTTTTATAATAAAATTCTCCTTATGGACCACTGATCTTCCTTAAATAGTCCTAAAACTTTTGAGATTACACACACACACACACTTGTGCACACGCACACATGAGAGACTTAATTTTTAATCATAAAACTAAAATCTGTATCAAGGAAAATCAAATTTGCTGGAGGCATTTTATGTACAGTTAAAACTTTTTTGGTTAATCATCCCGCTTTCTATTCAAAGGGAACCTTGATAGTAGTTGTTCAGAAGAATTTCTGAAAGTTTAATATTAGGTTGGGCACAATTTTGTTGGACTAAATTAAGTAATATATATGTTTAACAAATAATTTAAAAATTATGCATCTTAAGAATGGAAAGTGGTTCTTGGTGGTAGATAAGTTTTAGAAAGATTGAGGGAACATCTGTTTCCCTGCCATATCAGAACCTTTTGGGGGGAGGGTCTGCTTGGGAATCCCCATTATAAGAAGCTCCTCAGGTGATTTTTATGCACACTAAAGTTTTAGAACCACTGTTGAATTCTCTACTGGCAGCTTTTAGGATATTGTCTCCTGTTGGTTCTTCTGTTAGAAGCCACTTCTCCTTACTTGGGGGAAGAACCGGGGTGGTGGGGGCCTGAATTAAATAGTTATACCTGATGACCTGCCATGTCCTATGCTGTGAAATTTCCAGTATCTTAGTTTCTGCTGTAAGTTCTCTTTCTACTGGTACTCCTTGGTGAAAGAACATGTCACATTAATGGTGATACACAACCCAAGTGGACTGTGACAGACGTTTCAAATGTTTCCTAAAACTTCAGTATTTCCTAACAAGGGAAAAATTGTAGGTAAGGAAATGTCAGAGAATTTAAGTGGTCTTCTGGGGCCAAGATTGAGACTGAGGTTGATTTATTTTAAAGCTTAGCCTCCTACTTAGTGGAAAGAACATGGGTTGTGGGTTTGGGTAACCTTGGGTTGGAAATATGCCTCTATCACTTACTGGCCAAGCCTCAGTGTCTTCATCTGAAAAGCAGGTATGATAACTGTTAAATCTCTAAGGTTATTGTGAGGATGAATGCCATGAAGCCCATACTTGGAGTGCCTCAGTATATTTCTATAGTTTTATCCCAGAGTGGGCATTCCAATAAATGATGGTTTTTATTCAGTAACTTACGATGAGACAAATAATGCCTTATGGAGTTAACCAATTATAGGCTATATGAGTTTGTCAAGTTATGAAATATATATTTACCTGTTCTGATGTGGTGTGATAGCTAGAAACAAGAAAGATACAGAGTGTGTGCTGGGAGTTCCCTATTTTTACAGCTCATGTCCTTGTAAATTCTGAATTTGATTCTATCCCAGAGCATTCTTTTTTTTTTATTATTGTTGTTCAGTTACAGTTGTCGCCATTCCCCACCCCACCCCCCTTGCTCTCCCCTGCCCTGTCTAACCCCTGCTCACAAAGACAATCCCCACCCTGTTGTCCTTGTCCATGGGTCCTTCGTACGTATTCCTTGACTTAACTTTTCCCCTTCTTTCCCACACTATCCCCCTCTCCCCTCCCCTCTATTCACTTTCAGTTTGTTCTTTATTTCCATGTCTCTGGTTTTGCTGGCTTGTTTGTTTTGTTGATTAGGTTCTACTTATATAGGTGAGATTATATGATATTTATCTTTCACTTCCTGGTTTATTTCACTTAGTATTATACTCTCCAGTTCCATCCACACTGCCATGAAGGTTAGGAGTTACTTCTTTGTTTCGGCTGCATAGTATCCCATTGTGTGAATGTCCCACAGGTTTTTGATGCACTCATTTACTGACGGGCACTTAGGCTGTTTCCAGCACTTAGCTATTAACACTGCTATGAACATAGGGGTGCATAGGTCCCATTGAATCAGTGATTCAGGATTCTTAGGGTAAAATCTCAGAAGTGGAATTGCTGGATCAAAATGCAGTTCCATTTTCAGTTTTTTTGAGGAAACCCTATACTGTTTTCTGCAGTGGCTGCACCAGTCTGCATTCCCACCAACAGTGTACTAGGGTTCCCTTTCCTCCACAACCTAGCCAGCATTTGTTTGTTGATTTGTTTAGTGGTGGCCATTCTGACCTGTGTGAAGTGGTATCTCATTGTGGTTTTAGTTTGCATCTCTCTGATGGCTAGTGATGTTGAACATTTTCTCATGTGTCTATGGGCTATCAGCATGTCCTCCTTGGAGAAGTGTCTGTTCAGGTCCTTTGCCCAGTTTTTTAATTGGATTTTTTGTCTTTCTGCTGTGGAGTCATATGCGTTCTTTATATATTTTGGAGTTCAGACCCTTGTCCAAGGTATCATTGGCAAATATGTTCCCCCATATGGTTGGTTCCCTTTTCATTTTGATGATGGTTTCTTGAGTGGTGCAAAAGCTCTTTAATTTGATGTAGTCCCATTTGTTTGTTCTTTCCTTTATACCCCTTGTCCTAGGGGATATATCAGTGAGAATATTGCAGAGCATTTTTAAGGCTCCAGATTCTTCTTATAACTCCAGATGCTGACATTGAAATGCCTACAGGACATCTTCAACAGGTCACCACTTAAGAAGTTCAACTCTAAGCTGGCCTTAGTTTCCAAACACTGATCTTCTTTGAGGCCTTGTGCATCAGTGAATGAAATTCCTATCCATCTGCATCCTCCACAAAATCTGTTTTTTTACCAAATTCCACTGATTGCTACATTAGAAATCTCTTTCTCCCTGCTCCTCATCTTCATTCATCACCATCACCTTAATCTAAGCTACGGTCATTGCACCTCTAACTCCTCCCTGCAGCTCTCTCGCTCCTGTCTATAATTCAGCCTAATTTGATAGTTCTTTAGGGTAAAATTTATTGCCAAACCTTATTTAACATTCTCCGGTAATTTTGCCTTATGTTGACTTTTTCTGCCCCATTTTGTTTCATATGCGTTTCCTCTCTAGCGGTGACAGGCCTCTCTGTTTCTCTTTTTTTGAATTGGAATTTGCTTATCATATAACTGCTTTTAGACCTTTGCGTTTGCTGTTGCCAGACTGGAACACTTCCCATACCTTTCTGATCTCATGTTAAAGTCTTTCCTTAGGTCTGCAGATCTCTGGGCTGAACAAGTCTCTTGTTATAACAAATCTCTTGGCTCTTCACCTCCCATATTTTTAATAGCATTTATCTCTCTTTGCAGTTATGTATTTGCATGGTTATTGGGCTCTACTATCTATTTTGTGAAATAAAATGTAAGTTCTAGGCTGAGACAATTTCATTGTCTTCAAACAGCCCTGACAACAGAAGAGAAATATTGAAGTATATAACATTGAATACAGAAGTACATAACCAGGCAATGAAATACAAAGTGATTAATTCTAAAGTGAGGTAAAGTACAGATGGAGTCACAGTGTTGGCATTTTAAGCATTGTTATTTGGGAATACTTTAGTTACTGTAGCGTAGGCTTGATCAGCCTCTAATTTTACTCTTTCTGTTCACTAAATAATAGTAATATTTTGAGTTTTGAATTCCCCAGTTCAGATTAAGAGCTTCAGAAGTTGATAGTACTTGAATGAGCTTTAGAATAAAAACTTTCAGCCCTGGCGGTTGTAGCTCAGTGGATTGAGCGCGGGCTGCGAACCAGGCATCGCAGGTTCGATTCCCAGTCAGGGCACATGCCTAGGTTGCAGGCCATGTCCCCCAGCAACCGCACACTGATGTTTCTCTCTCTCTCTCTCCCTCCCTTCCCTCTCTAAAAATAAATAAATAAAATCTTAAAAAACAAAACTTTCCCTTTTCCTCACATTTGTATAACATTTGAAGTTTACAATTAAAAAAAAATTGCTGGTTACATACTTCTCGATGTTTACTATGTGGAATATGTTTGTTGCCTGAGACATAAAAATTTTAAAGCACTACCAAAACTTACAAAGACAAGAAATTGTAGATGTTTTAATAGGTTTCTCAGCTTATAAAAGATAAAGAGGAATTAAGAAGATTAATATAATGTTGGAATTATGGTTTTATGGGGGGATTTTTTGTATTTAGACCTTAATTTACTGCCTGATTTGTTGGCAGATTCAAATGTCCTTATGAAAACCCTTAAGATTTTAGTATTTTCTTGAAAATTGGTTTAGTTCTTTGTTTACACTTAAAAATTAGTTAGTATTTTCAGTAAGATTTGGTTTCCATCTATCCTGAATTCTCCCTAGGAGTATACAACTTTAAAAGTAAAGAGGCACAGTCAGCAGAAAAAAGAGGTGGTCTGAACATTTATGTGTTAAATATGCATGTTAATTAAGAAAAAAATTAGAAAAATATGAAAACAGATGTTACATAAATTATTGCAGTCCCAGGGCAGCAGTAACTTATACACTGACAATATTTTTTATATGTGCATGTGTATGTCTATTTCTAGATTTCTCAGTATTTATGCAGTTCCACAGAAAATAACTAGAAAAGGAACTGGTATATCCTTTCAGTGAGACTGTGGTAAACATTCCTTTCGCATATGGATTGCTGAGGAAGTCTGGTTGTTTCGTACAGTCTCACTGTGCAGATAGTATTGCTGTCTCCTCATCTTGCCTGTAGCCCTTTTCTTCCCTTCTTACTCTGTCTGATGGTATGTCAATGAGATCTTTTTGTGGACATATTCTGTCAGAACAAGAAAATAAATTACAATCCTAGCAGTGTAAGAAATGTAAATTGACCTTGATATGAAGTGTGTGTTTAGAAACAGAACAAATTACAACTACTCAGGACACTGATTGTAGTGTCAATTTTTTTTTTGTTACTGTCACAACCTCTGAAAAAATAGCCATTGTTCTGTGTATTAACACGTTAGTATGGCGATATATATTGTGTTAACATAAATACATATTCATCAAATACATACGTGTTAGAATATTTCAAAGGTATTTGAATGTCTTTCACTATCAAATAGAATGGAAATGGTCTTTATTTTTACACGGGAAAGATGAAAAATAGAGACCTGCTTTATTTTAGTGGTTGAGCAACTTTGTTTCAGCCAGCTAGGAAAGCCAAGTGACTGTACTGACCAAGGAACTGCTGACAATATTTAGGTGTATTCCATATGCATATTACACAATTTAGAAATTGGTTGTTTATAACTTCTCCGGATAAAATTAAAAGTTAAATAAGGAAATGCTACATTAGAATGTCATAAATCATTCTTTTAAACAAATGAAACATGAATTATATGTAATACAGAGCATGAAACATTTTTTAGAAATCTGTCTAGAGATTAATCCTACATTTATTTCTATTTTTCAGGAATCCTACTTTGCTCTTGAGTAGTGTATGATGCTAAAATGTATTTTAAGTAATTAATTTTTTTTTAATCTCAGTAGATTTCAGTTACTTCTGTTATCTAATATTTTTCATTTCTGTTACCAAGTTATATTTCACATTATATTGCCTAATTACTATTGACCTTTTATATTTATACTGAGCTACTGATAAGCTGTAACAGGTTATTAGGAGTAAACTTATGTAGAATGAAATCTAGAGGTGAGCAATAATTATGTGTTTAGTAATTTATTAATAATAAGTTTTATACTTAAATGGAAAACAAACAAGCAAGCAAAATATAACCAAAGACACTGAAATTGAGAACAGGCTGACAGTGACCAGAGGGGAGATGGGAGGGAATTTCAGGGGAAGGAGGAAGGGGTTTGAAGGAATTAGTATTAAGGACACATAGACAATAACAAGGGGGGCAGAGGCAGGAGTGAGCTGTGGAGAGTTGGAGGTGGGCTGGGATGGGGGTAAAGGGCAGAAAACTGTACTTGAACAACATTTAAAAAAAGAAGTTTTGTACTTAAATTGATGGCTATTTTAAGAAATTCAGTTGTGATTCTTACAGAGTTTGTGTAAAGATATATCTGTGTCAAATATGATTTGTGAAAATATATTACTAAAGGTGATATTTATGCACAAAGTACATGAAACTAATTTTTAATTCACAAACAATATTGCCACACTGATATGTTTGTATATTTTAATTTTATATCTTACTAATGCTTGGAATACGCTTTCAGTGGAATTTTTTTCACATTTCTGTTCAGATGTCAAATTTGTATTTTATGTGATTTTAATACTTAATATTTTATTATATATTAGAATAGTATTTGTTATTTGAACACTATTTTATTGCAATGAAAAGAAGTTGTACGATTTGTTTTATGTTGAGGTATTTTGAATTTTTTTTGTAATATAATGCATTTTGTTTTACATATTAATAAATGACTCCCTTTCTTCCTAGAGTTAAAATAGGTAATGGAAAGAGTGATTAATGAGTAGACTAACATTTGTCCTCTAAGAACTTAAAATAATATGAGAAATATTTTCAGCCTGTCTTTTCCATGTTTGCTTTGTTTTAGGGTTTCTTCTGGAGTAGGAATATTTGAAACTATTTTATTTGTTTATTTTTCTAGGTATTTGCTGATTTTCCAGCAGCTTAATTAAAGAAGTCCTCTGCTGATCTTTATTTCTTGATTCTTCTTTACGTCCTGTTTGCCACCAAGACTTGTATTTGGAGAACTTTGTTGTACTGATCCTTGAAGTCACCTTTGACCCACAATAAGAGCATGCATATTCAAGTGTCAGTTAGATTGGTGGATCAATAAAGTTCTTCTAAAAGGTAAGCATATATTTATACAAAAGGTACCTTTATCAATACCAGTCTTCATCTGTTCAGGCTTTATAACAAAAATACCACAGACTTGGTGTCTTATAAACAAAAGAAATTTTTCTGTTCTGGAGGCTGGGAAGTCCAAGATCAAGGGACCAGGAGATTCTTCGTCTGGTGAGGACTTCCTGGTTCATAGACCAGGAAGGAATGAGAGAGCTCTCTGGTGTCTCTTCTTATAATGGCATTAATCTCATTCATAGGTCATGATTGAGGGTAGAGCCCTCATGACCTAATCACTTTCCAAAAGCATCACTCCTAATATCATAATGGGAATTCAGATTTCAGCATATGAATTTTGGTACATGAACATTCATTTCTTAACAGTACCCTCGTGTTCCCTAGATTCATGTACCAAAAAAAATGTGTATGTGTGTATACGTATGTGTGTGTATACACTTCTACTGGCTTTAGAGTGTAGGCTCCTTCATAGAATGATGTTGACCTCCACCACAGTTACTTGGAGTTACCAGATCTGTTTCTCTCCGTCTCATATCTATTCACTAGCTTCCAGTCTCTTCCTTCATTGTTTCTCTTATCTGAGTTTTCAGGGGGGCATTAAAAATTTCTTCCACTTCCCTTAGAGCACTTTCCTTAGGGAATGTTTTTTGTGTCTTTCTTTTTCCCTTTTTTTACTCCCCTCCCTCCCTCCTCTCTTCTCCCCTCCCTCTCCACATTCATTAAATTTGCTAAAGGAAAGCCCTGACTGGCATAGCTCAGTGGATTGAGCGCGGACCGCGAACCAAAGCATCGCAGGTTCGATCCCCAGTCAGGGCACATGCCTGGGTTGCAGGCCACGGCCCCCAGCAACCACACATTGATGTTTCTCTTTCTCTCTCTTTCTCCCTCCCTTCCCTCTCTAAAAATATAAATAAATAAGATCTTTAAAAAAAATTTTTTGTTAAAGGAGTAGCAAAATTAGACTGATCAAACTTAGAGTTGAAGTTATCTCAGCTAGCATTTACACTTTTTCCCTTTTTTTACTACAACCTATAGTAAGAAATAAAATTTACATTTCTGAGCCATTTCTCACAGGTACAAATGTACAAATGAAACTGAAACAAAAGTTTCAACAATTTTTACCCTGACTACCTGGAATGTATGCTGGACTCTATTCTGTTCTCTTTTTTGTATGTTTTATTTAATATGTGCTGGTGCTTATAACTATCTAATAATGGATCACTTTTGTAATTTCAAAAACCATGCCTTAGATCAATAATATATTTGTTCATGACTGACTTGTTAGAAAGGTAAATGGAATCAGGCCATTTGCTTTCTGTCTCTGTCAAGCTGCTTTTAATTCTCTCTCCTCCATGTTTCTCATCTTCCTTCATTCAGTACAATCTATGAAAAGATTTGGTGAAAGAACTGGGTAACTGCTGGGAAACACCAGCCCTTGGTTCTTCTATAGTAAGAGCACAGGCACAAATAGAACTCAAAATTTGAATGGAGGTTAGTCTTTGATTGAGTCGTCCCTTATAGCAGAGTGTATATTCTTTATTCTTTTCCTGTTTGTTTCATCTATGTAAATTGTGTGCTGATATCTTTAAGTCATTCTTGATTTAAAATATTTTTAACTTTTTCAGTCCTCTATAACAGCCTAGAATAACACAAATACTTTCCCAAAGTGTTGTCTTCTGGTACCCATTCTCATTTAACATTTTTATCCTTTCAATAAACTGCAGGCATTTTTTTATTCTAAAAGTACTATGTTCTTAGAAAATTTGGTGTATATATAGAAAATTTTAAAAAAGATAAAAAATATCCCTACTCTAAGGCAGCAAAAGTGTTTCTAAGAGGGAAGTTCATGGTAATAAACTCCTACATTAAGAAAAAAGAGCTCAAATAGCCTAATTTTATACCTCAAAGAACTAAAAATACAAAAGAACAAGCTAAGCACAAAGTTAGTAGAAGAAAGAAAATAAAGAGCACAGAAATAAATGAAATAGAGACTAAAATGACAAGAAAAACTGTCAGTAAAACTATAAGCTGGTTATTTTAAAAACGGTAAACAAAATACACAAACTTTAGCTACGCATACTAAGAAAAAAAAGACAGGACTCAAACAGGAACGAAAGAGGAGACAGAGCTATTGATACCACAGAAATACAAAGGATTATGACAGAATGTGGTGCACAGTTATATGCCAACAAAGCGGACAACCTAGAAGAAATGGATACATTTCTAGAAACACACAACTTACCAAGACTGAATCATGAAGAACTAGATAATCTAAACAGACCAATTACTAGAAGGACATTGAATCAGTAATTAAAAATCTCCCAATGAAGAAAAGTACAGGACTACATGGCTTTTACTGGTGAGTTTTGGCAAACATTTAAAATAGAATTAATGCCAGTTCTTCTCAAACTCTACCAAAATATAGAAGAGCAGGGAACACTTCCAAAACCATTTTCTGAAGCCAGTGTTACCCTGATACCAAAACCAGATAAGGCACTACAAGAAGAAAAAAATTATAGGCCAGTGTCCCTGATGAACACGTATGTAAAAGTCCTCAACAAACTGAAATGAACTGAATTTACCAATACATTGAAAGGATCACACCCTGTGATCAAGTGGGATTTATTCCAGAGATAGACGGATGCTTCAACATCCACAATCAGTGTGATAGACCACATTAGTAAAATGAAGGGTAAAAATCACATGATCATCTCAGTAGATGTTGACAAAAAATAAATCATTCATGATAAAAACACTCAGCAAAGTGGGTATAGAGGGAATATGCTCTAATATAATAAAGGTCATCTATGACGAGTGCACAGCTAACATCATACTCAGTGGCGAAAAGCTGAAAGCTTTTCCTTTCAGATCATGAATAAGACAAGAATGCTCAAACTCACCACTCTTTTTTTCCCTCAAGGACCCAACTGTCCTTTACTTGGGCTGTTTCTCAGGGTGTTTTCTTCAGTGAGCAGCCATGAAGAACAAGGCAATGTCCCCCATGTATGAAGGACCAATCTTGCCACTTTTATTTATTTAGTTAGTTTTTTTTTAATTTTTCTTCAATTTTGCCACTTTTAACTGACATAGTATTAGAAGTCCTAGCCTGAGAAATCAGGCAAGAAAAGGAAGTAAAAGGCATCCAAATTAGAAAAGAAGTAAAACTTTCTTTATGCAGAGGTATGATATTGTATATAGAAAACCCTAAAGACTGCACCCCAAAATGGTTGGAGCTAATAAATTAATTCACAAATTTGCAGAACACAAAATCAATATGTAAAAATCAGTTGCACTCCCATACACTAAAGATGAACCATCAGAAAGAGAAATTAAGAAAACAATCCCATTTACATTTGCATCAAAAAGAATAAAATACATTGGAAAAAATATACCCAAGGAAGTGAAAAACCTGTACACTGAAAATTATAAGACACTGATGAGAGTAATTGAAGAACACAAATAAATGGATATTCTTTGCTTGTGGATTGGAAGAATTAATATTGTTAAGAAATACAATACGTATTTCTCCATACAAAATATCCACTCCAAGCAATCTGTAGATTCAGTGAAATCTCTATCAAAAGTCCAGTGGCGTTTTTCACAGAAATAGAAAAGATAATCCTAAAATTTTTATGGAACCACAGAATATCTTAAAATAGCCAAAGTAGTCTCGAGACAGAAGAATGAAACTAGAGGCTTCATACTTCCCAATTTCAAACTACAGGGCCCAACACAAATAAAGCGTCTTTTTTTATTACAAAATGTTTTATTACAAAATCATAGCATGTAATTCTGTAATGTAACACTATCACACTCAAGCACACCATATGACCTTTTAGGTGAAATGCTCAAATTAAAACTATAAATTATTAGACCCATATTATTACCCTATCAATCTCTCTCAAGCAGGCGTTACTTCTGCTGGACCCTGTATATTACAAAGGTGTAATAATTTAAGCAATATGGTATTGGCATAAAAGCGCATAGACTAATGCTATAGAATAGAGAGCTCAAAAATAAACCCTCACATGTATGGTCAATTAATTTATGACAGAGGAACCAAGAATATATAGTGGGGAATGGTAGTTTCTTCATTAAATAGTGTTGGGAAAGTTGGACAGCTACATGCAAATAAATGAAACTGGACCACTGTCTCATACCACATGTGAAAATCAACTCCAAAATGCATTAAAGTTTAAATTAAGGCTGGAAATCATAAAACTTCTGGAAGCAAACAGGGGGTAAGCTACTTGGCATTTGTCCTGGCAGTGGTATTTTGAATTTGACATTAAAAGCATAGCAACAAAAGCAAATGTAAGCAAGTGGGACTACATCAGACTAAAAAGCTTCCACACAGCAAAGGGAACCATCACCAAAATGAAAGGCAGCCTACCACACAGAAGAAAGTACTTGCAAATGATATATCTAATAAGAGGTTACATTTAAAATATAAAGAATACTTTTATAATTTAGTAGCAGAAAATCCAGATAATCTGATTTAAAAAATAGGCAGATTAATGGAATAGATATTTTTCCAAAGAAGACATTGAAATGGCCAACAGATACATGAATAGGCACTCAACCTCACTAATCATTAGGGAAATGAAAATTAAAAGGACACTGAGGTATCTGCTCACTGTCATAATGTCTGTCATCAAAAGTACAAGAGATTACAAGTGTTGGTGAGCATGGAGAAGAGGGAACATTTGTGCACTATTGGTGGGAATGCAGATTGGTGCAGCTATGATGGAAAAGCCTATGGAGTTCCTTTAGCAGTTAAAAATACAGCTATCCTGTGATCCAGCAATTTGATTTCTGGGTATATATCCAAAGGAAATGAAAACAGGATATTGAAGAGATATTTGCAGTCTCATGTTTATTACAGTATTATTCACAATAACAAGCTATGGAAACAATCTAAGCATTCACCAATGAATAAATGGACAATGGAATATTATTCAGACATGAGAAAGAAAGAAATCCTGCCATTTGTAATAACATGGGTGGACTTCGATGGTGTTAAGTTAAAGCCAATAGAGAAAGATAAATACTACATGCCTATCACTCAAATGTAGAATCTGTTATAAAAGAGGAAAAAAAAATACTCAAACTCTTAGAAACAGAGTGGAAAAATAGTTGCCAGAGGATGAAGGAACTTGTGAAATAGGACAAGGTAGGTAAAGTTACAAACTTTCAGCTTTAAGATGAATAAGGTCTGTAAATCTAATGATGACTATAATTGATGACACTATTATATAATTTAAATTTGCTAAGAGAGTAGAACATGACTATTCTTATCAAAAAATATTATAAATACAGGGGTGGGCAAAAGTAGGTTTATAGCTGTTCATATGGAAAAAGACATGCGGGTTATGATTATTACAATAGCTTTATTAATTCAAAAGAATGTCACCTACAACTCCAAACCTAATTTTGCCCACCCCTGTATGTGCAGTAATGGATGTTTTAATTAACTAGATGGTGAGAGTCATTTCACAATTTATGCATAAATCATCATGATGTATACATTAAATACGTTATAATTTTATTATACTGGGGTCACTTAAACCTCAATATAGCTGAACAAAATAAAAAAGTACGTGTAAAAAGAAATGAAAAAAGATTCCTAATCTTGTCAAGTAGAAATGAACTGAGGTGATGTTAAGAAAATAATCTATTTTAAAAAATTTACTTGAATTTAACAGGGGAAAAAAACTGAAATGAAGCTTTAATTTTTAGTGACCCTCAGATAAATGTTTTTCAAAACCACAAATATTAGTTCCAAAGAGCCTTTTAATGTTAAAAGAAGATTATAGAAATCTTTAAGTATTCTGGAAATAAAAAAATATAGGAAAAGGCTGATCTAAAAGCAGAGTACCCTTTTATTTTAAAATAATTTAAAAGAATTACAATATGCCGAGTTGAGAATCAATTTTAAAGGAGCAGGGGCAGAATCAGAGGGACCATGTAGAAGGTTAGATAGTTGTGGTTTGAACAACAGGGGAAGATTATAAAAGGAATACAGTGAGAGGACAAGGTCAGGAGTTTGATTGGGACATGCTAAGTTGGAGATGTTTATTAGACATTCAGTTGGAAAGGCTGAGATCAGATATACTGATTCGGAGTTCAGGGGAGAGGTCTGGGGTGAAGGAAAAACTGTGGAAGTTGTCAATTATGAATACTGTTTTTAAAGGGGTAAAATTGATGCAGTCCAATAAATATGGCTACAAACAATTGAAAGTCCTAGCTTTGGGACACTTTATGGAGTTAGGAGAATAGAAGTTAGTGGAGGAAAGAAAAACCATTGAAGTAGGAGGAAAATTCTGGGCTTTCAGAATATCCGAAAGCTCATGAAGCTAAAGTGACATAAATGTTTCAAGGAAGGGGAGTGAGCACCTGACAAATGCTGCTGAAAGCACAGTTGTAGATGAAGTGTGAATTGACTCGGTTTTACCGTTTGGAGGTCGTTGGTGACTTGAAGAAGAGTAGCTTCAGTAGGGGACATGTCTCTGGAGTGTGTTAGAGGAAAAGTGGGAGGAGAAACACACCTGGCAGTTTAAGAGGGGTTCTTGGATTTAAAAAAAATCCAAGACAGGATTTTTTTTAAAAGAAGAAAATCAGCATACACTAGTATTGGTAGTGTCCCAATAAAGAAGAATAAATTGATGATATAAGAAAGAATGGGGAATTGCTGAAGCAATGTACACAAGTGGAGATACTGGTTTTAGCTGGCAGCATGGATAGTTTATCCTTAATAATAGGGAGGAAGGCAGAGTATATAGGCACAGATCCATCTTTAAAATCTTTGGTCTACTTCCAGGACATACGACATGCAAGAAGCACCATGACTAGCTGCTTCCCACTTCTTCAGGCTTGTCCTGTTCTGATTACCCCTTTGTAATTTTCGTTTTAGCAATGTAGCTAAATGAATGGTGGTTTCCAGTAGAGGAATTTTGTGTTTTTAAACAAATTCTGTTAATGGAATTAATATAAACAATAGGCCTTTATGAATAATATTCCTCTCGAAGTTTTTGAAAAATCTCAAGTGTGTAAACAGTAGTATGTTTTAGAGAACCACCAAGCTACACTAAGGAAGGAGCAGAGCCATCAACTCCTTTCGCTGTGCTCCAGTACTGTAGAGCTTAATGTAGGAAGGATAATGGGTAGGTTAACAGGTAAGATAAAAAAACTGGTCATCCTTGTGCTTCTGATTGTCCTCATTACCTCTAGTGCATCATCTCCTCAGTTTAAATAACTAATTTTTATTCTTTATGTGCTCTACCATTCCTTAAAGCCTGGCGCAAGTTTCCTGGTCATTGAGCTGGAAGACATTTCGAGTAACACCTCTATACATCCATGTATTCACTGGTCCACCGTGGACACGTTTACTGAGGGTCAGTTTATTTGGCATACTGTCAGTTTACTTAGTACTCTGTCTTCAGGTGCGCCTACTGTTATGTTAGTAATAGTAAGAAATAAGATGACTTGTGCATCTTGTAATTTTATTTTAATTCCCTCTAAATTTAGGCTCTAATTTATTGCAGTCCCCTTTAAGCAAGAATAAAAGTTATCTCTCATTTTCAAATTCTCATCTGAGGATATGTTTACTGATTTTAGAATGATGAAGGTGGGTGGGTGGGGGAGAGAGAGACATCAATGTGAGAAACATTGACTGGTTCCCTCCTGTATGCACCCAGCTTGGAATCAGACTCACAGCCTTTTGGTGCACGGGAAGATGCTCCAAGCAAATGAGCCACCCAGCAGGACGTCTCTCAATGTCTTTTGATATGTACCCACAATGTCATGGTCTAATATCTGGACTGTGTCTGTTATTTGTGGTGAAGCTGGCCAGTTTGTAACAGGCTAACTCTGAGAAGGGTCTTCAGTAAATTCTCCTTTTCATAGATGAGTTAGTTCACGTGTCATAAGCTGCTCCTTCACCATCTTACTAGCAAATTCCCTGTTAAATAACTTTATTATTTAACATAATTTAGTGCGTCTTCTTTCCTGGGCCTCACATACACATTTTTTTCAGTGGGTTGCTATTTTATCATCTGGGACTTGGTTTCTGTGTTTAGATTACTGACTTAAACCGTTTTCAGTGACTTTCTCTTTATGAGCGCAAACTTCTTTCCAGAAACCTTAATGTAAGAATCCCACTATCTCGTTCTGACATTGTTGTGTTCCCTTTGCAAGCTAATACTGATGTCTGTCCTTGAACCTTTAGTCCTATTCTAATCATTTCTTTCAAGTTAAACAAAGACAAACTATTATCTCTGGGGTTTTATGCTAGTGGTATAATTTGAGTAACATGGAACTATGGTTCTCCCTAAATGTTTCATTGAATTGAAAAATTTTAATTGGAGAAGATATTTGGAAACATAGGGAGAAGGTGAAAGGGTAATTCTGTTTCTGTTGACTCTAAAATGTCATCAGCTTCAAGAGTAGAATCAATGTGGATTCATCTATTCATTTTATCAACAAATATGTGTTAACTGTTTACTCTATGGTAGGTACTCAGCTAACTCTTAAATAAATGCCATTTTAAAATGTTTTCTTTCTTTAAAATGGATGAGGTAAGGAAAACCAGTTTTTTGCCAGGCTTATTGTGAAAAATTTTTAATGTTTTTAATGTACATGAATTAGACATAATTCTCACTTTTTGATAAGAAACAACCAAGTCTAGATAAAAGTGAAATGAGGAAAATACAGAATCTGTTTCTCTTTCTCTTCCTTTTATTCATTTTTACAAAGACTTATGAACAGTGAAAGTGACCAGCACTTTCACTTCTTCTTGCTTATAGTTCTGCTAGTCTTATGTGGTACCTAGTAGATCTGAAAGAAGCATCATGCACTGGAAGGGAGAAGTTATATGGACACATAATCAGACATACAGAAAAATGGACCCTTTATAGTTCAGAAGTGACTATTTTTATTACTTAAAAATTTTTGAATTTTTACTTTAGGTATTCCCATTTAGGAATACTTTGTAGTTTATAAACAGCTGACCCATTTAAAGTGAATTTTTAAAATCTTTAATTTATAATGATTTGACCATTATGATACTAACCTTTTATTATTGAGACAAAGTAAGTGTCAGTCATTAAAAATATGTATTCAGAGTTTTATAGAGTATGAACAATAATTTTACCTCAATTTAAGAGTTACTTAATTTCTTCAGAATGTAGTGAATATTGGCTGAAGATATTTTGAAAGCCTAGATTACTTGGAATATATTTGAAGCCTCTCTTCTATGTACTTCTGTTCAAAATGTTACATATTTTTGGATCATATATAGTATAGGCTTAAAGTTTGGAGTTTTACATTTTCAGTCTTATAAAGGCTTATAAATATATATGTTAGTACTATTGGAACTAAATAATTTTATCCACGTAATTGTCATTCAGTTGTAGCTGTCTGGAATAAAATTTCTTGGAATAAGTAGCCATTTTCCACATGAAATAACCATTTAAAAATGTGTTTCATCTGATAGCATGTATTTTAATCTTTATAAATAGCACAGAGGAGCTGAAGTATTTATGTAGCTAAGGAAGGTTATCAGTTCAGGTTCCATAGTAACTTGTCTGACTTTATTAGGCTGTGGATGTTTTATAATTTTTAAAAGATATGTTTATTATTACTTCTGTAAAACACATTGGGTTTCAGTTATAAGTTATGTGTTAATCTAATTTCTTATTGAAGTCACTGATTAAAAGGGAATTGTGTACCAGTGGGATTCCAAAACCTTGACATTATTTTAATCTGATAACAAATGGGTTTAAGTTCATGTTCTTTCAGTTGTTGGCAAAAAATCTAAACCTGTATTTTTTGGATTTATGAGGATAAGTCCTGCTTTGGCAATCTTATAGATCCTCAAGAGAATAGTTAAACAGTGATTAATCATTGTTTCTTCACTGAGTGTGCAGAAAAGAATGGAAAAGCTGCATTTCACACTTCTGAAGCAATTAATCCCCATGATCTTAGCCAGGTTTGTCTTGTAGATAAGTCAGGATACAAAACGGTACCTAATTTATCAATGTATGCATGCCATAAAGTATAAAACACACAATTTATTTCATATCATTTATAGTCAAATGTAAAAAAAGAGTGACTTTGCCATATCCAAGAGTGTTTCCTACATTACCTTCATATAAACTAAGTACCAGAGATTACAATGGGATTCCTGTTTATTGTGCACATCTGGTGCAGTCACTATGCATTTTCTCATTCACTTGCTGGCATTTTTAGTGATTGTGGCATAAATCACCTTGCTAATCAGAAACATAAGTGACGGGAAGTCATCTCCTTTTTTTGAACAATGGGAAAAAACATATGGCTTCTTAGACAGAACTTGGCTGTTATACTATTTATGTGGCATTATATTCTGTATTTAGAATTTCATATTAATTGTAGTTGGTTTGATTGAAGGCATTGAACACCCAGTGTTTGTAGTCAAATATTTGTTTTGTAACATTTTCATAACAAATAAACAAAAAAGGTAAAATTACATGTCTTCTACTAAATATTTTTAAAAATAAAACTACCTTGGGGAGAATTTTTAGGTTAAGATGAATTGAAGAAAATATATGATTTTAAAGTGTGTGGATGTTTCTATAGATGCATAAGTACAGTAATTACAAGTTACAAGTTAGTTTTTTAATTATACCTATTTCAAAACATTGCATGGATTAGAGTAAAAATTACTGTCCTTTAAATGATAAAATATAATTGACAGTAGTTTGCTTTTCTAGACATAGTATTATTTGAAAATGAGTTGCATTTTTTGATGAATTTTTACTAGTTGGCATTGCTTCTGCATATACCACAACAGAAGTAAAAGATGAAGTAAAGCTTTGTAAAAGATAGATACATCTGTGCAGACTGTAAGGACGACTTTCAGTGAATTTGTTGGTGTTTGTTATAGAATACTTGCTGTAGATTTGTCTCTTTTTCTTCAACAGTTACTTAATTCTAGAAAAGTAGTAAATATAATAGCCTTTCATCCTTATTGCACTTTATTATACCTTCCTATCCCTTATCACTTTCTATTTTCTTACTGTTGGGTGGCAAGAAAATATTTAGTTTGAATGTGTAAATTTCAAATGAAAATTTATTTGTGCAAAGAACTTTATGTATTTTACAGTTTGTTTCTCTATTACATGTGACTATAAATTAGTGAGGAGAATTTTTAAACAAATGTATCAGAGCTTATTTATTCAAATATGTGTTATTCCCTTTGAAGTTGTCCCCTTGGGAAGATGTACACATAATCCATTAATCAAAGTATTTTAGGAATGCCTCTTTTTGAATTTTCTTCAGCAGAATTGATATATAGCTGCCCAAAATGGATACTTTGAAGGGAGATAAGATTCATTATGTGTATATATGTGCTAGTATTTTTGTTTTAAAAAATCAATCATAATAGTTTGTATTGCAGCCTGTATATATCTTGCAGATAATTGGACACTCTGAATATAAATAGAGTTTTGAAAAACTGCTTGAATTTTAAATAAATGGTCATATTTATCCATTTTGTTTTAGAAATCTTTTATGATACTGTCTCAAGGATCACTTACAGTGGAAGTCCACAGATTGAATAAATGCAACATAAGGAGGAAGTATTTTTGATGTTGTTGTTATTGCTTGTTTTAAAAAATGCCACTATCCAGATTCTCTAAGGTATAGTGTGCTATTTCTAAAAATATATTTATAACTAAATTGAGACTTTCTTTTCAGATTAAAATTATCCAGTGCTTAAAATTACCTAAAATCTGCACCATGCTGCCTCAATCCTGGTCCATTTTTATTTCTTTCATGCTTTAAAGCCCCTTCTTCCCCTCTCCCCTGGGTATTTTTTATTTGTTTTTTAAAGATCAGATGTATTTGTTGCAAAGATCCATTTTAAAGTCATTCAATTTAAAAAGATATATTTGTATTTCTTTTTCTTCACCAAAATAGGAAATTTTAGGAGGATAGGTTGTTAAAATCCAAGAAATATACAGTTTATGAGATGGCTAAAAGTATCAAAATAAATGAGGAAAAATAGAGTTCTATTTTTAGTGACTGAACACTTGGGACTTTGTTAATAATGGATTTTTGAAGAAAAATTTCTTTCATAAAGTGCTTAATGAGAAAAATATACTAAGCTAAAGTATTTGCTTATTTATCATGTTTCTAAGCCAGGAATTTAATTTCCAAATGTATATCAATTTTTGAATGGAATTGAACTACTAGTAATGTTTATATTCATTGCACACTTTGTTTAAATTTACTTTTATTTTCAGAGAATTTGCATTGTTTTTTTCTTCCAGTGCACTCTTATTTATATTCATACTTTGTTGGTGTATGCTACCCTCCAAAGTAGATTCTAAATTGAGTACAGAACTTACAGGAAGAGTTATTGTTCTTTTTTTATGTTCTCATGACATAAAGAACAAATCCTTTCATCACAGGGATAAATTTACTGGTAATCCCCAGCCAGGGGGGTTATTGCTTGCTGTCCTTCTTTCTGGCCACCCCTTTTCTCTCTTGGTGTTTGTCTGGAAGTGGCTTTTGGAATGCTTTCCACTGCCTGACAGAACTGTGGTCTAGGTATTTTGACACTCTTGGCCTAACCACACTGGAATTCAGAAAAAAATGTTAATTTGAATATTTCCCCAAAGGAAGGCTTTTGTTTGTGAATGGGAAAGCTGTTCGGAGTGGCTTATATGATTCAGAAATTTTAATGTAAAGTTTTTAATGGAACATGTTAGGTGTGAGAACCATGGAGCAAGAAAGGGTTTCCATGATTAAAAGTTTATTTTTTATTTTGTTTTGTTTTGTTTTGTTTAAGACCCTCTGTGGATACGATGTTTTCAGCGTGGACCTCACTTGTGTTAACTGCTGGGGTTCAGTCACACTGCGTGTGGTGACCATCAGGGTGGGCCTGCCAGCAGTCATTGATGCACAGGGACAAAAGGGAATTCTTTTCCTAAGAAAAACAAAGATGAAAGAGCCAGGTAACAGTCTTAGTTGTTAGAGGAGCAGCATTTTAAAACTCACCCTGGGGTTTGTTTCGTTTTCTGGTCTAGACCTCTTAAGCATTGTGTCGTAGAACTTTGGAGGCAAGAAGATAGGTGGCCTGTAGAAAAAAATTAGAAAGAACTGGAGAATGAGGATAATTATGGAAGATGCTTGGGGACAAGCAGTATTGCCTTTGTGTTCTCCAAACTGAGAGACCAGTAGAGAAGCATGTTTCTCTTTTTTGCCATAGTACACAAAATGACTGGCATTTTGCAAACTGCACCAGGCTGACAGTGTTAAAGGTGTGTGGCGCCATGTGTGACAGCAGTGTGTTTGACAATGCAGCAGTTACGGCGGAGGGGAAGGAAGCAGGGCTCAGTAAGAGCCTGGGTATGCTCGAGACGCTGTAGGGGTGCCCCATCAGTGGTTAGTAACAGTAGCAACCCATAATCTGCAGCAGAGAACAAAGGAGATACCTGGATAGGGGGACCAGTGAGGCCCACTCAGGTGTAATTTGGAGGAAATGGGAGTAGATCTCAGACACCACACAGAGATGCACAAAGAGAGGTAAATCATATATGTGCCATGGCGGGTGACTGACTGTGAGCTGACTGGGCTTACTCAGGAGCACGTGTGAGATACTTACGGATGACTCCTCGAAATGTTCCACAGGACAATTTATGGACCTTGCATTCTGCATTGTGGGTTGTATTAGAGTTTCCCAGAGAAACACAACCAATAGAAGATACTGTATATATAAAATACAGAAATCGGCTCATGCAGTTACGGAGGCTAAGCTGTCCCATGATATACCAGGAATGCCTGTGCTCTGATTCATTTTGAGTCGAAGGCACGAGAATTGGGATGATGGGGTGGGGGGTGGGGAAGATGGTCTAAGTCCTTGTCTGAGTCCAAATATCTCAGCTTAAGCTGAGAGAGTGTTTTGCCTCTCCTCCACTGTTTGGTTCTGTGCAGGTCCTCGTTGTATTGGCTGACGCCCATATTGGTGAAGGCATTTTGTTTTTGCTCAGTCTGATTCCAATGCTGATCTGATCTCTTTTGGAGACATCTTCATGGACATACCCAGAATTGTTTCACTAGCTATCATGGCCTCCCTCACCCAGTCAGGTTGACATAAAATTACTCCTCACAGGGATGAAGGTGAAAACTGGCAGGCAAGTATGTTACACTTATTTTGTCAAATAATTTACAGATTTATTGAGGTACTAAAGGTCTTTCTTTTCCTCCTTCCTTTTTTTTTTAACTTCTTTCCACAAACCCTTTTGCTTAGTTACCTACTATGGCAAACAGTATTCTAGGTGTTGGATCAGCAAAGTTAATAAGACTCTTTATAAGCTTGAAGTTTATAGCAGAGGAGATAATAGCAGCTAAAAAATTAACTTCTGGTCTGATGAATGATAATGGTAGAGGCATGCATGGGAGATAGTGGACCCCAGAAATGGGTACATAAACCAGCTTGGACGTGGGACTGCGGGATGGTTCTAAGGGCACTTCCAGAGAAGGTGCTGAAGAAAGACAACCTAGGCAGAGGGAAATATTGTAGAAATGACTGCATACCTAAAGTGTATTTGAGGAACTGCAAGTGGTTTGGGTTTGCATGTTGGGTAATATTGAGACCAGAGGCTATAGATAGGAAATTGAGATTTTTGAAGAGTCTTATGCACTATACTAAGAGTTTGGGCTTTTTCTCTTTTCTTGAAGGTAGAAACAGAAGAGGAAGGAGGACAGATGGGGCCAAAAAAGCTTCAGATTGCAGTGCTAGCTAGGCATTGTGACCTCCTGAAGGAATTGAAGCTGAGGAGCAGTGT
Organism: Tonatia bakeri; assembly: GCA_004024845.1. NCBI lineage: Eukaryota > Metazoa > Chordata > Mammalia > Chiroptera > Phyllostomidae > Tonatia > Tonatia bakeri. Next base: position 108,625 of record PVIA01003049.1, on the reverse strand, counting down.
GATCAGATTTAAATTTACCAAGAGCACGTAAATGACATTTGATCACGTAAATGAATTGGAGGGAGATCTCAAGATTCAGGATACCAGTTTAGGAGCCTATTGTAGGAGGTAAGGGGAGAAACTGAGACAGTAAATAGAGTCAGAGTAAGGAAGAGGAAGGGAGTAATTTTGAAAGAGGAATTGACCGGGTTTTCCAGTTGACTGAACATGAGAGGGGCAAGAAGGAAATACAGGTTTCCGAGTTGGACGGATGATTCGTTGGCGATGTTATTCCTTAGATACTGAGTGCAACAGGAACCTGTCTAGGCATCGGTTGATTAAAAACAGTCAGGAGATGGTTGAATATATGAATCTCTGAGGCCTAGGAGATCAGTTATAGTAAGAGATGTATGCTTGGAATTATTAATATAAAATTTGGCATGAATTTATGTAACAGTTGTTTGCTGAGCTATTCCAAGCATTGTGGTAGGCATTGATGAAACAAAGACAAATACATGTATTTGTTAGGTGTGTGTAAGACTGCCCAGGGAGAGGACCTTGGACGAGTTGAGTGCTCTCAAGTGTACGACGAGGGGGAAGAATGTGTTGAGGAGATTAAGGAGGGAAACAGTGAGTGATGGTGTGACTGAAGACAAAGCAGGAGACAGCAGTAAGGACAGTGTGATGGATAGAGAGGTCAGGAGAGAAGTGCAGGGAAATTGAATTTTACATCCCAGATGTGCCTCGGTAAGCAGCGGAGTGGAGCGGAGTAGAACATAAGTCAGCTCACAGGGTGGTTGATACATAAGTGGGGGATGAGGTATTATAGACTACCAGTGAGAGGTACTGTTTCATATTGAATATCCATATTGTTAGCTGTGAAAAGCTGGCTGTCAGAGGGTGGGTGCAGGGTTGAGTTTGTTGTTCTTAGAATTTTTACACATTGATGAAAAAGAGCCAGGAGTGGGAGAGAAAAGTAGATGATACAGGAGAAAAAGCAAGTTAAAATAGTTAAATTTGGAGCAAGGTGTGTATATGAAAAGGTGAGACAGATTTGGAGCCATAGCTAATGAAGGGGTTAGTTAGTACAGGAAGATGGCTAATATTTTTTACTAATAAACTGCAAATATGAAAAGAGTGGGTGTGACAGTAGTGCAGGTACTCTAGGGAGCAGGTGCCAACGAGAAATGGAAATTTTAAGACGTTTATTGGAGGAAACCTTTGGAATGTAAGGGGAAAGGAGCCACAAATGTCATGAGTAAGCATGGAAAGCCTCACCAGGGGCATCCAACCTCTTGGCATCTCTGGGCCACACAGGAAGAAGAAGAGTGTCTTGGGCCACACATTGAATACACAAACACAAATGAAAACAAAAAGTCTCATAATGTTTTAAGTACATTTATGATTTTGTGTTGGACAGCATTCCTAGCCATCCTGGGCTGCAAGTTGGACCCCCCTGCTAGACCGTAATGCAGGTCTGTCATCTGTGTAAGAAAGGAGGAAGGAAGACAGGTTGGACAGGAAGACTTTCAGATAGCAGTGCAGCTTCGAGAAAGTCTCAGCCAGACTAATGGTGAGGAAATGGCATAGGGGTGGGCCCAGGAAATTTTGCCCATTAGAGATGCCCTGTGCTAGGAAGCAGTGGTCTTTGCCTGGGGCAAGTGTGGCCTTGATATGCACACTGCTGTGGATCCTGAAGGCATGACAACTGGAAATTGTCAGTAAACTGCTCTCCTCACAGCAGCGGTGCACTCCTTGGCTGCCACGGTAGATGTGAGGGTTTCAGTTGGATAAAGGTGAAAGGAGTTCCTCTTGGTCCATTATTGCCTCTGCTTTCAGTAAGTTGAATATAGAGTCAGAGAAGGTAGCTAAGATTGGGCAAGTGTTGGAAGGTTTTCAGGAGAGATACAGCTGATAGCGCAAGAGAGGAGGATGTATTGGTGAGATATTAGTTGAAATGGTAGCTCATATAATCCAGGATTGACAGGGAAGGAAGTGAAACTAGAAGGGGGCACTAAGGGATTGAGGTGAAATGAAGTCAAAGAACTAGATGTTGCAGTGAGTTTGAAAGCACTTGTACTGAGGGAGTAAGAGACCTTATGCACAGAGGCAATTTTTATCGAATGGTGTATTACTTTAAGATTAATAGCCAGACTTCAGGAAATACTGGTATTTTGAAATCCCTTCATGTAAACAGAGAATAAAATTTTAGCAGCAGAAAATGACAATTAAGAGTGTGCATGTATATATGTATAATATTCACCATAGAATCACAACCATAAATACTATGTAAATGTATAAGCATATCATAATTGCTTAGTTTTAATAGTGTGACCTCTCTGCAAAGTTACATAAAGTTTCTTGATTAAATCTATTTAGTTATCATGGACTATAATTCTTTCCCCTAAGAACTTTTATTATGGATTATTTTTCAATTTTTCTAATAGCCTAAGAAAACATTTTAGAGGTTTTTTTCCTCAAAAGAGAAATAAGTGAATTCTCCTCTTTTGAAGTGTTTGTTTGTGTCTTTATACCTGATAGAAAAGTTAGAAAGTGAAAAAACATTCAAAGCATGCATAGCTAAACATTTCTTTTTTTTCTTCCTATTTTGTTTGTTTATTTTGTTCTTTAGATTCCACATATAAGTGAAATTATATGGTATTTGTCTTTCTCTGACTGGCTTATTTCACTTACCTTAATGCTCTCAGGTCCATCCATGCTGTTGCAAAGGGTATCCCAACATAGTAATAGTAATGGCCAAATAGTATATGTTCATTGTGTAAATGTACCACAGCTTTTTTATCCACTCATTTACTGATTGACACCTGAGCTGTTTCCAAATCTTGGCTATTGTAGATTTTATTTATTTCTTTTTAGAGAGAGGGGAAGGGAGGGAGAAAGAGATGGTAAGAAACATCAATGTGTGGTTGCCTCTCACATGCCCCCTACGGGGGACCTGGCCCATAACCCAGGCATGTGCCCTGGTTTGGAATCAAACCGGTGACCTTTTGTTTCGCAGGCCAGCACTCTGTTCACTGACCAACACCAGCAAGGGCAAAATTTTGGCTATTGTAAATTATTCTGTAGTGAACATAGAGTTGCATATATTCTCTCGAATTAGTGTTTCAGGTAGCTAAACATTTCTTGAATGGAAAGTAATAAAGGTAAGATAACAACTTTAAATACATACAAAACTTTTCATTAACTGTCCTTTTGCAGAATGAAATCAGGAGTTGCAAAAAAGGTAACTTAGGTAATTAAAATAATGTAAGGTAGATTGATGAGTGGACAAATGGATAGACATTATAATAAAGCAGGTATATTAAAATGTAATTGAAGATTCTGGTGAATATTCACTGTAATATTCTTTAAACTTTTGTGTTGACTCAAAATACTTATAATAAAATGTTAAAAAAGTAATATAGCATTTGCAACTTGGAAATGCATAAAAATGATGGTCTTGATGAATAAATAGGTAAATGATGAAACAGGTATAGTAAATTGTCACTTATAGAATCTACGTAGTTGGTATATGAATGTTCACTGTAACATTCTTGAAACTTTATATAATGTTTGAAAATTTTCAGAATAAAATGTCGTAGAAAATAGTGCCATAAACAGAGCAATGTTTGGCATTAGAGATCTGGGCTAAGTTGCATTTTCTGTAAAATAGGTGCAATATCTAGTTTGTAGGTGGTTCTGAGAATTAGAAAAAACTATCTGTAAAGCAAAACTAACAAAAACAGGCCTTTAAAAATGCCTCTGATAAGACTGAAACTATGAACTCCAAATTTAAGGACATATCTTAGTTTTTGCTTAATATATAGAATTTCTGGATATATGTAGGATAACTGGATATATCAGTTAATTATTTTGATTGCACTAGGGATGAGGTGAGATCAAGATGCAAATTTGTATTTTTAAGTCAGCTTTATTTCACACAAACGGGCTTATGCCCCAGTTCAGAGCCTGTATTTTTTTCTGGCTTAGTCTCTTAAGTTAATCAGACTTGAGCCCTAATTATGGGAAGTTACAACCATCTTTGTAAAGAGGATGAAGTCTCCAGCTTTCTAATATCTCTCAAGGAAAACTAGGTAGCCTTTAAAATGTTTTCATTTTGTCAAGTGCTTAAGTTCTCCAAAGTAGAGTTATTGTGCTCCTGTCTTAATTATTAGTTCCATCTGAATATATGCATACCATAAGTCAGTCTGGGTTTTGGTTTAGTTACATTAATTTTAAAAATATATATAAAATGTAAATCATATTTGCTGTTGAACATATATATTTATAAATTACATATATAAACATATATATATTTACTGGCTAATATTTAGTAGTACCTTCTCCATCAATGACATTTTTCTTACAAAAATTATTCTTTTTATGTTTCTTTTTAAGAAATGAACTTAGATTTCTGGTTTGTTTGAACTTTGGCCTCAAGTACATTTATGAAGTACAGTTCTCTTGTTTTTTTATTTGTTCTGTTTCATATGCAGGGTAGATAAAAATTACTGAACTTTTTATATTTATGTAAATTTATTTAAAGTTGAATTCAAATTTGCTACCATATGCCTCAAGGCTAAACATAATATAGACTATTACAATCATTTATATAAATTGGTTTTAAAAACCATTTCAATATGTTGAATCAATATGTCATGAATTTCATATCTATGTACTTGTCATCCTAGTAAATTCCATGGCATATACGTTTACAGCATACATATTTTAAATAAAATTGAATAGACTTTTCTAGCCTGCATTATGGAAGAACTTCTGTTATCTTCCAATTTTCTGATTTAATATCATAAAAGAACCATGCTACTTAAATGTGAATCAGCCAGATTTTGTATATCCATCAAATCCGTTAGGACAGAATCTTTAATTTCTTAGTAATATTTACTGATTGTCCTTCATTTGCTAATCTTTATGAGATACAGAATAGTATGAAAATAAATACCCACCTCAGAAGATTTTTCAAAGGGTGCCTTTGTTTTCTTTCTGTGGGTATTTGCCCGTCTATGGCAACGATTTCCTAGGGAACATTAGGGAAATATATGCATTGAGTTGGTGTATTTTGTCAGTTAAGTAAATGTACTTCACTGTACAGGGAAGATCTGTAATATATTTTGAAGTTTAAAAAGGTGTCCTCATATTCAGATAGTTAGGGATCACTAATATACTAGGAACATCCGGTGTTCTGTACTTTAGATGAGTAAAATTTAAGCATAGGTGGAATTTTGGCAACTTCTTGAAAGAACAGATACAAGGATATATTAATGGAAAAAACATGCAGTAAACCTATTCTTAACCAAAAGCTAGAACAACAGTAATGAATTATAAAATAGTAAAATATTTCTTATTGTCAAAGGAGGCAAAAGTTTTTTTCATTCTTAAATGCAGATCTTTTTATGACTTAAGTTTTAATTTACTTAAATTATGGTAAAATTTTCAAATATAGAATATTTAATGTAAGCGTTATGTATTTGTCATTGGCCTTGAATGTTAAACAGTGCAGTGTACTACTATTTTTGTGTAATTATAAAATCAGGTCATTTTTAGTATAACTTAACAGTTATGCTATTAATACTTAACAATGAAACATACAATATATAAACAAAAGCTGTTTGCACTGACCTCTTGACAGTGTTCTCTTTTCATAAACAAATTGTGAACATATTTGACCTTCCATTGTGTGATATATTTATAAAGAATTAAAATAACATATTTTTTAAAAGACTGATATTTTTTTAAACTAGTCTCTCATTTTCTCTTATTTGCTAAATAAAGTAGCAGTGAAAAACTGTATTATTTCTTATATACTTGTAGAATTTATTTTTTCAAACAAGTGCCCGTTAGGACCATTTGCTCTGAAATCTTATTTTTTCCCACATCAAAAATGAATGAAAAATGTAGAAAAACATTCACCTTTAAGTTGTTATGTTTCTGAATCTTTCTGTGACATTCTTATGAAAGTCTGCTATATTCTATGAAGAGAAGAGGTTGGATGAAAAGAATTAGTATATTTTCATAAATCATTACTTTGACTTAGTAGGTCAGGGTTTTTAAAAAATTAATTGTGTGTCATCTAAGAATTTTATTCCTGGATACTTTGGATCTTTAATATCTTCACCTTTTATATTTGTGTGTGATTTTTACCTTGTCAAATATAGGTATCTGTTGTTTATTTAGACCAATTTCTAATCGTCTTCAGAAATCATTGAAAGCTGAAGACTCTAAGTAATTTATTTTCAATGTGTAGTATTTACTGCTGTGCTGTATATACATTTTATATTTATGTCAGGAAAGGGTTGCAGAGGGGTGCTTTAGAACCACCTTTTCAGCTCTAAATAGCTATTGTGTACATATGGTAAGGTACTGCTGCTTAACAATTAGTAACTGCTTTGATGAAACTAAATTACATGTTTAAGTTCCCATCAGGAAGTCGCTTCACATATCTGTATTAATGTATTCAAGGCTCGAGAAGGAAAGTTAATTTTCCAGCTTAAATATTTAATTCAAGCTTAAAATTTAGTCTGTAATTAGAGCTCCCAAATGGCAGGAACATGGAGTATTTGTCCATTTTAATTAGATTGTTGTTTACCTATTAATTATATATCATATCTTGTCATATAGTTTTGATGGTAACAGATGGTGCTAGGAGTTAGTAAGGGTTTGAACAAAATAAGATTCCACATGATTTATTAAGTTGCACTTTATTAGTGAGTGGTCTGCTTTAGTCAGGTTATTCTCCCAAATAAGAACTGTGCCACATTTCACTAATTTTGTAATTATTCTTTTGTGGAAATATTGAAAACAAAAAAGTCTGAGATGAATAATGTTTGTTTAGAAATAATATGGATTACTTTATTAGGATTCTTTAATTTTAAGTAGCATGTATTGTTAAATAGTATAATTGTTATGAACTTTAGTGCATTTTGCTAGGACAAATTCAACAAAGCAGAATTTTATTTATTGGTAAAAATGTAGGCAGAGGGAATGTTTACATATATGTAGTGATGATTTAGGATATGAGAAATAATAGGATGATGGTTCAGTTATTTATTTCAAAGGCATTCCTTTTCTGTCTATTGAACTTAATAAGGAAGCAAGGTTTTTTGTTTACCAAAATATCTAAGCACAGGCTCTGGTGTCTACTGAGGCTGACTTACAGAATTTCCAAATTCAAAAAGTAAATGCCAGCTAAGTAGAAAGGCCTTTTAAGTTTGTGTATACAAAATTTTTATTATTTTTTGTTACCAACTCAGCTTCCTAGAATGAATTTATTATATCTGTGTATGAGGTCTGTCCAGAACCTATCCAGCCATATTATATGAAAAATAGAGACATTTATTGTAGATGATGTAAGATACAAGAAACACTGTACATAGGGCAGTGACGCCTTAGTCCCCTTCAAAATAGGCACCTTGGGGCCTCATGTAGTTCTCCCAATTGCCATCAGCTGCCCCATAGTATTTTCTTGAATCTCATCAGCAGTCTGAAATCTCTTCTCTTTCAAGGGTGATTTTAGTTTTGGGAAAAGCCAGAAGTCGCAGGACAGCAAATCTGGGCTGAGTCACCTAGGTGATTGACATTTTGCTAAAAAGCTGCATGAGACATGAATGAGAAGGCACATTATCATGATGAAGCTGCCAGTCACCAGTTACCCAAAGCTGTGGCTTTCTGAATCGTCTGAATAGTTTCTGTAAAGGAATGTTCAAGCTTAATGCAAAATTTGATGCAGGTTCATTGCTCTATTTGCTCAGTCATTTTGAATGTGACGGCCACATAGTACACGTGCTCACTCAGTGGCGTCTACTGCCCCCACTGACTAGTACAGTGAGGTTGTCATTGTTCACACATGGACATTCCATTCAGCTGTGCTTGGCCGCCAGGTTACATGGATGTTGTGCAAACCATTCTCGTTACATTAACAGTGGCTGGGCTTTTCTGGACAGACTTTGTATATGTGCATATATGTATGGAAAGAGAAAAACAGAGAGGAGGGAGAAACTGGAGAAAAGAAGAAGGGTTTAAAATTTTAATCATTTAATGTTATATAGTTTGTTTGAAATTTATTATAGTCCTTAATATCATTAACTTAAAAGTACATTTAGTTACTATGTCTCAGCTCTTAAGCTTCTTAGTTCAAAAACCACTTAGTGTTTTATAGTAAAAAGAACATAGAAGGCCCTACCCCACTTTGAACTAATTTCAGTGTTTCCTCCTCAGGGCCTCGCTGGTGTACAGCAGACCTTCAAAGCCGTGGCCTTCTGTTTTCTTATGTTGCCCTCAGTAAGCAGCTTTGTTTTTGGTTCGTTTTCCCTTGTGTTTGTATCGGAATTTCTCTCAAGTCCGATAAATTTTTAGAAATATAAGATATGTCTTCTGTTGTCTTAACTAATTCTTTACAATGAGGCAGTATTTTAACATTAAATGTATGATTCCACATGTTCACAGTAGGCTATTAGATATGTAAAACAGGACTCTTAATATGTGTGAAATGCTCGTGTCACTGAAATTCTCACTTCACTCTGCCCTTAGTTCCATTTCCCCCCTAGAATGTTGAATACTTAAAAACTAATCTCAAATATTGTGATATAATGATTTAATGCAGGAAGGATGCTGCATTATAGGTATAGTAATCAAAGAGAATATCATAGGAGAAAAATTATTTCACTTAGAATACATTTAGCCTGTTTGAAAGTGTGAATTTTTAGCATGTCGTTCCCTTGTAAAAATATGGTATTGTATAATTTTTGGCAAAATACAGGATCCTGCAGACGTAAGGCTTGCTTGAGTGTGCTTGGTAGGATAATAATATGGGTGTAATAATTTATAGTTTTGATATGAACATTTCACCTAAAATGTCATATTGTGTGTTCAAGTGGGATGCCATTATGTTGCAGAATTCCACGCTTGTGATTTTGTAATAAAAGATTTTGTAATAAAAAGGGGCATTATTTGTGCCAGACCCTGTATATCAAATGTAACATGTACTTTTTCCACACAAAAATGAAAATTAAGTTGAAGCATATAAATAAAATAAATATAATCACTTTGTAATTAATTTAAAGATAGTTCTTTATAACAAAATGAGAAAATAACTTGATTTTTTTACAGACATATGAAATACATTATACATATTTTGTTTTACCTGGGGAAATAAATAAATGACTATTGGTGATTGTTAATAGAAACAGCAAATGAAAATACAAATGCTATTTTAGAAATGAGGTTTTCTTTTATGTTTACTCTCTCCAGCCCCTCACCCACCACTCTACCCTTTGAGAGAACTTTTATTTCAACAACCAATTGTGCACATATTTGACTTTTCCAAAGAAAATGACAGTACTGATTAATTTCCTGGAATTATGAAGGTTCTTTCTTTCCTTAAAATCGCAGTGCATGAAAATATTTAGGAAAATTTGGTAGATGATAAATCAGTCTTATTACTTGATAGTGATTTGTTCCCAGTTGGATTTGGGGGCTTACTTTATTATTTTCTTTTCTTTCTTTTTTCACTCAGTAGTAGGGTGTTAATTACTATGCAGTGAGATAGTTTCAAAATTAAAATAATCTGTAAGCAGGGTGTTCAAAATTTGAGACTCATTATTGGGAGAATGGATGTTAATTTTTTTAAGCACATAGAAAAAAGATAACTAGTTATCTGTGCTGAGTACTTTAAAGATAGAGATGTGAGGCTTTGGTGAGGTCCTCATCAGTAGAGATGGGTCATGCATAGGGGACCAAGAAGTATGGTGGTTAGGATGGTTGAATTCGGATTTAAAATTCATTAGAAGTACTCAGTCTTCTCAAACATACGTGTATGCCTCTCTGCTTTTGCTTTTCTGTTCCTTTTGAATACGATGAGCTGGACTGGAGCCTCCTACCTTATTTTTCTTCAAGGTTCAGTTCAAATTTTCTTTCTTTCATAAAATGTTTTAACTTATACCTTCATTGGCACTTTGTATATACACTTGTCATGTTGAATTATAATTACTTGTTTATATGTTGGTGTTCTCTGTTACACTGTTGGTTCCTGTGACTTAAAGGTAGTATCTTATTTTTATTTTTACCTCCAGAGTTTTTAGCACAGTGAGTGCCTTATAATAGATGTTTAATGAACACTGGGTAAAAGAATGAATAAAACTATTTCATTCATGGGACGTGGTCACAATAAAAGAGTTAGAATGCTATGGATCTGTTTGAGGCCTCCCTGAATTTCTTTTAACTTTTAAATAATTATAATTTTTCTTCTTATAAAAGAAATATCTGGGTAGCTAATTTTTTCTTCAAAATAAACTATATTTTTTGCTAACCTGTAAGTACTCATGTTTTTGGCAAACATTCAAAGCTACAGAAGTGTTTAAAGTTGAAAACAATCTGTAATTTTTTTTCCTGTGCTGACCATTGTTTTAAGTTTGTATATGTCCTTCCAAGAGCCCCCTCCTTTTTTATGCTGCTTTCCTTTCTTATTTTCTTTTAAAAACATTATCTACATCAGTCCTTTTAAAGACACTTTTGAAATACAGATTTTTCACTTGAATTCTTCACATTGTGAATCTGTATCCTTGTGCCATACACAATGTGCTTTGATAATTCAAGTCGATATTTTCAGACCTTAACTTCTCCTTTCCACCATTTTGAAATACGTTTTTGCTCTTGCTTGTATGATATCACATATTCCTGGTTTTCCTGTTTCCTGACTGATTACTGCATCTCTTTTATCCTATTTTTCTCTCCCTGATTTTTAAGTGTCTGTATTCCTCAAGATCTAGTCTTTTCTCCTCTCACTGAACTTTCCTCTTGATAGTCTCATCCACGGCCATGACTTCAGTTACCAACTTTGTGTGATGATTCCCAAGTTCACAGCTCCAGCCTAGATCAGCATTATGACCACCAGACTCATGTATCTAACTACCTACCTGATGTTTCTTTACTTGGACTCCATGAGAATTCTTCAAATTTGATGTCCTATTGTGCCATTTGTTCTATTCTTGCTTCATTTGGTCCTTCTGCATCTAGTTTCCCAGTTTCATTCAGTAATACCTTTCTGCCTAACTATGCAGTTAGAAAACTCGTAGTCATCACGTTCATACCATCAAGAAAAGTCCCTTCATCATATTCTAAATTTTAGTATAGTTATTGATCTGTTTTGGATTTAGTTTTAATCTATTGATCTGTCTCTCTTTTCATGGATTTTATACTTTTTAATAACTGGATTTATTGCTCTTTTACCTTATAAGGCTGTTCCTTTCACATTATTCTTATTTTTAAAAATCATAGATATTCAGAAAATGTAGATGGACTTTATAAAATCTGTTTGTTGAATCTGCCACTTTCTATCCTCTAATCTTTTTGGACTTTCTAACAGAATTGTTTTAGAAGTACTGATTACTTTGAGGAAAATTTATATTTTCCAATTATGAGTCTTCCCATCCACGAATGTGTTACGCACATTGATTTAATCAAATGCTGTGCAAGTCCTCCAAACTCATCACAGATTTTCTCCATGTAGTTTTTCCACAGTGCACTGTTTGTTGTTGGCTATTGTTATGGGGTATTTTCCTTATGGTTCTAAGTGGTTACTCTAGTATACAGCACAGTTCTGGCTCATCACTCAAATATTTATTGAATTGTGAGGAGTTTCTGGTATAAAGGAAAGCTTTCTTTAAAAAAATATGCATTCTGACACATTTTATAAAATTAAAAATTGCAGTTTATTTCACATTTTTGTAGGTAGATGACAACAACTGCAAATTATAATTTTGTCTTCCTTCCTTTTAAATTGTATACTTCTTATTTTTTATACTTGTCCTGTTGGGTTTGCTGAAATCTTCCTAACAATGCTGAAAAAAGCATTAGTAGCCAAAAGCCTTGACAATTTCTGTTATTTGTGTTTTTGTTTCATGCCAATAAATGTTCTATTAGAGAATGAAAGTTTTATTTCTTATTTGATTATTTTTTAATAAAAAATGAGTGTTAAATTTTTATCAAAGGTTTGCTACATTCAGTGGAATGATATTACAGTATATTCTTCCATAGCTTGCTTACCCAGTCAGTTACTCAGTTTTCTAATATTAAATTGCCATTGCATTTCTGGAAAGATTTCTTCTTGGTCCTAATATGTTGTGAGATCATTGTTTCTGTGGTTTCTTTGCTATGTTTAGGTGTTAGAGTCATGGTAATGTCCAATGAGTTGGGACAGTTTTCTTCCTTCTTTGTAATGCAACAGTTTATACAGAGTATGCCTCATTAATTTCTTAAAGTTTTGTTAAACTTTACCCATACTGTAATCAAGGTGCTTTGGGTTGGAAGTGAGAGGCACTGTGGTCAAGAAACAGAGCTTTGTCAGCTGCTGCGGAATCCCTTCCATGTGCTTTATGCCAATTGTAGTGCCCATACACCCTCCAAAATTAACCACTCTTTTGACTTTTATAATAATTATTTAATTTTATGGTTTTATTACCCAAGTGTGCATCTCTAGACACTACAGCTCAGTGTTGCCATTAAAAAAATTATTTTTGTCTTTAAATTTTTCTTAATCTAATCTATGGTTTCTTTCTCCAATGCTTCGCTTTCTTTATAAGTGATCTATTGAAGAACCTGGGCTGTTTGTCACAGCTCTGGAATTTGCTGATTTCATACTTGTACGAATTAAACATTTTCTTCTATATTTTCTCCAAGTTGAAAGGTAGCATCAGAGCTTGAATAGATTTAGGCTTAATCTCTTAGGCAAGACTGGGTGCTTGTGTGTTTTTTCATCTGGAGATGCATAATATCTTCTTATCATTTTAAATGTTGGCAGCCATTGATGCTCAAAACCTATATTCGCTAACTCATTATTTCATTCTCTGTACACTCTTTTTATTACATAAGCTATCTAGAAGTGAAATGTGTTTCAATTTCTGATTACCTAACAAGGATTTTTAAAAAATTTAGATTTGTATTGTGGTCAAGAAATATGTGCTGTACATTTTTATATTGTATTTGTATTATCTTTGTCTCCTTAAATATGCAAATTTGCAAGTGTTTCATTAGTATTTGTAAGAATGATTTTCTTTAGTTATGATTTAAATGTTTTATGTTTACATATTAAGTCAGATTTACTAATGTATTTTTAAAATGATCTTTGTTTTTATTTGTGTATCTATACCTGGTTAATCAAATTATGGGGCTAGACTTGCATTTTAGAGAGATTTACTCTAGTAGCAGTCTCTTAGGATGGATTGGAGGTGTGACCACCACTGACGGTTATCAAGATCCCATAGGATGCTTTTAATTTTGTTTTGTTTGGGGCAATTATCTAAGTAGGAAATAATGACTCTGAATTAAGACGTTGATGATAGAAAGTAGGGGATAGATCCTAAAATATTTGGGATGTAGGTGTAGAAAATGAGGGAGATAAAAGAATCAAGTTTCTATTTATGTTTAAGGGATGACAGTGTCATTAAAGATATGACTTAGAATACAGGTTGACTTACATCTGGTTCATGGGCTAGGTCTAGTTTGCCATCCATTTTTGTATTACCCACCATCCAAGAATGGCTTTTATATTTTTTAATGTTTTAAAAAGTTGAAATAAGAGTGATATTTTGTGATACATGCATGCTTATATGAAATTACAGTGTCCATAAATAAAGTTTTTTGTAACACAGCCGTGCTCATTAATTTACAGCAGAACTGAGAAGTTAAGACAGACTGACCCACAAAGGCTAAAGTACTTACCCTCTAGCCCTCTACAGCATAAATCTGCCAACTCTTTTTCTTTATCTTCTCCATTCCCACTGAAGCTGGTGTTCATAACTGATAATTTCTTATGGTAATATATTTTTAAAAATCCATATATACTGTAACTGCATTAATTCAGCCCTGCTCATGACCATCAGTTTTTGACTATGTTGACACATCCTTTTCCCATGAAAACATTTTTGGTCTTTGTGTCTGATTACAAGCTTCTAACGGAGACTGTATGCTGTTAAATTAGTATTTTTTTTAAATGCTATTCAGGTAGTCTTGGTCATTATTATTATTATTAATTATAATTTAAGGTGATAATTTCATATTGTATAATCTGTTAGGTTTGTGTTTTCCATGGAGTTTCTTTTATTCATGGACTCAAATTGCAGTTTAAGTAAACAAATTGATTATAATAATCTTTGTAAGAGCAAACCCCTTGAGACTTTGGGAGCAGGATTTTGGTTTTATTAAAGATTCAATAAAGTATGAATTATTATAAAGTCATAGTTTTTTGATTTGTTAAGGTACTATAAAATAGAATTTTAGCAAAACAGAGTTTCTTTTAAAAGTTTAATCTGGTAAAATGTTTATAGAAGCATTTGGCTTTGTTGAAAACAAGACAACAGTACCAGAATGCAGCCCCTTATGCTAAGCCTCTTGTCACCAAACCAAAACTGAATTACATTTTCAGCTTTCCCAGAAATGAAATCTAAGTCAATCAGGAATTGTCCAGTTGCACTAGTTAAATAATCTGCCTGCTAGACTCCTTCCATTCCCTAAAGAAAAGTGATCTTGCCATAACCCATCCACTTCTTTTTTACCTATTATAAGTTCTTTGTTCCCACTTGCTTCTACCTATAAAAGTTTTTCATTTTGTACAGCTCTTGGGAGTGCTTTCCTGTCTGTTAGATTGGATGCTGCTCCATTCACGTTCATTAAATAAAGCCAATATGATCTTTAAAATTTCCTTAATTGGACTTTGTTTATTTAGCAGCTATCATAACTATATAAATGGTTACTCAAATCTATAAGAGAGAAAAATTTGAGTTACGGGAACTTCGAAAGTTTTTATAACATGGCTGTGCTGAGTAATCAGAAGCCAGCTCTGACGCATTCTTAGGAACTCAAGATGAATCTGTTTTCTTATGGTATGTGGTTGTGTCTTGCTCTGCATCTGTATCCTGTCTTACTTAAGTTTCTGGTGTTTATGCCCTAACAAATTACAAAATGTTATCTTCTCATTTCTTTCACCTCTTTAAAGCTGTCACTTGAAGTGCTCAGATACCACCCCGCCAGAAAAAGCCAGAAGGAGACTACCAATAGGAATTGCCGTGTAAAGCAAGTAGCATATACTTCCAACTTAATGCTTGTTAGCAGCAAAGCATATTCTTAAACTTTATATTTTTATTTAGAAGAGTGATGTATTTATATACAAACTTTTTATCCCATCATTTAATTACATCCAAATGAGAATGTTAATTCACTTAAGCCATTGTGTGTCGGAGTAACTCCGAGAAAAGAGGACCCCCCACTCTTTTTTCCCCAATACATAAGTTATATAGCTATGTTGTTTTAAGTTTTTTTCAAGGGACATTTCTTAAATTTTATTGTAATTAATTCTTTATTTATACTCATTTATCTAGTTATGTTACCAATGAGTAGTTAGGCCAATACCTGTTCTTTGACTAATGACTTAAACATTTATCAGTGTACAACATGCTTTTTATTCATGTCAAGCAGTTAGGTTTTTATTTTAATTTTGTGTTGAGGGAGGAAGGTACTTTAGGTTGTGTTACATTTTGAAGTGGCATAAAAACTTAAAGTTGCTTTGACTTCCTATACTCTTTACTTTTCCTCTATGTAGGTGTGTAACAATGTCTTAAATGGTTTCTGTTCTTGTTTGTCTACTCTATTCCTACTTTTCATACTAAAATAATAGAAATGGTCAGTGAATGTGATTTACTTGTATATGTAAATTATTGTTCTAACCACAGTTAATAATGATAATTTCTTGCTCTAAAGGCATTTTATAGTCCGCAATAATCATTTAGGAAATTTATTCCTATGTAGTTCATTAATAAAAATAAATTATCAAATTTGAAAATGAGTTACCCTTTTGATAAATTAGAGCTGATTTAAGATTATCCTTTAAAAATGTCACCAATGATCAGTTGCATTCTAATAAGCTTTCAGGGATGGGAGAGATAGGTGTGCAACAAGGCATGTCACGATCAGACCCTGTGCTTGTGGAGATCATTCTGGTGTTAGTGTGTAAGATGGTGTCGAGAGGGTTAGAAACCAGAGGTGTGGAGGCAAGCACAGTCTCTATCATAGTGTCCTGGTAAGCAGTAGGGAGAGCCTGAGTTGGCTTATGACTAGCCGTGAAGCAAGAATGATGATGAAATTCAAGTAATGGAAATGAATTTAAAACCATTGGATGTTAGCTTTATTTGGTAGATAAAAAGCTATTAAATATCAGCAATTTCATATGCTTCAACTTGAGTTAATAAAGAAAAACATAAATGTTACATATTTGAAATTGAGAGAAAAGCTAAAGGGCTGTGTTCTTTTTAAGGAAAGGGTCAATGACACTAGAATGGAAAGATTTTTATAGAGAAAGTTGATGTGTTTTCTAACGTCCAAATCTTCCATGCCCTTTAGGATCTAGCCCATTTGTGAAAAGCTTTTACTAACACCCAGGTGCAGAAAATTGCTCCATGATGGGGGAAGATAAAGAACCTGTGTATTCATTTGTCAGCATTTGCTGATTTTCTGGAATATGTTTCTAAGTTTCATATAACAACAGAAAAAATAGGCATAAAAGAATAATTGGTTTTCTGTGGTTCCCCTCAACCAGAATATATCCAAATTAAGCCTCTTAAATAAAAGTCCCTGTCTATAGTCCTGTTTTCTTTTCCTTTCCCTCCCCATCTTTTCACTGTCCTTTAAAGACGAGTACTGGCTCCAGCTCACGAGAGCTTCTTGCATTGATTACATTAGCTATGGGCCACCTGTGAAACTGACTAAAGCTCCTCCAAATTAGTACTCTGTGAGCTAACATACTATGATTCGTTCCAAAAATTTTTTTTTTCAAAAGGTATTTCAGGATGAGTTCCTTTTAAAAGAATGGATTAGTGAAATGGTGAACAATGGGTTTTGATTAAGGACATTGTTGTATTGACTGATAAACCCCTTTACAGCGATCTTGAGCTCTTATTTAAGTAAGGTTATTTCACTCAATCTTTTCTCACCAAATGTACTTATGCTGCAGTAGAGTGGGATCCTATATGATAGGCTGAGGGTTTAATGAATAGATGTTAATAGGATTTAAAGGCACCAATGAATACTTGAATCAACCAGTCCTCTGTTACTGAACACTGACTTGGGTTGTTTCCAGAAGTTTGCTTTTCTATATTGTACAATATTGTAATGAATAAGCTTGTACAGATTCTCAATTCCTTATCTGAAATACGTAAAAAGACTGGATATGTTTTGGAATTCACTATTTTTTTTATTTTGGAATTGTTAATGTGCATGTTTCAAAATAACAGAGCATTTCTAGTGGATGCAGCACCAAGCAAACAAACAAGTTACTATTTCTGATGGACAATATATGATTATCACGCTGTTGGCTAGATAAAGACTGTGATAAGCTTCATATTAATTCAAGTCAAATTTTGTTGCCACGTGACTATATATCAAAGTTAAGAAATTGCTTTTGGTTTTTAGAGATTGTGAACTAGTGTGTTTGTGGGAATAATTTCCAATGTGGATTTTCTGGATCAAGACAAAATGTATTTGTAGTTTTAAGTGTCAAATCCCCCTTCCTAGCATTGTACCTTTTCCACTCTTTCCAGCTGGTCTTCCCCAGTATTGCTACTACTGTATGTTGTCAGACTTTTGGATTTTTGACAATCTGATAAGTGAAAAGTAGAATCTCATTATATTTTACAAATGATATTTTTAAAGACAAGGCATGGCAGTTCATGTGGCTTTGGTTAAGGACTTTTTATATTAATTGATGGCCTTTTAACAGTGACTCTGAAGACTTTTTAAAATAGTGGCAGGGACACAGGTTTCTTACCTATTTCTCTTTTGTCCCAAATATGATGGCCAAAGGTCATATTTGTGCTCAGTCTGTTAATACAGTAATGAGTGAACATTTATCACGTAGTCAGTTTTGGGTTTGTTCCTGAGTTTGTATAATAATAGTTCATTTTCCATCTCCCAAGCAGGATTTGGGGCTAGAATATTAATAGTAAACAAAAACACTGAAAAATGTGTATTCCATGTTAAATGTTAGAAAAATGCTATGGAACTTTCGAATTGTTTTAAAGACAATTTCTGCCTTTGGGCTTCTGTTCTGTGCATTCTCACTGAAATAACATTTTTTTCTAGATTCCCATCCATGATAAGTTGTGGTTTCTGTGTGAGTGTGGGTGTGTTTTTCATCACTCAGCTCAGTTTAAATGTCACCTCTTTAGATACCTGAGTATCCATTTGAAAATTACTGCTTGTCTCTCCATCCCATCAGTTTGTTTTCTTCTCATTCTTGCAGTCAGTAGTAACCAGTATTTTCATACTTGTTTATTGTTCATTGTCTGTCTCCAGCCAACAGCATTTAAGTTCCGTTGGATCAGGCCTGATGTCTTGTTTAGTGCTGTGTCCCAGGGCCGAGAACAGTGTCGTCTGGCATGTGCTACATTTTTAGTTACTGCTCCTGGAGTGGGTGTCTTCTTCATTCTTTGCCTTTCTATTTGCTTCCAGGATGCTCTTTCCCTCAGCCTTTCCTTTTCAAGCCCCCGAACTCTTATTCTTCCTTCAAAATGCTGTTTTATTTAGGAAGGGAAATGATATGTACATCTAGAATTTATTCAGAAGCTTTAATTATTATTTTTGTTCT
>PVIA01003049.1:0-87500 GCA_004024845.1 Tonatia bakeri | reverse complement strand
GTAACTTGTAATAAAATTATAAGCTTATTTTCTTAGTCTATTCACTGCTAATGTCTGCTTTTTATTCATTTATCATGGGAAGAAAACCATTAACATAAAAAAAGACTAGCTTTTAGATTACTATTAGATATTTTATGACTAGTAGCATGTACATAGTTGAGAGAAAAATAAATAGAGATACCTGCTTTTGTTTTGGTCAAACAGTACAAATCAGATATGGAAAAGAAATTCACACCTGATAAAAGTATTAAAACATAACACATTCTTGGAAATGATGTAAAACTGATGACCATGGTTATTCAAGTTATTACTGTCCAAAATAATTTTTAGTACAATAATTGAAAAGTATTTGGGAAGTCCTTTTGGATTTATGTAAATATTTATACTTTGGTGAGCTGAGAAAGTGATTTTTAATGTATGTTTTGTACATTATTTACTGCATATATATCCTTTATTAAATCAACCCAGATAAATTAATTTCTTTATTATTTGTATCTGTAAATTCTTTTACATTCAAAGCTTTAATCATAAAGTAAATTTTTGTTACATGGCAGGACAAAATTGGTATTGACATCTGCTCCTCCTCTCCCTGCCATGTTTTTTAAAATGTATTTTCCTCTCTCAACATAACTACAAAGTATCTAGACACATTTGTATGGAAAAACACCTTTACATGGGAAATGTCTATTTACTGATAATGGATATTTTTATGAACATTTGTCTTAAGTACCTGTTGGATAGAGGATGGACAATGTTTTGTTAATGTTGTAATACAAAACATAGCTTTTTTTGGTAAAAGCACTGTAGATTATTGCAGAGTAACTTTGGAATATTTTCAGAAAGAGGAATTATTGCCATCAGGTACATTTGTTTTGTTCTGTGTGAAATTCTAGTATTCTATGTTGGAATGTCTTATACCGAATTCTATAGTTAAATGTTTTAAATCTTAGCCAGTCTTCTGCTTTACATGTCTTTGGTTTTGAAAATTTTAAAAGAACTAAGAGAAAACTTGACAAGATTGTAAACCTGTCAGCCGCATGCCTCACATCTTGTTCTGAGCAGAATGAGGAAATAGAAGAATTGGGGTTTCATAGATGTCTCGTTGCACGTACTGCAATAAACAGCTATAGAATTATATTATGAAATCAACTATCCTCACATGAAATGTGATCAGGTTGTTACTATGGTAACATTTCCATTTGTGAATTTTTGTAGAGTTAAAATTTGTAGTCATCACATCATACTACCATTGGCTTTGGATTTTTCATGTAAATAAATCACTGTGCTACCTGCCTGCTATTAAGTGGCACCAGTCACAGTACTTAACTACCACTCCTACATGCTAGGCTAGGGAATCCAAAATAAGAAAATGAAAGAAATGAGAACATTCTGCTAAATTACATTTTAAGGACTGTCTTGATGTTGCTGGTAAAATTTTAAATGTTTTTTAAGAGGTAGAGTATTGCCAGTTACTCTTTGAGATGCTTTAATTTTAGAAGTACGTGATATGAAATTGGTTAGGCGTGGTAGCAGTAACAGGTAAACTAACAGCTACGGAGGGCTTTAATTTATCAGCTAAATGGGTGTGCTAAATCACTAAAACAGAAGTAATGACCCTTCTGAGACTGAGAAGATTCATTTTCAGAACTGTTCCCTTTCATTTTAACCTTTAATATTAAACTGTTGGAAATTTGTTCTGTTTTCAGATATTCAAAAATTGTTCCGCTTATTTCACTTCTGATTATAAAACCAGACTCTAATATTTTAGATTAACTTGGATTAAAATAGCCTGTAATGTTTCCTAGTATCACTTTACTGTATCTCGTAAAGATTCCCACTGTTTTTGTTTTGTTTTGC
Organism: Tonatia bakeri; assembly: GCA_004024845.1. Lineage (NCBI taxonomy): Eukaryota > Metazoa > Chordata > Mammalia > Chiroptera > Phyllostomidae > Tonatia > Tonatia bakeri. The sequence continues at coordinate 85,643 of PVIA01003049.1, read as the reverse complement.
TTCCTAAAGCCCCCTGCTGCTGTTGATTACACCTAGATCTGCTACTGATTGGAACTGTTAAAAGGCAAAGATAGTGTGGCTGGATGCTGAATCATTTAATTGTAGGACTAATAAGAGATGTTCTCTCTGGGACATAAAAGAAATAAAGACACTAGAATATTATGTATTCTAGGAAGCCAAGAAATATTCATTTTCACTTTAATATTTTTTGAAGATGAGAAATTATTTACTTAGTGAATTTATGTTCTTGTAAGAGAATAGAGGAATATTAGCTGTCTGTTTGAATTCCTGAACCATGTAACTGAATTGAGAAGAAAGGAAAAGAGAGAAGAAATTCTAGAGAAAATTTAGCACTGACTATTATTTTCCCCAGCAATTGAATGTGATAAGTTTTTATAAAGATAAAGCAAATGGATAACTATGGTATTAACAGAAAAATGTTAATTTAGTAGTTGAGATATTTGATAATATGTTGGCAGGAAATTCAAAGTTAAATTTTCATTTGTAATAGAGGTCATGTTTGTAAGCCTAATCTGCAGATCAAGGACAACTATTAATTTGTATCCTCATTACATCACATTTTGAGATAATTAGTCCTGTACTGAACTTTCTAAGAGATTATTCAAGGGGTTATTTAAAAAAATTTTTTTGTTATTCTGTTACAGTTGTCCCAGTTTTCCCCTCTCTGCCCTCCTCCTCCCAGACCACCCCCCAGTCCCAGTCAATCCCCACACTGTTGTCTTGTCCATGGGTCATTCATACATGTGCTCGTATTCTTTTTTTGTTAAGCACAGGTATATTATATGATTCTGTATTATATTGCTGCTCCTGTTCATTATAAATAACTGCTTATTCTTTTAAAGATATTTCAGTTTTCTAGGTGCAAACTAAATCAGTGGTTTTAAGTAATTTGAAGTCACGTACATCTATTGGGAGGTATGATTTACTGTAACTTGAATCGAGAAAAAAACACAAATGTTCTTTTAAGGTATTTGTTCAGGCATTTGGATCAGGGGAAGTACGTAAAGGGTGGTATCATGAGGGGCGCTGCCAGCAGTACAGGCAATGGATTGGAGGAAGAGGAACCAATGAGAAAGTTGTCCCAAGGGCGAGGCAGCGAGTAGTGAGTGCTGTCATTGAGGTGGTGACAATAAAAATGAAGTAGAGTTCAGTGCTGGTGTCTCTTACTTTCTGAATCAAACATTAGTAAGCTTTGAAAAAAACTGCTGAAACTTAATAATGACTAATGAGTATTCATTCCTTTATCAGTAATAAAACATTAGACTATAAGCTCTTTGAAGGCAAATATTAGTCATTTTCGTGATCTCAACATTTGACATAATATGTTGCTTATAATAGTCATTCACCTTTTTAAAATGAAAAAAAAAAGTAAATAAAACAAAACTTCTGGACTGATTTCCTAAGACTGCCATAACAAAGCATTACAAATGAGTGGCTAGAACAACAGAAATGTATTGTCTCACTTTCAGAGGTTAAAAGTCCAAGACTTCTAATGCATGGCGGGGTTGGCTCCTCTGTGGGCCGAGAAGGGCGGGTCTGTCCCTGGCCTCTCTCCTTTGCCTGTAGATGCCTGTCTTCCTGTGTGCTCACATTATCTTCTCTCTGTATGTGTTTAGTTTCTCAGTTTCTCTAAGAACACCTGTTGTATTGATCAGGGCCCACCATAATGATGTCATTTTAACCCTGCAGTGGCCACGCTTCTGGACTGAAATTGACAGTTATTTTGCATGGATGACTGTTGTCATCCATGTGCCTGTTTGAGGATTAACTTGATTTCCAACATGAGGCACCAGCTCCAAAAAAAGGTCATACTTTGAGGTAATGGGGATGAGGACTTAAACATAGGAATTTTAGGGTATCATGATTCAACCCATAACACCTTTAAAGCCGATGTGTTTTAAAGACCAATGGCTAATGCATGTACACTTAATTAATTAAATAATAAATGTGGTTACACTCCAGTAAATGTTAGTATAGGGACCCATAGCTGTATCATGTGATATAATTTTAACCTCAATTTATTTTACTATTTTTAAATAACATCTGCAACTTGACAGCTTATCATTGTACTGGTTTCCATCTAGTGGCAGAAGTAGGGATGGGAGGTTAAATTTGAAAAGTACCACATATCTAGATTCTTTGTCTCCTCTCCTCCTTATTTCACCTTGTTTAGAAAAATTGAAATCATCATCCAACCCCCACCACTCAGAATTCTTTAAGTTTTATGAAAATAACCATTATTATTGAAATATCATTGGCAATAACAGGATTATATTTCAATGTTGTTACAATACTCTAGTAATGTTGTTAATGGGTGGGTTTTTATGCACAATTTTACGTCCAATTTTGATCCAGAACCGATTTTCTCAAAGTGTGGCCCCTGGACCAGTAGCTCAGCTTTACCTCGGGACTATTGAGAAAGGCAAACTCTTACTTATAGGCTCTACTCAGACCTATTGGTTAGAAATTCTGAGGGTGGAGTCTAGAAATCTGTGTCGTAATGACATCTCCAGGGCATTTCAGTGCACACTCACACTTGAGGCCCACTGAATTGAATATAACTAATTGTATTGTTTGCAGTAATTATAGAAGTTTAGATTTATATATTTTTCTTTCTAATATTCTTTTTGTTATATTATCTGATACTGAGATTTTGATTAGGAATACCACCCACAATTATTACATTATTTTCATGGGAGACCATTCATCTTTGTCGTTTGTTTATTGTGTGCCTTTCTAGAAATATTACATGCATGTAAAAGCAAATGCAACACCGTCTATAAATGTGTGTGTGTATTTTCTTCTCACGTGTGTAGTAACATGGGATCTTGCTAGTTTCACTTACCATTTTAACTTGAAAATCTTTTTGTATCAGTACCTTGCTTTATGTTTTCGTCTTTTTTTTTCTTTCTTCCCTTTTTAAGCTATATAGTAATACCACTGTATGCATGTACAATAACGTGTTTAATAGGTCCCCAATTGGTGGACATTTAGGTTGGTTTCAACATTTTGCTATTTAAAAAATCTGTCAGAAATATTCTTTGCAAGTGTATAATTATAATTTCACATATGTGCAGGTATATTCATAGCATAAATTCATAAGAATGTAATTACAAGGTCAAGAAGTGTGTGTGTGTGTGTGTGTGTGTGTGTGTGTGTGTGTGTGTGAGGTCTGTCTGAATAAAGTCCAGCCATCGTTAATATAATTAGAACGGTTTATGCAACATCCATGTAACCTGGCAGCCAAGGACCGTGCACTGGAATGTGCATGCGTAAACAATGACAACTTCACTGTCCTAGTCAGTGGGGGCAGTAGATGCTGTTGAGTGAGCGTGTGTACTGTGTGGCCATCACATTCAAAATGACTGAGCAAGTAGAGCAACGAACCTGAATCAAATTTTGCATTAAGTTTGAACATTCCTCCACAGAAATATTTGGATGACTCAGAAGGCCGCAGCTGTGGACAGTTGATAGTGATTGGCAGCTTCATCACAACAACGTGCCTGCTTGTGTATCACATCTCATTCAGAGTTTTTTGGCCAAATATCAAATCACCCAGGTGACTCAGCCCCCCACAGTCCAGATTTGGTGCCCGGTGACTTCTGGCTTTTCCCAAAACTAAAATCACCTTTGAAAGAGAAGAGATTTCAGACTGTTGATGAGATTCAGGAAAATATGACAGGGCAGCTGATAGTGATTGGGAGAACTGTGTGAGGTCCCAAGGTGCCTACTTTGAAGGGGACTGAGGCATCATTATCCTATGTACAGTGTTTCTTGTATCTTATATCTTCTTCAATAAATGTCTCCATTTTTCAGATTATATGCTGGATACTTTCTGGACAGACTCTCTCTCTCTATATATATATGTATATATGTGTGTGTGTGTGTGTGTGTGTGTGTGTGTGTGTGTAATGTAAATTTCTAATTTTGATGGCTATTTCCAAATCACCCTCCATGTCATTTATTCTAATTTATACCCCTTTTAACAGGTATGTTATTGTTTCAAAACGCATTTTTTGATGGTGCAGCAGTATTATATAACAGCATTATATTTTTGAAGAGAACATCTATGTTAATGCTAAACAACACAAAAGTTAAATAAGTGTCATTTAACAAACAGTATATAAAGACTACTTCAGAGTTTCTTACATTTAAGTTATGTTTTAGAAACTTCTTGATGCATAAATTGAAGATAGGATTGAAGATCGTCTCCACTAATCTGAAGTAAATCTGCTTTTAGTGATTCATTAAAAAGTAATTTTTACATATCTGGAAAACATATCTTTGAAATAGTTTTCATTTACTGTCAGTGAGTACTTGGACAGTCTTTAAATGTGGAGATTATTTGAGATGCTACATATGTAGTTGTTTAAAAAATTATGATTTTTTGTAACTATGTTTTTAATTAAAACTCTTTAGGTATTTCATTTACGCAACAATTTTCTATTGGTTTATATTGTGTTAATTATTTCAAAATCTTAAATGAAGCAGGAGTTAGACATAGACATTGGTTTTGTGTGTGTGTGTTTTTAAAAACATTCTTCACCCCCCTACTCTGCCAACCCCCCTCTTTTTTTTAACACTCTCTTAACTTAAAACTACTAAACAGATTTTTATTTTAATCTTTGGAACAAAAAATGTTCTCTTGGGCTGATACCAGTACTTTTTATGCCAAGTTACAGACCGGAATCTATTTTTATAGACCAAGATACAAACCTCTGAAAACCAGAGTTTATAATGGAAACATTGACAGGCCCTTAACTATCACAGCACACATGGCACTACTGAAATCACAAGGTATAAGGCACAAGATTTCATGTGCAAGGGTGAACGTCGAATTTTTCAGAAATTGTATTGTCAAATGCCTTTCAACTAGCATTTAATAATCACGTGCAAACGGAGCTATCCAAGGGGCCATGAAAGCACATTGTATTGGCCTGATTTCTGCCCTCTAAATGCTTGTACCCGAGCACAAAGACACTGAGAAACACTTGAATAGACCTGTTGGGAAATGACCTTGTGAATGAATTTAGTTGGAGAGAAATATGTGAACTTCTTTATTGCTAGATTTAGCTAGATTTAGTTTATGGTACAACCTTTAAAACCCTGTATGTTTTATATATGGGTCACCATATTCGTGTTCTGGATATTATTACAAAGCAAGTAATACTAATGGATTACAGCTACATTTTAATAATATCACTGAAGAAAATGTAAACATTGTATTGTTTCACAGTCAAGCAAGTTTGGTGCTGAGTTGCTCAGTGAATGGTGAATTGAAGCTAACCAAAATGGTCTCCTCTCTGAGGGATTCTACCTGGGTTAAAAGTAGAAATAACCTTCTTTAAAGGCTACATTTGATTACTCAGCTTTATTTGATTAAAGAGAAATCATTCAAGCAGCCACCCTGGGTCCTTGAATTACTATGCTTTGTTTTAGTTATATTTTTGTTTATAAGGGTCCTTCTACCATTAATTAATGATTGCTGTCAACACTGAGTGAATGACACTACAGTTTATAATTACTTTAAAGGGAAACAAGTCAGATGCCAGTGTAGGAAAATAGTTAAAATTGAGATGTATAGTTAATGTTTGAATGTTCATGAAAGTTTGGATTCTTTCACTTGCAACACCACCATTTTTTTTTTCTTTTTCTTTCTGCCTTTTCTTTATCTTGTTAAATGCTGGGGAGAAGTAGAGGTGTTATGTCAGATACGCTATCTCAGAAGCATTGTGAGGTGTTACCGAAAACCAGTATCTTGTGGGAAGATAATGAAGTGCTAGTTTGTTGCCACAGATTTTGCAAGTGCATACTGCCAGAAGGAATAGGTAAAAGGAAGATGTTAATTTGAATCTGAATCAGATTTTCTGTTTTAGTTTAAATTTTTTTTATCCATTGACCTATATCCATATACATTTAATAAGATATAGATAGAAGACATGCTTGCCATCCTAAGAGGTACCTTTTATTTGTCAGACTGATTTCCCATTAATGAAAAGAATATGGACTGTTTTTTAGTAGCTTAAGGTTTTTGGATGTGTAATTAAATTTCTTCCCCTAATGTGTTAGGAATAATACTTTTGTATCCTGAAAGATGGAAGATTTCTAAATATAAGCTATTCTGTACAATCGTGCTAATTCTAGACTCGTGGGCCCTCATTTTCATCTTTTGCGTTCTTGATGTATTTCTTTAGGGAGGAAAGTCTGTATATGAACTCTCCAATCTACTTCCCCTTGCCATTGCTGTAGAAAACCTTGCCAAGGTTTCAGGAAATACAATGTTGATCATGCTTATGTAAGTAAAAGATAGAATCACCTTATATTTTAGAAATGCCATTTTATGATGTATTTCATGATAAAGGGGAGTGTGTATATACATATATATGTATGTATATATCAGATAATTCACAAAGTCTATTTTCTACTGACTCTATTACTAAGTTTATCTGATTCAGTCTTACCACTAGCAGTTTCTGATTAAAACAGTTTTTAGGAAGGGCAGTGTTTTTAATGACTAAAATAAGAGACTTAGATTTTGCTTTGCCCCTGTGCTTCTCGAAGTGTGAGTTAGTGTGGCAAGGATTTTCTTTCCTGTCACGTTCACAGTTCCATCCTTCCTTTCCATTCTCTCTGCTTAGGACTTGACATACCAGACACTGGGCTAGGAGCTCCTGACTTCAGTAGTTGTCATTCCCTCTGAAATACCCATAGGTCTTAAGTTTAATTAATGACATTGATACTTTCTAATATGGTTCCAAGCTTGGATATTTTTGCTTTAAAAAATATATATCAACATTAACAGGTTAAATAAGCTATGGTTCAGTCTTAAATAATTTCATTTCATTATAGGGAAAAAACAGATTTAGGGATTATTGGAATGCAAAAAAGGAATTGACTTCTGAATGTAAAAAATTCAGAATGTTTCAGAACTTAGGTAAATAATTGGGAGAAATTTTTGTCCACTTAGTTTTCAAGAACACATAAGTCCTGGCAGATCTGGCTCAGTTGGTTAGAATGTCATCCCATAGACCAAAAGGTCGTGGGTTCAATCCCTGGGCAGGGTACATTTGAGAACGCAATCAATTGATGTTTCTCTCTCACATCTATGTCTGTCTAACTGTCCCTCTCTCTCTCTTTCTCTCTGCCCCACCTCCTTCCCCTCTCTCTCAAAAAAGCAATGAAAAAGTATCCTCTGGTGAAGATTTCTTAGAAAAGTAAATAATACAAGTATTCCAGTTAAAAGGTTTGGTCAATGAATGATATTTTATGCCTAATTTTGAGATATAAAGAATATCTTGGGGGAACTAAAGAATGGAGAAGCTGTGTGAGGATCGTAAATATTGTGGAGTGGGGTTTTTTTTTTTTGGTTACTTAAATCTAAATTGTGATCACTCTCTCTACAGAGATAGAAATGAACTCTAGTTACTTTTCCTTTGCTGATAAGTATACTTGTAAACATCAACACACCCCACACAGGTGGATGATATTTTTAACCTAAGTATATTTTTTCATACTTGTTCCTATTGAATTATATGCTTTTTAGGTTGGATCAATTTTTACTTATTTTTAAAGCAAACCAGGTTTATTAAAAATAAAAATGTATGATTAACTTCATCTGAATTGCCTTCTTTTAGGAAATGTCATTATTACATCACTTTCTACAAATATTAATGTGTCTTTTATGTGCTAGGCATATTCCTTGCCCTCATGAATTTAGGGGTGGCAGTAAACTTTAAAATACATGTGCTTATGTAAACACAGTCTCTCTGTAACTCAGTCTCTGCCCCCACCCATTCCTCTCAGCCAGTTGCATTAAGTACAATGATGGAAAGCTAAGGGCTTCAGTATGTATGTAACAGAGACAACTAACCTCATTTAGGAGAGGAGGGGAGTGTCACGGAAGACCTCACTAAAGAAGTGAAATTTGCTCTGGTAGATGTGGCTCACTCAGTAGATTGAGTGCCAGCCTGTGAACCAAAACGTCGCTGGTTAGATTCCCACTCAGGGTGCATACCTGGGTTGTGGCCCAGGTCCTCCGTTGGGGGTATATGAGAGGCAACTGATCACTGTATCTCTCACACATCGATCAATGTTTCTCTCCCTCGTTTTCTCCCTCCCTTACTCTAAGAATAAATAAATAAAATCTTTTAAAAAAAGAAGTGAAATTTAACTTTTGTTCTTCAGGCAAAAGATCACAAGGTTGCTGCAGGCTGAAGGAAAAGCCTACATTGAAGCCCTGAGGCTGGAATGAAGGGATCATTTGGGGGGGTCCTAGAATGTGCGGTTAGAGCCCAAAATGCCCAGAGACAGTGGTGAGAAAAGAAACCAGACATCTGGCCCAGGGTCACATGAGACCTTGTAGATTCGCTGGAAATGTCATCTCTTGAGTGGTAACTTACTGAAGGGAGAGTAATTTGATTAGATCTGTTGTTTTAAAGATCACTCTGAATGCAGGGATCTTGATTGAGGGGAACACCAGAGGAATGCTGGGAGATGTTGCCATGAGGTTTCAACAGTAATCCAGATGATGGTAGCTTAGATTAGGGAGTTCCCAGGTCAGAGAGACATGGGAAGAAAAGTTCAAGATGCCTCAGAATTGGAGAATAGAAGACATAGGCTGATAATGTGGACAACCTTTTTTTTTGTTTTTAGTATTTTGAACTATTTTCTGCTTGAAATATAATTAATGTATTATCAAATATTTGTATTTCCAATTGTTTTGTTTTCATATGTCCCCAAGTAACCGACTTGCTTTTGTTCAAAATATTACAGTACTTACAGGCGTTTTTTGGGGGTTTGGGTGCTTAATGATGTATAATATATATTAAGAGAGTAGTACATAAACAAGTTTTCCTTCTTTGTTCTTCCATGTAGCTCTGCCCAAATGTCTAGAAAAATAGGCATGTCGGAGTGGAAGAAAGTATGTTAGTAATTTTGTATGTGGTCTAAACAGAACCATGCATATATAAGACACAGATTTAAAAACTTCACTGTATAAAATAGAATCAAATTACATTTAGCATTGCATTTTATTGTCTTACATGATTCTATAATTGTACTGATTAATAGTTGGTGTTTTATTTCTCCCAAAATACTGGCAGCATCTTGAGGACTGCCATATGACTAGGTGCCCTTTTGTGTGACTTAGTTTTTATTGTTATACTGTACTTACTAAAAGAAGTCATCCTGTTTAAGTTTCTGTGGTGACTCCTTTTTCCTCTGTCTTCCTCCTTGTGATATACCATAGTCTTGATATTATTTCTAGGACTGATATTTATCTTTATTCTTAACCTTTCTCAGGAAAGACTGTCATTTGAAGAAGGTTCTGGTGGGATGGCCCAAGTGCTCGATGCTTTTCCCTCATCTGAGAGATGTAGAGATTTTTGCAAAGAGATCATATATCATACCCCTGAGCAAAAGCCCCTAAATGGCTTTCCATCCCACTCAAAATACAAACCAGAGTCCTCGATGGCCTGAACAGATTTACTGTGTTTTGCCATGTGTAATGCATTCCCATGGTTGATACGGACCCACATTTTTGGCCCAAACTTTCAGGAAAAAAGTCTTTTAATTTTTTAACTCAATTTTTATTTAGATTTAGAAACAAAATCATTGTCATCTTCCAGGGTACTATTTTGTATATGTATATCATTATTGCTTTCTAGAGTTACATTTTAGTACATAAGCATAAATAAAAGAATTGAACACATTTATATGGACATGGAATTATTACTATGCCCATGTATAATGCGCATCCTTATTTTTCCTCTCAAAAATCTGGGCAAAAAATTCATGTTATACATGGTAAAATACAGTAAGTGACCTGGCCTCTCTCCTATATCCCTTCCTGTTTCTCTCCATTCACTCCATCTTCTTCCATTCCTTTAAAACTTCCCTCTGTTTTGTACTTTTATGTCTCCACATTTGCTCTTCCCATCATGCTTTGCCCCAAGTTATGTGGCTCATTCCTTCACCTTTATTCAAATGTCACCACTTCAGAGGGGCCTTCCAAGACTATACTTTCTCAAATCAGGTCCCAGCTCCCAAATAAACTCTCGGTTGTGACCCATCATTCTGTACCCTCTTATTCTCTTTAGATTTTCTTCATAACATGTCACTCACTACTGGACATGTGAACTACTTTTTATCCTTAGTTTACTGTTGGTCTTCCCTCAGCATGTGAGTTCCCTAAGGACAGAGGCTTCGTCTCATTCACCATTAAATGATTGTCCTCTACAGTAGCTTTTGACACATGGGAGAATTCAACAAGTGTTTAAGTTGAATGTATATTACACTTGCACAGTTCCTGCTTTCTCCAATTTCTGCTTCCCACCTTCTTTCCTTCCTCAGTAGACATTCTGAGAAAACAGTATATGAAATCTAATTGTAACATAGGCAGTAGTGAACTAATCTAATGGGGCACTCAAAGGATCTGTGTTTTGGAACTGTAAACGCCATCCTGTCTGTGGTTTGTTCTGAGAGCCTGACTGTATAAATATATCCACCAGAATGGTGACAGTATGATGGTGATGGTAGTAACAATAACAACTAACTTTATCGACTGCTTACTATGCATGTGTCAGATATTGTTGAAGTATTTCAGGAATATTTGTTTAATATTCATAACACCTATGAGATGGGTGTTTCCTGCTTCACATTGAGGAAACTGAGGCACAAAGAGTTGAACCAACTTGTATAAGGTCAGACAGCTAGTAAGGGCATTTCCTTAATTTGATTGTAGGGAATAGGACTCTGTCACTGGCATCAAGAAAAGTAGGTTTTGGAAGTTTCCTTCTGTAGAAATAGTAAAGCATAGTGACAGAAAGCAGTGACGCAGGTGCAGTTGGCAGAGGGTCGGTGGGGGAGGGGCTGTTCTTCTCCTAGCTGTTCAGCTTTTATTCCCTCAGAGAAGGAACCACTCTGTTTTGCTCTTTGTTTCTTCATAAGAAGTGGAAATACGGGATTGACTTTTACATGATCCAATTTTTGAATTTATTCAATTTAATAGTTCACAACTGAATGAAAAGGCATTAGGAAAGCTTTTTGAGAGAATGGAGCATTTGATAATGAACTTAGAGAAGTGATTAATGGGATATGGTCCAATGGAAATTTATTTATTCAACAGTATTTCCTGTTATTTGCCAGGCCATGAGAAAAGAAGAGTCTGAAGAGTTGGTTGGGTTTTTTTTTTCCTTTTTTAGAAATTTCAGAGAGAGGAATGGGTTGGGATAGGTTTTCCCAACCAAAGCTAGTTGCCCAAATAAATAGAGAGAGGTAGGCGAGCACTGCATGTCATTAAAGAATGAAAAGGTACGAAGGAGAAGATTGGAAAGACAGAGGCGGGTATACCATGGAAGGTACTGAGACCCAGAAGGTCTGTTTATACTTCGGTAGGCATCATAGAACCACAGACATTACCATATTTAACTAACACAGTTAATTTTTCTGAACAGTAGTAAACTTTATAAAGTGATGTAATATAAAACAATGAATTATGAACCCAAAATATTTTTTTATGAACCCAAAATATTTTTATTAATAGTTCTGCTTCCTAATTGTATGAACTTGAACAAGCCATTTTTATAATTTTATTACTAAATATTTGCTAAAGGATATGTCCTCATGTTTTAATTCTTTAAAAAGCATATACAGGGGTACAAACTGAAGAATCGTTTCTCATGCATAGCAAGCTTATGTATTTTACAAGATAATGGTGTCATCCTATAGATATTCTACTACTTACTGGTTTCAGTATCCTTTGCATATTTTCTATATTAGTGCATTTATATTTTTAATGACTATGTAGTACTCCATTTCAGGATTACCATAATTTACAAAACCTATTTATATAAAATATTTTATTTATTTTTAGAGCAAGGGGAAGGGAGGGAGAAAGAGAAGGAGAGAAACATCAGTGTGTGGTTAGTCTTGCACACCATCTACTTGGGACCCAGCCTACAACCCAGGTATGTGCCCTAACTGGGAATCGAACCTGCGACCTTTTGGTTCACAGGCTGGCACTCAATCCACTGAGCTGCACCAGCCAGGGCAAATCAATTTCTTATTGATGGATATCTGGGTTGTTAACAGTTTCTGACTATTACAATCAACCTCTTTCTGCATAAATTTGGCTAGAGGATAGTTCAGTAGGATAAATTCCTAGCAGTAGAATTGCTAAATGAAAAGCTTTGTGAATTTATCATTTTGGTAGTAACTACCAGATTTCTTTAAAAAAAATTTATACTTACATAATCAAGTTAATATCAAAATGCATATTTCTCCACACCCTTATCAACAGTAAGTAGTCTTCACTATTTTTGTTTTGCAGATTTGAAGATTGAGAAATTACTTCTAATTGTTATAGTTGACATTTCTTAATTAACAAGGTTGCACATTGTTTTATGTTGTACACACACATACACACAATAACATTTCCTTTTTCTGTGAACCTGCTTATCTTCTTTATTCATTCAGTTATGTCTTGCAGTTTTATTTGTCTTAAATGCTCTTCCAGAAGGGAACTGACCCTTCTTACCCACTAGAACACACAGGCAGCAAACACAAGGCCTGCAGGCCGAATTCAGCCCTCCACCTTGTTTTATCCAGCCTGGCACCTTGTTTCTGCACCGCAGCAGCGCTGAGCTCTCGCTTAACTGTTAAGGAGAAGTTACATCTATACAGTCCTAAAATTACATTCAGCCCTTGGAAGGCAACCATGAGGCTGATGTGGCCCCCGGTGAAAATGAGTTTGACACCCTTGCACTAGATGGCAGGGATGATCAAAGAAGGTAGTATTTTAAGTGTTTTTCAACCTCCGTTTTCATTATTACTCCCCTAAAATGCCTTTAATGTTTTCCCCCTAATCATTTCCCTCCCCATGAAATTTTAATATAACAGATATACTGGGTCCTGTGGCCTGTTAGCCACAAATCCTTGTAATATGTAAGATCCCCCACCCCCACCCCAATAACCATTTTTCTCCCCCTCAAGGACAGTGTGGCCTCATTTGAAAATGCATGGTATATGTGGAAGTTTTTGTGAACTTCAGAGTGCTATTTAAATGTAAAGCTTTATTGTTAATAATTTGCATTTCATATGACATAATATTATATGTCTGTTTTGCAGCTGCCTTTTTCTCATTGCAGATTTCCCTTTTGCAAATACAGACATTTACTGTTTTGTTCATTTTGCTGCATTTGGAGCAATCTTTTTTGAGTTGACCTCTGATCAGCTGTCTCTGCCCATCTGTGCCTGTCAAAATGTTACTCTTTTTTCAAAGCCCGTCCTAGACATTCCCTTTTTCCATGAAATCTTTCTAGTGCTCCATAATTGTCCCTTGACACCTTAGAGTTAAAGCTGCATTATCCTCGGCTGTGACATTCTGTCTCTCATTGTGTGGTCTGTGTATTTTCCATATTCCACCTCCTGACAGAATTAAAGCGTCATGACAGCAAGGATGTTGCCCTCCTCGTTCTTTGTTCCCTGCCTGGTGTTTCTTTCCCAGGGCCAAAGTCTGAATGCATGTCCCAGGCACTTACTGTGTGACCTAGGGCTGAGGTCCTTAACCTGCTAGCCTCAGTAGCCACCTGCATAGAATCGGGATGATAACGATACCTGTCTGATGAGGTTGCGGAGGATATGGGATGTGATAGTAGCATAAAGCACAGTGTCTGGCATCAAGTAAGCATTCAATAAAATATTAGTAATCATCAATATTGCAAACATTTCTTGTTTAGAATCATAATCTGTTTTTCATTGTTTCATATTTACAAAGGGAGAACTGAGTTGCCTTTAAGTCATTTTTTTTTCAAAATGCATTCTGCAGTATAATTCACAGTATGGGGACTATTTAATGTGTATGAATGATGATTAATGTACAGTGTACTTTTGACTTTTCAATACTGTATTAAAATTATGTCTCCATGATTTATTTTTTAAATCCTATAAATTATTAAGAAAAAGACAGCCCAGTTGAAAACTGGGTAAGAGATCTGACCAGGCAGCTTACAGAAAAGGAGACCTAAATGGCCAGTAAACAGATGTGAGTGCTTAATTTTATGCATCAACTTAACTGGCCCATAGAGTACCCAGGTATTTGGTCAGAGTTTATTGTGTTTCTGTGAGGGTGTTTTGGATTAAATTAATATTTAAATGGGCACAAAGAAGATTGGCTCCCATAATGTGGGTAACCCTTATCTAATGAATTGAAGGCCAGAGTGGAACAAAACGACTGAGCTTTCCCCCGGCAAGAGGAATTCTGTAGCCGCCTGACTTGGACTTCATCTACAACATCATCTCTTCCTGCCCTATCCAGCCTGCCTGCTGACCTTGCAGGGTGAATGTGTCAGCTTCTGTGATCGTGAGAGCCAGTTCCTTGGAATTAATATTTCTAAAGAAATAAACATATAAACCTCTATTGTATCTTTTTATGTGTGTATATATATAATGTCCTATTGGTTCTGTTTCTTAGGAGAACCCTGACTTATAGAAGAGCTGAAAAGATTTTCAATTAAGAAGGGTCAGGAAGATGGTAATTAAAACCACAATTCAGATCGGTAAAAAGTAAAATGGTTCATAATGCTAAGAGCTATGGAATGAAGAGGAAAGTAGAAACTCTCTCATAACAAAACTGGTACAGCCACTTTGGATGGAAGTTTGACATTGTTTTATTGGAGTTATAGATACGGAAATGGTTTGACCTAGCAGTTTCACATTTAGGTTAAAATTAATAATAGGTTGGTCATCAAAATAGGATTACATTAAATATTAAAATATATACCTTAAACCTTACTTTTGTTTTAACATGATCCTCATAAAAATTGTTTCATGATCCATTTTTTATATTTGGTTGCATATTTTACTGTGGATATTTGTGTATGCCCTGCTGTATGGGCTCACAATGGCTTTTCTGCACAGACGTGTAGAGGGTGCTTCAAGAAATATATCAAGAATTCAAGTCACAGTGGCTAGTATTGAAATTCTAGTATTAGCTAAAGAATATAGACTAATTTCTATTTTTTTTGTACTAAGGCTTTTATGTCAATAAATCACTAGACTGATTCTATAAGGAGTAATATTGGTGTTCCGAGAGGATGTGTGTGTGCTATTTGTGAGTATTCTATATCATATGAAAAGATAAGGTTCTCAAATATAAGGAAGAGAATATATCATACCAGCCCACTTATGTGATTAAATATGTAAGTTTACTGCTTTGACCTTTTATATTTAGTTATCATAATTAAAGAACAAGTGATTTTTCTTAGATATTTAGTAAAAACTTAGAGCTTCACACTACTTTGGACAATGTCTTCCTGTTACTTTCAAAATAACTGTCCATCTTAATCTTTTACTTGAAATTAAAATATTTATTTATAGTTTAAAGTTTTAGTAAAAAAACCTTTCTTTGCTAAGGAAGACAGTAAAAATGTACTTAAGTAAAAGTGAATATATTTGGATTGGGGGGAGGGAATTATTATCTGGTTTTGAAAGCCTTTATTTTTATATGAAAAAATACTTTATGGTAGAATCAGTTAAAGTATTTGATTCTTTATTCAGAATTTAAGATAAGATTTTCAGGTCGTAAAGTTTTCAGATTCTTCAGATATCTATTTATTTAACTCAGTATATATAAATAGAACACTGTAATTACAAATGATTGTGCCATTGTTTTACAAATGGCAAAGCATGGCATGAAGTTTGTCATCTACTTTTAAATTGTTAGCTGAGATTTAGGCATGGATAATCAAAGTTTTAAAAATTTTACAGTGATTTCATTTAAATCAGTATGGCAAAAATTGTAGTTGTCTAATATAATGCACTTTTAAGCATTTTATTGTGGCATGAAGTGAAATTTTGTGGTAGTGTGGTACTGTCTTCTGCCTAAGTGTATGCACAGGAGGAAAGAGGTATATATCGTTAGTAAAATTCTCTGGCAATTGAGATGGGGTTTTTATAACCCCTCTGTAGTCTTTTTGTACCCACATTACTATTTGTGTATTTATTTGTTTTGTTAGTTGCATCCTTTCACAACCTTTTCAGACCTTCATTTATTCTACATGGAGGTCATGGAATTATTTTTTAGTAGGCATTGATGACTTGTAAAATTCTTCATTAGTATCCATAGAATGTTTATGTTTTGTGACATCAAGATATTATGTAAGCACTGGGTATTGTCTTTTCTTTTTTAATTAGCCCTTTTTCGTCTATCTTTCATTTTGTCAATGCTGTAAACATTCCCTCTCATAAAAATGAAAACTAAACAGCCTTGTTCTCATTTTCAGGTCCAATAATGTTTACATTTTTAAGCCATACACACCCACATACATGTATATATACATATATACATATGTATATAAACATATACATAAATACAAAGCTATTCTCAAAGCTAATACATGTAAACATCAAGGAATGTAGTCAATCATACATCTGCTATATATATACATATGTATATATGTATATGCATATATATGTGTATGTGTGTTTCATATACATGTATGTATATGTATTTCAGTTTTCTTACATGGACATCTAAATGGTTTCGGTGTTAGAAAACATGCAGACAGAAGTTGTATGTATACAAGTCTTTTTTGGGTAAAGATGGAACCCTTACAATCAACATAAATATCAAAGATTCTGAGAGAAAACTTTAAGTCATATCACTTTTCAATGAAACTCTAATTCATTATTTTATAGTAAGTTTTAATAATTTAAATGATTTTTATTTTCTGTTATATAAAATCTCTATATGTTTATATGTCATCAAGTTGGGGAATTGGAATTTTTCCTTACTCTATTAGTGATGATGATCTTCAGATACACATGAATACTTTTTAGTATAAGTAGTTTCCAAATATTACTTTTGTTGATTTTCTGAAATTCAATAACTGGGCATCACTATTTTTATTTTATTTTATTTTATTGCAATTTTATTTTATTCTATTTCAATTAATTATTTCAGTTAATTACTAATTCTAAGTCTGGCAACTCATTTTCTGGGCCTTTCCCTCACTAGACTTTGAGCTCCTTCAGTGAAGGGGGTTATTGTGCACTGGTTCATGTATACCTAGCTTTCCTGTTCTCATGATAATCTGGTGATTTTTGTTCACTGAAAGAATGAGCTCTATAATTACCTGTAATGTTTCTTTATGTGGGTATGTATGAAGCAACTTTGCTGTACTGAGTTTGCCCTTTTACGTGAATTAAAATCATTGAAAAAAATCATGTTTCAATGAATAGTTGCAGATCTCAACCTTTTATCTCCCTTTCTCTTCCCTTCGTCATCTCTCTTCTGCTCCTCTTTCCAGCTCTTACTATAATTAGCTAGCATTAACAGCAAATGTTTGCTTTAGTTAAATTATTCAGAACATTTATTTTACTTGTCAAAGGTTAGATCAGGTTGTTGTTTGAACTGGTAATTAAATGCAGCCTAATATTGCTCTCATATTTATATGCACTATAAGTCTAGTTCCTCATCATTCTGTATAATTTTACGATGTTCAGGGCTGACATTTCAAAAAGGTTTTTGATTTCATGAAAAAGAAAACATTCTAAGTAATCTAGTTTGTTATCTGATGTGAATGTCCAAAGTTATGGTTGAAAGTGAATACTACATTTCAATGCTGTTATAACCTGAAGTATCATAGTGGTAATTTTCACCAGGTAGGATATGGATTAAGCTCACTGCTTATTGAATTTGCATTCGATATGAGGATCAGTGCTTGTTCCCTAGTAGGTGTTCAATATGTAATTGTTGCGAGTGAGTTTTTTAGGTCTTATTAAACAGTGTGGAGGACAGCTCAGTTCCTGTAGCTCAAACAGGTAATCTAAGGTGATATTTGTTCCTACAACATACTCCAAGATGCACTTAAGTCATTTCAATGTGTATGCTTGTGTGTAAGAAGAAGTATAACTCAGTCCTCATATTTGGGAATTACATTATCTTGTGTCTTTTGGGTTTTATTGATTGGTGGAATAGTTGATTTTTTCAAGTTCTTGTGTGCTAGTACCTTGTAGTGGAACATTCCCTCTATCATTAGACAGAGTAGAGGTTAGTGGGAAAGCAACCATTGTACTAAAGAATGGTTAACATTAGTGTGGAGTTACACATGAGGTTAGTGGGCATCTGAACCAAATTGGGGGAAGGAATGCTGAGGGAAAGTGACTTTTGAGTTGAATCTTAAGAACAGGGAGCTAGCGGTTGGTTAGGCAGAGAAGGTGAGTGTGCCAGGCCGAGCGGACACATGTATGGAAGCTCTGGGGTAATGAGGTTGGCATAGCTGAAGAAAGATTAAACACAGTGAAGCAGCAGATGTTTCCTCTTCTTGTATTCACTGGCTTCCACTTTCCTTAATAAACAGCTCAGAATCTTAGGTGTGGTGTATAAGCCATGTGTTATTTTTTTAAATATGTTAAAGATTATTTGTTTATTTATTTATTTTTAGAGAAAAGGGAAGGAAGGGAGAAAGAGAGAGAGAATCATCAATGTATGAGAGAAACATTGATCAGTTACCTCTTGCACGCCCCCATCTTTCAAAATAATAGATATAGAGTTTTATAGCATATCTTCTTTGTGTTTGTGAGTGTGTATTTTTTAATAAACTTGATTTAAAAGGTTAGCTACAAGATATCATCTACTTGATGTCAGATATAAACCAGATGTTACCCTAAAGTACTTTCAACCTCTGCTTTTATCATTGAAGTACTATTTCTTTTTTTTGGGGGGGGGGTAATGTACATAAGTGTACTTGAAAATTGTAACAGTTACCTTTTTATGAACTTCATTAATTTGGTTCATTAATTTGAATCAGTGGTTTATGATGTCTTCTCATCATTGGCTTGCAGATGGTCTTTTTGTTATTTATTTATGGGTGGTTAACTTCGTAAAGGTTGCACATTGTATAAGAATTAATGTGTTACTATCTTTCAGAAGTTTCTCAAAATCTAAACATTTACAGTTGAAATCCCAGGGTTCATGACAGTCTCACCCACCGTACTAGTGTGTTTAAGAGAGAATCCGTAGTCCAGCCCTGAGCAAGAAGTGGGTTATTTTTTCCTATGAGTGTGTGGGCTTGACTCAGAGCACAGATCACAGGCTAGGTGCACAGATTTCTTGCTGCCATTGGTCTCCCCTGCTTTCAGTGGGAAAAGGGAGGGTGTCTAGCCAAAGGGCAAGGTTAAATGTAATAGTTTCCCATAATATTTAGGATGTGGTAAGTGAAGATGGCAGAAGTAAGAAGTATGTGTGGGTGTGGGTGGATGGGAGTGGCTGACAGCCTGTTGGTCCACAGGGAGCTCGCACTGTCATCTGCCATCCTGTGTTTCTAAGCATGCATGGAGCAGCAGCACAGACCACGTGTTTGTTCAGCTGCTTCAGGGTCTCCCAAGAGAGTGTGGACTCTTGCCTAGAGGAACCCGTTCTTGCTTCTTTAAAGTAATTATTATTAGAAAATCTTAATTACCTAACGTCTAGTCTGTGTTATGGGTTCTGTCTTCTCAAATATCTTTAATTCTAATCTCATTAACATTTATTTTGTGCTAATATACTTCCCTCGAATGTACCTGGGAATTCTTGAAAAACTGATTTAAATTAATCATCTAACTTGGATTGAATTAGCTTTCCTCTCATTGTACTTTATTGAACTATTTCAAATTATTGTCAGGAAGGCCATATAAAACAATAAGGGTACCTTCTAGGTATGGAAGATAATAGTGGTGAATACAATAAAGCTTTTGTATTCATACAATTGATAATAGGGGTTGATGTAATATGTGGTAACATGTTAGGTAGTGATAAGTGTTATAAGAAAAGTAAATCTGGGTAATGGGATGAAGAGTAGGGGAGGGTGTTTGATGAGTGTGGTCCTGTGATCATGGGTGACCTCACAAATAAGGCGACATTTGAGCCTGGACTTAAAGGCAGTGGAGACGAGAATCTTGTGGCCACCTGAGGGAAGTGATTTGGAGCCAGGAAAGTACAAAGGCCCCCTGTGTCAAGAACTTGCTGGGCACATTTGAGAAACTAGAAAGAGAGCATTAGGGCTGGAGGGCTGGAGGGCTGGAGGGCTTGAGTGGCTAGGGGGAGAGTTCAGGAGAGAAGGGCAAAGCAGTAGCCAGGGTAAGATCCTGTAGAGTTTTGTGAAGATTTTGTATTTTGTTCTCAATGAAAAAGAAGCTATGGGGAAGTTTTGAGCTGCAGTGACAACACGAGCCGAGTTAAATTTTAAATGGATCCATCACTCCGGCTGCTGTGAGTAAATGGCCAGTAGATGTCCAGGATGGAAACAGGGACACCTGTGGAGGCAATTAAATAGTCCATGCCAGGGACAGCAGTGACTTGAATGAGGGTGATTGTGGTACAGAATGGTTTGATTCAGGATTTTATTTTAAAGGTAGAATCAGTAAGATTTGTCTCTGGGTTAGATATGCTCCAGGAAAAGCTTTTTCTGCTGACCTGATTTTAAGCCTACGTGGTCCGTCCATAAAGTATCCAGCCATGTAATCAGAAAAATAGCAACATTTACTGAAGAAGATACAAGAAACCTTGTACATATGGCAGTGATACCTCAGTCCTTTTCAAAGTAGGCACCTTGGAACCTCACACAGTTTTCCCAGTCACCATCAGCTGCCCCACGTATTTTCCTGAATCTCATAGATGATGGCCTGAAGTCTCTTCTCTTTCAAAGGTGATTTTAGTTTTGGGAAAAGCCAGAAGTTTGCAGGCACAAAATCTGGGCTACAGTGGGGCTGAGTCACCTGAGTGATTTGATCTTTCACCAAAATACTCTACAGGAGAACCTGATACATGAGTGGGTGCATTGTCGTGAGGAAGCTGCCAATCACCAGTTGCCCGTAGTTGCGGCCTTCTGAATCATCTGAACGGTTTGTGCAGAGGAATGTTCAAGCTTATTGCAAAATTTGATGTAGGTTCATCGCTGTACTCCCTCAGTCATTTTGAATGCAGTGGCCACACAGTACCCATGCTCACTCAATGGCATCTTCTGCCCCCACTGACTAGGACAGTGAAGTCATCATTGTTCACCCATGCACATTCCAGTCCACTCTCCTTGGCTGCCAGGTTACAGAGGTGCTGTACAAACTGTTCTTGTCATATTAACAATGGCTGGACTTTTTCTGGACACACCTTGATATATATCTGAATGATATTAATTGGCAGAATATTCTCAGGAAAGGAAATAGATGTATTCATAAACCTAAAGTGGCAGTGAGCTGTACTTTTGTTTAAGGAATAGAAGGAAGTCCTATCTAGATGGATCATACTGAGGGGCGTGGGGTGACAAGGTGAACAGAGCATTAAAAAATGGGCCTGGATGTAGGGCCTCTTTAAAGGATTTGCATTTTATGCTAAGTATGTTGAGGCACAATTTACAATGAAAAAAATTGTAGTGGATATTATGTGGTAATAAACTGTAGGATGTTAGGCTAATTTCAACTTGCAATAACAGAAAATCTCAATTGGGTTATACAGTAAAGATTCTATTATTACATGTAGCCAAAAGGCTAGAGGTAAGGTGAATCTAGAATTGAGTAATCCATTGCAATTATGAATATACATCTCTGTTGAGAGAAAAACCTCTAGAAGTCCCTGGGTGACCTCCATTCACATAGAATGGTTTATCCCAACCAAACTGGCACAGGAAACTAGGACCATTTTGATTGGTTAGACCAGTTATGACTCATCTCCTGGGTATCTCTCTGGGAGCGTGTGGCCTGAACAAAATTTGGCTTTTATTGGAAAGACAATCAAGAGTGTTTGCAGTAGCAAGGAAGAATGGAAGCTGGGAGACCAGTTAGGAGGGTACTGCAAGAATTTAGGTGAGAGATGAATGCTAGGATCAGGGTGCCAGAAGTGGTCATACTCCAAAGATGAAGCAAATACTTGAATAAAAAATATTAACTCCCTAATGAAGTCTCCCATTACATACCTTTTTGTCTAGAAGAAGACTCTGCACTAACGCTGTTGACAGAAACGTAGAGCAAACAATTCTTCATACTCTAACCACTGGCATTTATTGATTGATACTGTCATGCAGGCTCTGGTGGTACATCCCAGTGAGGGAAATGATGCTGTAGAAGACCAGGGTGAAAGTACTTCTGGCACTGGTCCACAGAAGAAAAGCAGGGTGCTCAAATGATGTATAGCATTTAGAAATGTGGATAGGAAGAGCCTTATCATGAGGAAAAGAGGTATGAATAAAACTGGAGGGACAAAAGTGTAAGTAGTTTGATGTAATAAGTTTTTTTAAAGGATTTTACTTATTTATTTATTTACTTACTTACTTATTTATTTAGGGAGAGAGAAAGAGAGGGTGAGAAACATCTGTTGGTTAATTACCTCTTACGTGCACCCAGTGGGCCTGCAACCCAGGCATGTGCCCTGACCAGGAATCAAACTGGCAACCCTTTGCTTTGTGGGATGACACTCAACCAATTGAGCCACGCTGGTGAGGGCTCAAAAAGCTGCTTTGTCTGGACAGCATCAGAGCATGCTTCTTAGCTGTTTGTCTTTCCTCAGTGATGTCACTTGAGGAAAGTGAAGTAGACATTGCTACTGTAGACATTAGTGTAATGTGAATCTATAGCATTTGGGAATTAAATCATTTCCAATTTTGATTCTTTGATAGTGATTCCATAGGGCAGTGCAGCTTATTCATAAGTGATAATTTAGTTGAGGCATTTATAAACTATGCTTATACCCACAGCTTACTTATTAAATTAAAAGTGCTGTTTTAATAAAGTATCTTTGGATTTTCTAGCCCAACCACTTACTGATAGATAAGGAATTAATGTCACATCCACATCGGTTTTTAGAAGGATCTCTCCACATTTTGGTCATATGCTCCTGAAAAAGGGTTTGCACCAAAGGGAAGTTTTTTGACAAAATGTCTGATTTGATTCTTATATAAAGAGCAGGCATTTGTTTCTTTTTCTTATTCTTAACAACATCAACAGTTGAATATAAGTGGCCACGTTATTATTATTGTTTTCTCTTTTCAAATATTACTCGTGCTTCCTGATCTCCTAATAGCTTATTATAGTTACCTTGATGTTATGAAAACCTGGCTGAATAGTTTAACAGCTAGAGGAGGTGTCTGTGTAAAATAGGGACAGTATATTTGGAAACAGTATTTTTGTGGCTGCGTGTTAACAAAAGGTTTGGTCACTAGGCTGAGCTTTTCCAATTTATGATCTTGAGCATCTGTTCATGAGAAATCTGAAGCCATCTGAGGCCACACTTTGGAGAACTTTTTCTTGACCACTTTAATGCTTCATAATGCTCTATTTTTCTCTTGGTTTATATGGTCCCAAGTGCCACTTTCTATGACTTTATAGCATGTGAATATTGAAAGGTCAAATATATTTTCATTTTGTAATATAAAATATTTAAGCTCACCTATAAACCTTTCATATGTTATAATATACATATTTCTGATTAGGTATGTTGTTTATGTGTCTAGTATTTTCGTAGTAGATTGTTTACCTTAAACATCTTGTTCTGGTAGCCTGGAAATTGTAAGGATTAACTTTGTTTTAATTTTCTTAAAATTGTTCTGCTTAGTCTGTAGACCCTTATTGTAGTTCTGTACCTCTTCAATAGGCAGCACTTGTGTAGCACAATTGTGTGGTCGGTAAAAATGAATTAGGGTTTCAGGATTGTACCAATGGGTGATATTTAATATTGAATGACATGTATTAAGACAAATGCTTTTATATATAATTTATTTGGCATTGTAAATGCATTTGTCTTGTGAGAAACAGAACCCCTGTTGTCAGATGAAGTATTCTGGAAAGGTTTGGAGTAAATAAATAATAAAACTACTTTGATATACAATCTAACCAATATTAAATATTAAGACTTTCAGATGATTGATTTTAATACTTAATTAACTTATTTAAAGTCCAGTGTAACCCTCTTGCATTAAAGATTGGCAGAATTTAAAAATGTGACTTAATTCTTTCTCTTTCTTTGTGCTTTTCCTCTTCCCTCCCTCTCTTTCTTCCTTCTTTTCCTTTCTGTCTCTTCCCTTTTCTTCCTCCTGTGTTCCCTCCTTCTCTCCCTTACAATTAAGACTTTAAAGCATCATTATTTCCAGAATCAAATTTACTACTAGCTACCAGCATTTCTAAATAAAGTTTTGTCAATTCTATAATTCAGTTACTCCATCTCTTAATTATGAAAATATAGCTTCTATCAAAGGTTGTAGGTTTTATAGCTAAGATGTCATATTTTAGGTTATATACCCATCATAGTAAATGCATGTTCCTGTAACATACTTATTCATGCTGTATCATCTCCTCATTTTATAATCATGCTTTGGAAAGGTTCATTTAAACTCCTTGATATGGTTTTCTTGTAAGAGATATCTTTATGTAAAGTAATATTACTCTGTCATTTGTGTTAGACTTTAAGTTTACCATCAGTCAAGAATTTAAATGAATGAAGTATGCTTATATGAGCTGTGAATATGGATGTCTTTGGAAGACACAATTCAGAATGCTAATTCTATGCTCTTTATTAGAAACAATGAAAGAATGAATACAAGCTGAAATACATAGAACTTCAGGTTCAGAAGGAATACATTTTTTTCTAGAGGCTTTGATTATATGATGCCATTTTAAAAGATAAAATTCTATTCAACTAACATGTTTTGTCTGTACAATGCTAATTAAAATTTCACTTAGAAACTTGTAGTGCTTCAGTTTACATGAAAAATGGTAGTTTTGCAATTTTACTTAATGTATATTAAAACTGTTTTCTCAGCTTTAGTGCTAAAATCTTACCTTTCATTAAATATTAACTGTTTTGCAAGAGTTATTTTTCTTTTTCAGACAGATCACTTTTCTCTTAAGATTTAATACTTAAAAAAAAAAACAAATTTGTGAAGCCAGTACAAGTGTTCTTAGGACACTTAGGAGTAGCTTTGGATGTTAGGTAGCAGTTCCAGCATGATGTGCCAGTTCTGGTAACCAGGGCAGCAGTAAGGCCATGCTGCACAACCAGTTTTGAGGGGCTTTGTATTTTGAGTTCATGTGAAGCAGGAATTGTTATTCGTAGTAAGTGTAGCAAAGACAAGGATATTTCCT
This sequence comes from Tonatia bakeri, assembly GCA_004024845.1. Lineage (NCBI taxonomy): Eukaryota > Metazoa > Chordata > Mammalia > Chiroptera > Phyllostomidae > Tonatia > Tonatia bakeri. The sequence goes on along the minus strand of PVIA01003049.1, from coordinate 60,518 downwards.
TCCTCAAGTATTGAAAAATATATTGTTGTGCTTTCTGAATTAGAAAAAATAAGTTTGCCTTTATTTTAAAAAATATTTTGAGTACCATTTTTTTGTTACTCAGGGAAATTCTAGAGACAGTTTAGTGTTATCTAAGGAAACTGAAACCCATCAAGTATGGATTTGAGTAGTCATTTACATTTTGGTCATTATATATTTTTTTCTTTATAAATCTACATTCTATGTAGAGAAGATTAAAACATATCGGATATAGAAGTCTCAGTTTGTAATATAAATATAAAATGTAATCGTCTACTGTGAATTCAAAACGTTTATGCCATTTTGACTTTTATAGTGACTACATTGAAATTTGAGACAAATTCTTCTTTAAATCTTTGAATTTTTGTCAAATATTTTCATTTAGTCTAATATTTATAGGTAAAATTTTTATTAGTGATTAAAATAAATATATATTCATTTGTTTAAAAACCTTATTCTGCTTTGTCGTAGTCAAATATTTTCACTTGTTGATATAACTATAAAACACAATTTGGAAAATTCATAAGAAAATTACTTCACATTTAAAAACAACATTATATTGTGATTTTATAAGAATCACAATAGCAGTAACTAACCCCATTTTTTTTATTTTAGGAAGCTAAAATAGCCCTTTTTACTTAAAACAACAAAAAAGCAAAGCAGTACCTACTTAGTAAGTTACTTTTGAACTATATTATTTTAAATTCATAATTAAAAGAATATTGTCGACATTTTTTCATCAGGTTTCTTCATATTAGCTCTATTACTACTCAGCAAGTTGTCTTTATTTAATTATAAAAGCATTTCAGTGACTCTGTTGTAATCTGTAGGCATAATTAATCAGAATATAGTGGATATTTGTATTGTAGTTTGGTGTATTTGGTAAATTTTGTATTGTGGTTATTGGATTTACTGAAGAATTATCAATTTATAAAGAGTTATTATTTAAGCTAAAATTAAATGATTTCTTGAGCCTTTCTCAAAGGATTCCAAAAAAAAATTAAGTACTTTTGAGTATCTTACATGAATGTGCAAAAACATTATTATATTGTAGATTATTTTAGCTTTAGAAAGTTTTTTTGTATCCTTTCAAGAAATACTTTGCTACCAGTTTGCTCATCATTTGTCTATTTTTCGTAGAATATATGAAGTCCCCTTATTTGTATATTATGTATGTGAAGTTTATAACAGTGCAAGAACACTATAAGAATAAGAAATTTTAAGGTAATAATATGAATACATGCTATAGGAAATTAAAGAAATTTTAAGAAAATCTGGTATTTAACTTGGAATATGCATTTTCAAATGTTTGCTCTTGTATTTTTAAGAGTATAGTAAAATACATAGAGGATATGAATCTTACATTAAATAGTTGTCCATGGGCCAGATACAATTTTGAAATGTGTTTTGTTTCATAAATTCTTTTTTCTTAAAATTTAAATGATTTGCCAACATACATAAGGAAAGAGATTTCACAGGAAGTTCTGGATTTCTAGTTTGTCTTGGAAAAGTTGAAGCAGAATAAAAGATGTTCCAGTTACTCACAGACCCTGTCCTTTGTACCCCGCTGTTTCGCAGCTTGTCTATTTGTGTTACCGATGAATGGAGTCGGTTGTCGCGTAGGAGCAGAGAATGTGAGTTCCGCAGTGAAATAGGGTGGGTTCATCTTCAGGCTTCAGCACCTCCTAGTTACGTGACTGTGGACAAATTACTTAATCTCTCTATACCTCAGTTTTTGGTTAGATGAAAATGATGAAGATATGTCATAGCATTGTTAAGAGGATGCAATGATGAGTTTTTGTCAGCATGTATATTCATCATTTAGTAGATGTTAATTGTAAATAACAAGCTTTTTGCCTGACCCCCTTAGGCATTCGAGTTGGTGATCCTTACTTTTCTCTAGTAGAGGTCTTCAGCAGACTTTTTCTGGTTCTGTTTTGTGATATAACTGATCATCTACATTTTGCTATTCTCTTCTAGGTTATATTCCCCAGAATTCCTTCCATATAGTATTAAATATAAAAAATTCAACTTAGTAAATTTGAGGATCAGTGTTTCATGAGTCAGGCAGCATCCCATCTGTCAAGTAGAGAGGAGCTCCAGGTTGTGCAAAAGTGGAAGGATTCTACAGGCAGAGTGGGGAAAAGGGAAGATTGTTTCAGATTTCATTAATTTACCTATGGGGAATTGAAGGGGATTACCTCACTAGTGCTGACCAGGTAATTCCAGGTTGACTGGTTAAAGGTTACATTCCTGGGAGAAGCTGAAACTGCAGTTAAGTGAGATATTAAGTCTTGGTTTGCTGATGTGGGATTTAGCACAAGTGACTTCATTTTGTGCTAATGAAACAATGACTTCACTGTTTCTTCTTTAACAATTATAAGCATTTAGTATGTGGTGATTGATTTGCACACAAATACTGACAACCATCTAGACTTATGCATTTAGGATTTACAGTTTTCCCTAGTGTTGGTTTTGCCTGGCCCTCTGCTTCTGTCAGTGTAGCTAGAAAGTTCAAAAATAATTTAATTAAAAATTCTTTATGTAAACTGGATTTATAGACATAAGAATTAAGGAGGAAAATCTTCAAAACTATAAAAGAAAAAAATAGGTGCTTATTTCTGTAATCTTGCCTTTGTAAACATATTACCAGAGACAGAAACCATAATGGAAGTATAGATGTATTTGAGTGCATGAAAATGAAAAAATTACTTAGGTTACAAAAATGCCACATACTTTGAAGACAAACACAGTCTGAAAAAAAATATGTCCTATGAAAATGGTTTAATATAGTTAATATTTAAAAGTGTGCTTAAAATCATGAAGCCAATCATAATAATAAACTTTGCCCACAGGACAATACACAAATGTCAGAGGAAACACGTGAAGTATCAGTAAACTCACTAGTTACCAAGCAAATGCAGTATTAAAATTTGCCTGTTGCTCTGGCCCACACCTTCCCCAAAGGAATTACCCATTCCCATTGTTATGAAGGTCCATGAGAAATGAATTGTGTACAATTGCTCTATTTCTAGAGCAAAATTTGCCAAAAACATATCATAAGAACCCATGGACAAAGACAACAGGGGTGGGGTGGGCAGATTCAATGTGGGAGCTGGGGGGTGGGTAGGGCAGGGGAGAGTAATGGGGGGGGAAATGCAGACAACTATAATTGAACAATAATAAAAAAATGAAAAAATATATGTTTGGGTCCAACAATTACGCTTACAAGAATTTATCCTAAGACAATAATAATGGATGTAGCACAGATATTACTAAACTAGTGAGGCTGTTTATAATGTTGAATAACTGAAAATATTCTAATTGTTTACTAATAAGGAATTGGTTACATAAATTGTTATAGCTATATAATGGAATACTAGGGATGCATCAGAAGTGATAATAGATTTTTATGACAAGGAAAACAATAATTTATATAATCAGTATATTTAGCATGATGGATCACATTACAAGAATATGTATGTATATACTTTCCAGTTTATATATATGTATAAATATATATTGTATATTATATATAAATATTTACATATATTTTTAATGCCCCGGAGAAAGGCCGAAAGGATATATAAAATAAACTGGAATGTTAACCGCAGTACTTTTAGCTACTACAATTATGAATAATTTCACTTTGCTATATTTTCTACATTTTGAAAGTTTCTATTATATGAATGTTTATTATTTGGCAGTGAAACAAAAAGATACTGCCAATGTGATAATAATTTAACTTAAAATTCAGCTTTTTGCTCAGTTTACTGACAATGTGATTGAGCATTGAGGTGAAGGTTACCAGCGAAGTCCCAGTTTGGAAAGAAATTGTTGACACGGAAATTTAATGTCACTTTTTCAATTCTTTGCATATGCTCCCAGTGTGTAATGCCAGTCCCTGGAGCCTGTAGAATATTTGTTAATGTCTGTAATACTCATTTAATCATTTAGTCATAGCAGAAAGAAAGAGTATTTATCATTTTTTTCTGTATTCTTCATCACCCAGGCAATCACTTTTGCTGACCCGGTCCAGTATTCACAATGTATCACTCCTTATCTGAAACTAGACATCCTCTGCAGCCAGAAGAGCAAGAAGTGGGTATTGACCCCTTGTCCAGTTACTCAAACAAGACAGGAGGTGAGTTTTGTATGCAGACACATTCTGTGGTTACTGGGAACCCTAGCAGTTATGTTAGTCCTGCCTGCCTTAAGTGTGTAATTCTGTAAATGAAGCTAAGCAGGGTAACATTAAAGAACATTTCCCTGGATAGAGCACTCTGAGGAATGAATACCACAAAACGTCAACTTTTGTTTATAAACAAAAGCATTAGTCAGATGTTTAATGCGCTGTCATTTGTTTTTGTAAAAAACCATACTTAATTACTTCAGCATAAGGATGTTGAAATGTGAAATGACTTTTGTCAAACTTCTTTTAAAGGAGTTTAAGCTTTTTTGTGTTGATTTTACAGGGATTTCTTTTTCCTTCAGCAAGTTGAGATTATTCCGGATTAAAAGACTGGCCTGATTCTCCTTTTAAAAAAACATAATTGAAATTTATGTTGTACTTTAAAAGATCTATGCTTTGAAATTTTTAAAAGATACATTGTTAAAACTGTACTAAGGGCCTATCCCATAAAAGTTTACGAAATGTGTTTGTATCAGAACTCTGTATTTTTCTCTCAGTATTAGTAATAATATATCATCTTAGAAGGAAATGAGCTTGTTAGAATTCTTGAAGCTTTATCCTTATTTTAAATTAATTCACTAAATGTTTGATAAAGTCCATTCATTGACTCAGGAATCTCCTTGTTTTTCACTCATGAAATGCACATATCAGATCAGGATTATGAGATCTATTTTAAAACTCTTAATTAGTCGAAGTAACTTACATGTGTTTTGGATACTTCAAATACATTTTTTGTTTCTATATTGATGTAAAGTTCTGCCAGTAATTCATGTTTTGATAATTTTTTAAATAATTGATTCCTTAATGGCCATTTCTTTAGTGTACAAGCTCTTGACTTTTTGGAGTGTGTCATTGAAAATAGTATAATTTGCCATACAACTTATTTTTCTGATTTTATTTTAATATTTGCTTTTATTTAAAAGGTCTCAGAAAGACTGCTTGTTAAGGTTTTAAAATATGAAAAATAAAATAAAAATTATTAGTGTCTCATTTCAATTTCAGCATTTTAAAAATTTCAGTGGTAACAATACTACCTTCCCTAGTAATGTTTTTTCTTAAAGGCAATATCTGTAAAAACATTAATAATTAAATAAATCTAATTATTTTGCAAATCCTTATATAAGGGGATATTATAAAAGTGAATATGTCTGTGTTGTACATATATAAAATAGACTCACCAAAATTTTCTGGCTAAAATGCTTATTTTAGAACATAGAGGTTTTTTTTAAACTGCATGTTTTCCTCTGGTCTACTTCATTAGATATTGAGGGTTTAAAAAAAACTGGTTAAAAATATTTTAAATTAATTTTGTCCTTTATTGTTGCAGGAAGGAGTAGTTACCTTTACTGAAAAGGTTTTTCGTTTATATCCTTGCCTAACATTTCTATGACATACAAAGTTATTAGGACTGAATTGATGTTTAAAAGTGCCATTAATTCATTTACCCCAAATGTTCATTAACAATGTAAATGTATGCTGATGTTCTATGAGACAAGGAAGTGACTAATGACTCTTCCAACTAACAACACTTAAAATGAATAGAAACTTTAGATAGCTAATCTTGAAGTAATCAAGACCCTCATTCAGCTTGGCATCTCTGTATGCTCTAAAACAGCTGTCAACTGTTAAAAATATATACAAAACACACATACGCACACGCACATGCAGAAAGAAAGATATGTAAATATCTAGTTCGTCAAAGCCATAAAGGTTACTAACCGTAGTGGTTTTGCACATTGTATATGTAAATATTTTATATAAAGCGTCTATTTCATCTTTTTAGATTTCCCTTTTGCAGAAAAACGTGTGTTGCATTTTAATGGGATTGTCATACTTACTTGAAAAATCATCACCTTTCTAGTATGTTTGTTTATCTTAATATATGTCTTTCATGGGGCTCTTCCTGTATTTGAAAGCTTTTGCACATTTTCCCTGCAAGGGAATTTGTGGCGACTGGGCGATTTATTTTCTAAGTAGTCAAACATTGGACTTCAATCAGTGGCTTCCCTGTGTAGGATTCATGTTTTTTTTTTCTTAATTCCAGTTACAGATTTCTTAAATAAACAAGGTTTCAATTTCTCAAATCTGAATATAAGCATGCACATAAAGAAACAGTACATTACTAAATTAAAGGATTTTGAGTATCCTGGAAAGCATTAGCAAAAATAGCCACATACATAGGAATGATAGAAAACTAGATATCATTGGTTTGTTCTCATGGGTAGTTAATAAAAGTAGATGAGGTCAGAAAAAGAACTGTTTAGATATATACATGTAAAATCTTAGGGCATATATTCTATGTTAATTAAACTTTTAACTGCTTGAATCGCTTTTTCAAATAGAGAACAGCATAGCAAGTATGACATTTTCTCTGTGACATATTGAATTTGATTATATACATAAATTAAATTCCAAGATCTTTGAACAAAGGGTAGTAATTAATAATTGGCAAGTTACCTGTAATTTAATTGAAACCATAAAAAAGAAAAATGTTTAACTATTAATGATTTTTCACTCTTAGTATGTAACTTAGTGATCAATTAAGTAAAAAAAGTAATCATTTTATTTTAAACTGAAAATAATGGTATTAAGAGTTAGGGACAGTAACCTATTAATAAAACAACATTCCTGGCATGACTAGTAGTTTTCACAAGCTTATAAGAAATTGGAATGTTGCTCATGATGAGGGAACATTTTTGTCTATTGAGAATATTACTCTCTTTTGAGAATAGCGTTTTGTCACATATTGCCGGTGTTTTTAGCTTCAGTTTTATATGCCTTCTTACTTACAGCTTTTATAGTATTTAGATAATTACTACTTAATGTAATGCCTTTTTATATAATATCTGTTTCAAAGCTTTCTTTCTGTCATCATGTATAAAATATTTAGTAACCTACTTTAAAAAATCTAAGATGTTCTGAATCTCCTGTCTATTCCATTTTTACCTCTAGTAATCTTGCTTTTATCTCAGTTTCTTTTTTTCCTGTTATAATGTCGTAGAATTTTAGAACTGGAAGAGAGTGCTTGGCTTTATTGATGCATGAATTGGCAATAGTTAGAATAGTTCATTGGAGTTTATATAATAAAAGTATGATCTCCTGTTATGATATTTAGTATTGTATTCCATGTAGTAGAAGTGGATTTAGATTTGAATAAAAGACATACTTGGTCTGCTGAAGATACCTGAAGATGGCCAAAGTAAAGGATGCTGTCTGGATCACACCTTAAACCCTTCCCTTGGTCTAATTGGCTGAAATCATCTTAGGGAGGAAAAAAAATGTCCCTTTGCTGACTTACAGCTCTTCACTGGTTTTTATTGACTAATAATGAAATTCAAACTTTTGACCATGACATTTATGGCTGTCTTGCTACAGGTTTAAGAAAGTTTAAAAAAGTGGATACTTTCTTAAACTGGACAAAGTCAGTGTTACTATGGCATTGCGCATTTTGCAATCTCCCACGAATCCATAGTCTTGAATATGTTACTTTGTATTTCAACTAAACTAATTGTGTGCTTTATACTACATTGGCGTGGTGAGCACTAGAGGAAAGAGTTATGGTTGTACTTGAAAAGTTAAAATCAGTGGAAGAGGAGTCCTGGGGTTCTGCAAAGTTGGAGGAGATGCAGTTCAGAGCCAGGATGGAGTGATTTGTAGATAGACAGAGGGTCCCTATTTTCATTGTAGTAATAGGAGGGAAGGGAAAGAGAAGATATTTAGGTACAGTAAGTTTATTAGTTCAGTGGCAGAGAGTTCAATGAAATATCACTGATATTTTAATTTCTTTTTATAAATTAGGGTAAGGTAATTTGCTGAAAGTGAATGATAAGGTGGAGCATTTGGAGATTTGTGGAGATTGACAAAGAGTAGATTGAGTTGATGAAGAACACACAGCCTTGGGAGCCAAATTTAGCTTAGACATCCTAATTTATAGGCGATATCAGCTCATAAACTTGAATGATTATGTCCAGTAGCTTTCAGCATCTAGGATTTAGCCACATGCGAAGCAGGCGTAGTTTTTTTTCAGGAGAGTATAACAGGTACTCCAATAGGCAAGGAAGTTGATGGTGAAAGAATTCGTTGATGGTTTGAAAATATAAGGAAATTTGCTCTTACGCAGTGGCATTCTAAGAGGGCAGAGTAGAAAATTTTGGAAGGGATGCAGTCAGGGGAGATGAGGTATAGAGTAGTATGGTGATAGGAGTCATAAAGGGGACGTGGGAACAGTACACTCGTGTGTGTTTGATAAGTACATTAATTCAGTGGAACATTGTTTAGTGGTAGCCAATAAACCAGCTCAATAACTTTGCTAGTAGATTTTGAATTTACTTTGATTTGGAATAGGTTTAGGTTTAAAGTCTTTTTTGTTATAAATACTTTGTTTTGGGGAGCAGATTTATATTCACAGTCAGATTAAGAGGAAAGTATGGATTTCCCATATAGCCTCCACTCCCACACATGCACAGCCTCCCCCCTTGTCAACATCCCCCACCAGAGTGGTACTTTTGTTAGAACTGATGAACCTACATTCACACATTATAATCACCCAAAAGTCCATAGTTTGCATTAGGATTCACCATTGGTATTGTACATTCTGTGGTTTGGACATATGTATCAGGATGTAGTCCTTATTATAAGTATCCTAGAGTATTTTCACAAAATCCTCTGTGCTTTGCCAGTTTTTCCTTTCATCCCCCTCCCTGTCCCTCAACTCCTGGCAACCACTAATTTTGTACTGTATCCATAGTTTTGCAAGAAGTAGTTTTTAATCAAAAATTCTTTCTAGATATCAAGGAAAAGAGGCAATTTAGATAGATCAAAAACTGTAAGTAAGGCTATAAAATACTCAAGGGAAGCAGTAACTTTGTTGAAGATAAAGATTGTTAAATAAGTGAGTGACTTGGAAGATCTTAAACAACAGTGATAAAGATTTTTTTAAAAGATAAAATGTGTCCTTAAAAACAGATTTTAAGTGGTACGATAATAAGTAGAAGTAAAATCAAAGAGCAGTCAACATGCCATGCCAGTTCCTCTAAATTAAACTGTTCAAAAGAAAGTTGAAAATGAGAGACTTCGGTTTGAAAGGCCATCAGTTAGAGATCCGAGTCATTCTCCAGAAATCTAAAGAAAGAGAAATGAGAGAGCTGAGGATTGATTTGTTGGAATTCTCCATGATTAGAAACTGAATAGAGGGAGCAGTATTTTTTAAATATTGGAGGAATAGTGAAAATAGGGGAAAGATGGATGGGTATCAGGATTATAGAAGCTGTAGAGATGAGAGCTTCCAGAAGGTCCAAAGTGGTCAGCACTTCAAGGATTGCATGGGTTAAAGAGTGTCAAAGGAGGCTGGTGTTTGGAAAAGTACTGATGATCTATTATATTAGTGGGTATGCCATTTTCAGAATACAAACTCACTAGAGTGGATGGGATTGAACTCAAAATCTGATTCAGAATTAACATAAAAAGATAGTGGTTAAAAATCAGTGATAAACATGTAAGTGAAATTTGGGTGAAGCTTTGAGAATGCATTTTGCCCTGATATATGATTAATCTGAACTCATGATTAATCAGAGATCAAAATTTTTCATTCTTAACTTATATTTTATGAGAATTGAAAATAAATTAAATAAGTTTGCTGTCACTATGCTTTTGCTATAAGAAGGGCTTACTTGTATCTAATAGATGTTTTGAAATAAGAAATTATTTTTTCATATAATACTTGTACTTCACTCTGGAGTTTGTACTGTTCCTTGAATTTTCTAAGCAGGAATCCCGTATGAGCAATACAGGACATACAGAGGAAGAAACATTGTGTTAGCTTCGAGCTGTTTTCATTTTTACATTTTAGGAAAATCTGAATGTTTTAAAAGGAAGAAATTAAGAAGCTAGTAAATCATAAAAATTGTAATATCTCAAGTTACTTACTTTAAATGGTCATTTTCTTCTATTACATCTCCAGTATTAAAAATACAATTTACTTAAGTCTTTGGGAATGATCTGATATTTTGCCATTTGGTAATTATTTTATCCCTACAAATTACAGTAGTTGTCTTTCCTGGACTTACAGATCTATTTAGTTTTAGTCAGAAAAGCCACCCAACTAGCCTTGATTTATCAGTAACAGTGAGAATTTACTTCTACTTGCTCAAGTCATGTATAAGGCAATGTTTGTTCAGGCCAAATAATCAATTTATATTATGAGAATATGTGTAGTTAAATAATAATTCTTCTCTTACTTTACATTCTCTCCTTCTTCCTTCTTCTTCCAAATGTGGAGAAACTTAATTCAGTAGGCTTCCTAGCATTTTTGTGTAGTGACAATTTTAATAGACTATAATTTTGACCAAGCTTATGCCACTGATGTCATTTTGAACCTTTAATCAGTCTTGTGAATAGATCTGTTTTATTGAACCTAAAGATTTTCAGTCAGACATCCTGGTCTCATGGTTAAGAAATTTCAGTGATACTCAATAAATGAATAGAGATTATAGAGCCATATATATTTTATTACACACAATAAGGCCTGCAGGCTACAGACCTAATGTTCATTCATTCAATCAAAAAATGTATTGATCAGCTAGTATCCGGGGTTATACTATTAAACAAGTAGATTAATTGCTTTATTTCAATGGAATTCATAGTTTAGTATGAGATAGTAAAAAAGTGAAAAAGTACAGAAATACAAAAAAATACAAGATAGTAATGAATACTAGGCAAAGAATTAAAATAAGGTAATGTTATGATGACTGACTGGATGAAAATTTAGATTTTCGTGGAAGAACTCTCTGAGAAGATGATATATTGGCTAGATCCAAAGGAGAGGGGCCCAAGCATGCAAAGATGGTAAGAGGGAGAAAGACAGACAGGCAGACAGAGACAGAGAGATGGAAAGAAAGAAGCACCAGTCCACAGAAAGGAAAGAGTTCATACAAAGAAAATACTAGGATAGAAGTTGGCTTGCCATATTTGAAGAACTGAAGGAAGTCACTGTGGCTGAGGCACTGTGGGTGACAGGGAAAGGTGCAGTTTGGGCCTCATAGGCAGGGGCCAGATTATGAGGATTTTGTAAATCAGTCTGAAGGGTATAGATTTTTATCCTAAAGAGAGAGAGTTAACACTCTATATTGTTAATCTCTGTTGAATTTATAGTTTTCTTCTCAAGAATGAGGGCCATAACTATTTTTTAATATATGTCTTTATATGTCATTGATACTAGACGCCTAATAAATAATTACTGATTTACACTGAGTTGTACTATTTTAAAATTTATTTTCATGTTGCATTTCTCTATACCAATCTTTGTTTCCTCCTTGTCAACATTTAACTCTTCATACTGGTGAAATAATTTCTATTTAATCTGATATAAAAGAATACCCTAAAGTTATCCATTTATCTAAAGTTCAGTTACTTCTGTGTGGTCTGTTTTGTGCCATGCTACCAATATTAAAATAGAACTAGTAATGCAATGTAGTGAGACCTTTTCTGTTTGACCCATTGTGCGTGCATCTGTGTGATACTTTTGATGGGGGGCATATAATCATTATTTTCCCTTTGCTGATGTAATGGAAAATTTGCTCCTCTAGGACATATTAGAACAATGTATTTAATGCTCTTCAATTTAATTTGCTAGTATCACAATTAATACAATTAAGGTCACTTGAAATGAAACTATTAACAAATTGAGTAATTTACTTTAACAATGTCAGTGTGTTCTCACAATTACATTTGCTTAATGAGTGTACAAGCTATTATTTAATAGCTTACTTCACATAGAAAAATGTAATAATGCATTCTTTACTCCTTGTAACAGAAAGAAAACTTTTAATGGACTGAATAATTTTATGGAAAAGCTGCTAGATATAAAGTGATAGAACTGGAAGTACAAAGCCAGAAAGCTAAGCCTGTAAGAACATAAATAAAACAAATACTTTTCTTCGTATTTACCAATATATGTCCTACTTATCATTTTGTAAATAGTATTGGAAACATGGATAGTTCTTAACTAAAAATTCACTTTAATTGCCAATGAAAAAGCTCTTCTTCTAACCTCTGTTGAGATCAGGAGACCCAGGGGGGAAGAAATGGTTACATTTCTGTTTCTGTATGTGCCGATTAAGCGGAAGGAGATGAATTGTCAACGAAGTAGTAATTAATAAGCTCTGCTGTTCTCTGTAAACATGAGAGCAAGATTTACTATCATGTAATCAAGTGGAGATTTTATGTGGAAGGGAGATAAATGCAATCTAGATAATTCAATACTCTAACTTTGAAAATTAGTTTGATAATTTCTTCACCTAATTTGATTGATTGACTTAAGTTTATATTACTTTCAGCCCTTTTCTTTTTCCCCTTTGGTCATTGACAAAAATTTGTAAAGTTGCAAGTAAAAAAAAAAAAAGCAGGCATAGTAATAATTAGGTAATAAATATATAAATGTAAAATGAGAGAAGCTTAGATAACCTACAGTCTTTGAAATACTTACCACATCTCTCATTTCTAGAAAGGAGTTTCATAGGAGTGTATTTAGTTTTTCAATATTGGTGTATGTTTATGCAACAGTTTCCCAACTGTTTTTCACTGTGTATCCCAAACTCTGAGTTCATTCTATCAGGTTGTTCATAGATCAGAGGAGTCAGAGTTGGGTAATCTATTAGAAGAACAATTTACTTAGTAATAGTAAAAAAATAGTTTAGGTACTTTCTTTAAATAGCATTTTGAGTTTAGCATGGGTAAACTACTACTTAGGTACTTTTTACCTATACTATAATAAGCATTTCTCAGTTGGCCCTGATTCGATTTTTATTATATCTGGTCTCTCAATCCTATCTTGAGTTTTATTTATTTATTTTATTCTCCATCAAGGACATTTTTTTTCATTGCTTTTAGAGAGCGAGGAAGGGAAAGAAAGAAACATCATTGTGATAAGGAAACATTTATTGGTAGTCTCCCATATGCACCCTGACCGAGAATTGAACCCACAACCTTTCAGTTATGAGACAGTGCTCCAACCAGCTGAGCCACAGCAGCCTGGGCTCAATCCTATTTTGAATTTCAAAATGATTTGTCTATAGATTCTTTAGCCTATCTTAGAGAAATTTAGAATAGCCAGAACCTGATTTTTTAAATACTTGATCTTTAAAGTGTAATATATTCTATTCTATTTTTTAATCATTTTTAACTGTTACTCTATTACAGTTGTTCCAATTTTCCCCCCTTGAACTCTTTTGCCCATCCCACCCCCACTCCCATAATCATTTTCCCACACCATTGCCCATGTCCATGGGTCATACATGTTCTTTGACTCGGTCCTTCCCCTTCTCTCCACCATTATCCCCCTCCCCTCTCTCTCGGTCACTGTCAGTCTATTCCATGTTTCTATGTCTGTGGTTCTATTTTGTTCGTTAGTTGACTTTGTTCGTTAGATTCCTCTAACAGGTGAGATCATATAGTTCTTGTCTTTCACCACCTGGCTTATTTCACTTAGCATAATGCTTTCCAGTTCCATTCTCTGTGTTGCAAAAGGTAGGAGTTCCTTCTTTCTTTCTGCTGTGCAATATCCCATTGTGTAAATGTAACACAGTGATTTAATCCATTCACTTACTGATGGACATTTAAGCTGTTTCCAGCACTTGGCTATTGTAAATAATACTGCTATGAACATTGGGGTGCACAGGTTTTTTTGAATTGATGTTTCAGGGTTCTTAGGGTATATTCCCAGCAGTGGAATTGCCGGGTCAAAAAAGCAGTTCCATTTTTAATTTTTTTAGGAAATCCCCTACTGTTTTCCACAGTGGCTATACCAGTCTGCATTCCCACCAATGGTGTACTAGGGTTTTCTTTTCTCCACAACCTTGCCATCATTTAGTTTGTCGATTTATTAATGATGGCCATTCTGACCAATGTGAGGTGATATCTCATTGGGGTTTTAATTTGCATCTCTGTGATGGCTAGTGATGTTGAGCATCTTTTCATACATCTGTGGGCCATCTGTATGTTCTCCTTGGAGAAGTGTCTATTCAGGTCCTTTGCCCATTTTTTAATTGGATTTTTTGTCTTCCTGGTGTGGAGTCAGATGAGTTCTTTATATATTTTGGAGATCAGACCCTTGTCCAAGGTATCATTGGCAAATATATTCCCCCATATGGTTGGTTCCCTTTTCATTTTAGTGATGGTTTCTTTAGCTGTGCAGAAGCAGTTTAGTTTGATGTAGACTCATTTGTGTATTCTTTCCTTTATTTCCCTTGCCTTAGGGGATATATCAGCAGAAATATTGCCATGTGGGAAATCTGAAATTTTCCTTCCTATGTTTTCATCTAGGATTTTTATGAGGTCACAGTTTATATTTAAGTCTTTTATCCATTTTGAGTTTATTTTAGTGTATGGTGTAACTTGATGGTCTAATTTTATTTTTTTGCATGTACCAATCCAGTTCTCCCAACAGCATTTATTGAAGAGGCCATCTTTACTCCACTGTATGTTCATGCCCCATTTGTCAAACATTAATTGACCATTAATTGGCCATAATTGGCTTTATTTTGGCATTCTCTATTCTGTTCCATTGATCTGTGTGTCTGCTTATGCCAGTACCAGAGTGCTCTCTCTCTGGAAGTCTCCCAGTTGGCATTTGCCACTGCAGCTATGGGTGTGCTGCTTGGTGTGTGTGTGTGTGTGTGTGTATGTGTGTGTGTAGCCTGGATCTCCCCAACTTTGTGTATCCAAGTAACTCCCATCCCAAGTCTGGGGGTTCTCTGCCCTGGAAGGAGAGGGAGCCACAAAGCTGTCTTTTCTGACTGGTCTCTCTGCAGCTGCAGGTGCTATGCACGGGGTTCCCCCTACAGCATGTATAATCTACTTGCCGCCTGTTGTAAGCATCATGTTATTCCTTGGCTTCCAAGCTTCATATCAGCTAAGATTCCATTAAATGTTAAGTTTATTTGTCAGAAGATCCACTGAGTATTCGAGTTGGGAGCAAGAGCAAGTGAACTCAGCTTCCACCTACTTGGCCACCATCTTCCTGCAAAATGCAATATATTTTTAAAAGACATTGGTTTGTTTTATTAAAGAAGTCCAAATGTAAGAAGTAAATTGTTTTCTTTCAAATCTTGCCTATATATAGTCATCATTCTTAGCTCTTTTTATATCTTCAGAGTAGGAAATTGCCTAAAACTTTAGAAATAGCATATATACCTTTAAAGTATTTAATCTATATCAGGTCTGATTGATCCAACTGCATGTCAGGTTTATGATATTTCAGAAGCATCTTCCCAAGCCTATATAATAGTGTATTTTCTTTTGGATTAAGGGAAGTTTTACAGTAAGCTCTAAAAGGCTCTTACAGCCTGGTTCTAAGCATTTTTTTAGTTACTTTGCAGTATAACTAGACAACATTTCACTTCCTAATTCCTGCACCTTTCCCCCATTCTCCCTCTTCCCCCTCCCAACCAATAACCCTCTGAATGATCTCCATGTCTATGATTCTAGTCCTGTTCTACTTATTAGCTTAGTTTTTTTAGATTCAGTTATTGATACTTATGAATTTATTGCCATTTTAGTGTTCATCATTTTGGTCTTCTTCTTTTCCTAATATAATCCCCTTTAACATTTCATACAATAATGGCTTGGTGATGTTGAACTCCTTTAGCTTTACTTGGTCTGGGAAGCACTTTATCTGCCCTTCGATTCTAAATGATAGCTTTGCTGGATAGAGTAATCTAGTTTGTAGGTCTTTGCTTTTCATCACTTTGAATACTTCTTGCCAGTCCCTTCTAGCGTGCAAAGTTTCCTTTGGGAAATCAGTTGACAGTCTTCAGGAAACGCCTTTGTAGGTAACTATCTGCTTTTCTCTTGCTGCTTTTAAGATTCTTTTATATCTTTAACCTTTGACATTTTAATTATGATGTGTTTTGGTGTGGTCTTCTTTGGATCCAACTTACTTGGGACTCTTAGTACTTCCTGGATTTGTATGTCTATTTCTTTTACCAAGTTAGGGAAGTTTTCTTTGATTAATTTTTCAAATAAGTTTTCAATTTCTTGCTTTTTTTCTTCTTCTGGCACTTCTATGATTCAGATGTTGGTGCATTTGAAGGTGTCCTAGAGGCTCCTCAGTCTATCCTCATCTTTTTTTTTCATCTTGATGTTCTGATTGAGTACTTTTTTCTTCTTTATATTCCAAATCATTGGCTTGATTTTCAAATTCATCCCATCACTGCTGGTTCCCTGTAGATTTTTCTTTATTTCACTTAGTGTAGCTTTCATTTCTTTCCTTATGACCTTGTTATACTCCGTGAGTTCTCTGAGCATCCTGATCATCAGTGTTTTGAACCCTGCATCTGTTAGGTTGCTTATCTCCATTTTTAGTTTTTTTTTTCCTGGAATTTTCTTCTTTTCCTTCATTTAGGCCATTTTTCTGTGTCTCCTCATTTTGGTAGCTTCCCTGTATTTGTTTCTGTGCATTAGGGCGAGCTGCTTTGATTCCCTGTCTTACTACTGTGGCCTGTTGTAGAAAAGCACACCTGTAAGTTAAATGGGGCAGAGCCTTAGGTAATCACCAGTGTGGGGCAAACTGTGTCACAGCTCTTTAGTTCTCTGTGGGGGAGTACTCAGGGAGGGGACAGTGTTGCTGCGTGGCCTTGGTAGTTTTTCCCTGAGGAAGCTCTTTCCTGGCACTTGCCCTGTTTCCAGTCACTTCAATTTCTCCCTGTATGCAACAGGTGCCCTTCCAGCTGTTGCTCTCCTGCTGAATTCCAGAGGCAGGGGGTGAGCAGGGAGCCTGCATAAGCCCTAAGTCTGTTGTGGGCCCTTTAAGAGGAGTCTCCTGAGAATCCCATAGCTTTGCCACCCTAACTCCCACTGGTTTTTACAGCCAGAAGTTATGGGGACTGATCTTCCTGGCACTGGATTCCTGGGCTGTGTGGTCTGGGGCTAGGGTCCCTTGCTCCCAAGGTATATCCCTCTTGATTTTTATCCACCACACGTGGATGTGGTGTCGCCCTTCTGTGTGTCCAGGGCTCTTCATCTCTCTGGGCTTCTCCACATCTCTGCCCTCCTACCTGTCTGCATGGGTGTGGTTTCTTTACATCTTTGGGTGTCAGACTTCTGACAGCTTGATTTTCCAACAATTCTGTGTGCTATTTGTTTTGTATTCTAATTCTAATTTTTGCTGTGCTTGTGCAAGGAGGTAAGGAGTGTTTACCTACACCTCCATCTTAACTGGAAGTGACAGTAATATTTTTAGATATGTACAGAAGAAAGCACTAAGTTCTAAATATCAATTTTCTTGTTTTTCTTCACTATTAATTAATAGGTTGTAGGAGTAATAGTATTATACTTTAAAACTTCTCAATGTTGATGTTATATACTCTAATATAATTTTCAATTCTTTTGTTGATCATATTTCTATTAAGTAATTTAACATTGTTGTTCAGATTTACTTTGCAAATGTGAAGAATTGAATAAATTATTCTCTTGATTTTGTTAAGAAAATTCGAGTTACATTTATGGGGTACCTCTCCTTTCACTCTGTGGGTCCTGTGAATTCACTCTGTGGATTGTGGCTTAGCCTACAATAGGGTATATAGCTGGTATACCTGTTAGCCTAATTTTTATGAAAGTCCATTCAGGATTCTTAGAGTAACAATGGTTGTTATTCCAAACCAGGTTTTTGTCCAACCTAAATTAAACTGCTAACTTAGTAACAAGTTAAAAAAAAAGTCATTGTTCTTTTTCTTACCTATTGAGTTTCTGATTAATTTGTTCCTGAAGTTTTAGTTCTATCGACAACATAGCAAACTGTTAAGTTTGTCTCAATTATGACATCAGGAGTGTGACAGGTTTCATAATGAGACATAGTATTGCACACCATAGTGTGTTGAAGTCCTTCGTTCATCTGTAAAAATGAAACATGAAATCGTCACAGCTTTACGCCCTTTCAAGGCAGTGGTCTGAACCGTGCCCAGCTTTTTGTTGCTGTTATTGCTTCCCATCCTGTAACTTTCTCACACTCGGTTACTCTTCAGTTACGGTGCTTTGTTCTCGGTGGTCTAGTATGGGATTCTCTTCCCCTCCCCAAACCTGGGCAGATGAAGCACAATAAAAAGGCAACATGGGTAAAAAGTCATTGCTTTTTTCTATCTGAAAGCAACTTTGTAGATAGATAAATTATGAATGATACACAAGTTAATATTGGGAATGAAAAGGAGATTCTTTGATTGGGTCTTTTGATACTTTTCCAGTTATCTCTAATAACTGCCTAGAGATATCTCTAAAAATTGCCTAATAAGGCCATTTACTGCAATCAGTGTCTGATAGTTTTTGAGAAAAGCTTTTGAAGATACAGTTATGACTGTTAAAGTCACCATATTCAGTCATTTATATTTAATAGTGAGTGTAATTTTATCCTAACAATGTAATTGTATAGACCATAATGACCTATAGACAGTATTTATTTTTTGATCATTCAGAGGCTAAATTATTTTTTGCAGCTGTCAGGCATAATACTTTAATAGTTCTTTAAGTACATTTAATTCATTGCTTGTTAACATTAACATCACAAGTAACTTAGTAACGAGTTAAAAATAAATCTTTTGTTAATCAAACTTCACACAAAAATGCAGTAAATATTTGACACATTTCTTTACCTTCTACTTTTAATGAGTTCTGAAATTGTATACACACCAATAAGACTTATTTTTATATTGCATTGAAAAACTCATTGTAATAGTACAGTCTACTTATAAACAGACTAGAACAGAAACCCTAGTTGTAGATTAACCAATTAAATGTAAAGTTTTGAATTTTCTGTTCAAACAAAAAAAAAAGTAATTGGTTTGAGCCATTGTAAATTATTGCCAAGATAAATACAAGGAAACTTCATTTAAACCTTCTATATAGTCAAATGCATGGAGGCAATTAGGATTGGAAATCTCGAGCCTAACAGGAACTTTTTTGAGGGAAGTGTGGGGAATGCTTTTTAATGGCAATTCATGGAATTCATTTATACCAACTTGCAATTCTTCATATAGTTATCCGATTTTAGAGATGACCATTAATGTTAAACCTCTCTCTAAAGAGTGTGAGTTTCTATTCTTATAAACATTTAGGAAAGGGACTGGGTTCAGATACCTGGCTTAAGTGATGAAAACACCAGTAAGCATTTACATGGTTGGTAATTTCTTGCCACTAACACACACACAGAGACAGGAAGAGGGGAGAAAGAAATTAGGGGTATATTTATGCACAATCTGGCCTTTTAACAAAGAAAAATAAGCCTATGTTTAGGCTGCCACTGCTACGAACAAAACAGCTGAGACTTTAATGAACACCATACTGAGGGCATGTAGGACATAAGGCGAATTAAGCAGGTTACAAACTGCACATCTTCTGTTTAGATAGAAGAGGTCTCCCCAACCCTGACAATTAGTTGTACTGACAGGCAAGCAGATAGACAGAAACAGGAGGAGATCATTTGTATCAATTTGAGAAATAGAACTAGTAATGAAACAAAATAGCTGCACAGATAGTCTCACTTTTACTTTAAAATTGTTCCTTTTCTATATTATTCCCCAAAATAAATACATACAGTTAAACAAAAGCTTATTTTATTTGTTTGCAAATAAAAACCAAATTGTTTTTATTTTTTTTAAGCAAAGATTTTTCTGGACACTCACAGGAATTTTAGTCTTTGTAACCTGACAGCTTTGTTTAAACATTGAATATTAGTTTCCTTTCATGGAAATCTTTTCAAAGTAAGCAGTTCAGCTGTGAAAACCTGAATACATTAATGATGACAAAGAAGCTCCAGAATGAGCCAACATTTGTTTTGTTTTTTTACAACATTTCTTGTTAAATTGCATACACAAAAGTGTTGTGAGGTTATTTTACATTTTCCCTATTTCTTTGCTAATAAATGTCTTTGTTTTTACTTTTTTTAGACACAGTATCTTATTACTACTTTAAATTATTTTGAAATAAAAATGGCAGTAAGCAGTTTTTTAAAAATAGGACTTAAAGGTACATTTTACAGGGAACATGTAATCATTGCTTTAGATGTACATGATTAAACATCAGCATATATTCTTCATGTTTAGGCTTTAGATGATTTTCTTCAAAAGTAAATTTCTTCCGATTACTAGACAGTTGTGTTCTGAAGCTGTTCATTTAAGAATCATGCACTTGGTATCGTAAGTAATAAGAAGATGACCAATTTGCAAAAAAATTGAAATATTTTAATGTAGTAATTTTTTTTAAGAATTTCTGTTGGGCTATATCTGCCCTTCCTACATCAAACATACTGGTTTTTCTTTTTTCTTTTTATAGGTTTTATTTATTTACTTTTAGAGAGAGGGAGAAAGAGAGGGAAAGAAACATCAGTGTGTGGTTGCCTCTCATGTGGCCCCCACTGGGGACCTGGTGTGCAACCCAGGCCTGTGCCCTGACTGGGAATCGAGCCAGAGACCCTTTTGGTTTGCAGCCCGTGCTCGGTCCACTGAGCTACACCAGCCAGGGCTTAATGTAATAATTTTTTAAAGGATCACAGTATTTATTCAATATGGTCATTCTTGCAAAGAGTGGCATTGTTAATTTTTCTAAAATAAATGTTTCTCAAGTGAGAAATTTTAAATTTAAAAATTTTTCCATGTACTATTTGAAAAAGATTTGAGGCACATTTTAAGTTATTGTCAGTGAAGATTAGCTTTTCTGACTTTTAAAGTTCTAACATGTTTTTTTCTATTCTGTTTACAAAATACATTTTAATAAAACTGTATCACAAAACTTCTCTTGCAGTTTTAGAATTATTTTATAAAAGGTTCTTTGAACTACACTTTGATATATTCTATTTATAGATTGAAAATGTTTTCAAATGGTATTACTGGAGTAATTACTGGAGTAAATGGAGAGAACTTTCACATTCATGGATTTGAAATTTCATTGTTATGATCCCACTACCTCTTGATAGAAGGAACTAGAAAGGCATATTGTAAAAGACATGTATTCAAAAAGGGTCAAAATGAGTTTGACACCCCTGCAGGACCTTTTATAGCAGGGGTGTCAAACTTATTTCACCAGGCAACTGCGAGGCCGATGTGGCCCCTGGTGAAAAAGAGTTTGACACCCATGTTTTATACCATCAGTTTGCCACAGGTACTGAAGTAAAAATGTAAATGAACAATTATGGTGTAAGTACTTTGTTAGCAAGAATCAGTCAGAAAAGTATGACCTGATAGAAAACACACAAGAATCACTGAAAACCTAAAATAATTGACTAAAAGATAATAGAATAAATAGAGCTCAACAATGTGTTGGCTAGTGGGAAATAAGCAAAACAATAGTTTTCCTAAACTTTTGGAATTACTGGATTAAAAATATATTACATATGACTAGAGCTGTGTTGTCTTTTTATAAGAACTTTAAACAAGTGTAATATAATTTTAGTCAAATTTGCAGAGATATTCTTTGAATCTGGACATTATATTTCTATAATTTACTCAGAATTATAAGCTGGTCCTGGCGGGTGTAGCTCAGTGGATTGAGCGCGGGCTGCGAACCAGGCATCACTGGTTCGATTCCCAGTCAGGGCACATGCCTAGGTTGCAGGCCATGTCCCCCAGCAACCGCACATTGATGTTTCTCTCCCTCTCCCTCTCCCTCTCTCTCTCACTCTCTCCCTCTCTAAAAATAAATAAATAAAATCTTAAAAAAAAAAAAGAATTATAAGCTGGTTAAAAAGTCAATAAGAGAATATTGTGAAATTTTTGACAGAAGATTTGAAAACTAAGATGAAGTGGAAAATTTATTAAAACTGGCTGAAATAAGGATATTTCAATCCATTTTATGTAAATAGTAAGTTCTCTAAAAGGCTAAAGTATTTGTGTTGCTTTCTGAGTTATATGGTGCACATCTAAAACTATGGCTTGGTGAACTATTAGGACACATAGAAAGAACTTAAAATCATAAACTGTTATTTGTTGAAATGATTTTTTATAAAGGACACAACCCTATATACAGCTGGATCACAAATATTAAAATATAAAATAAGAAATAAAAAAATTATTTGTGATTCTCTTTGATTTAATGGAACACATACTTAATCATATCCCACAGAGAAAGCACTGGTCCCCAACTGGGGAGAGATCATTTTTAACAAACAATGGAGACAATTTTCCTCTAGTAAAAATCTTACAGATAATTGAGACATAGGGAATGTTGTCAAATTCATACCACCTGACTGATATAACCTTCATAAACATATCAGGCAAGAACATTATGAGAAAGTACAGGCAATTTTTACACATGACCATAAACACAAATAAAATGTTAGTAAACTGAATGCAGCAATGTGTACGTAGATAACACAGCTTACCAAATTTTGTTTGTCCTGGGAATTGAAGGTTTGCCCATTAGAAAGATCTTAAACATAATTCATCTTATTAACCAAGTAAAGTGGAAGTCATTTCAGTAGATATAGGAAAACATTAGAAATTAAAATAACGGTGGTTTTAAAAAACCTCTTAGTAAACTGTGAATAAAAGATCACTTTCATAATAAGCAAAGGGACATGTATAAAAAACTATAGCAAAATCATCTTCAAAGGTAGAATATTTAAAATGTTCTCTTTTTAGGAGCAAGATAAGAATCTGTACTATAGATAAATTATTAGAACATTGTCTACCCATTGAATTTCCCAGTAACAATTTTACTGGATCGAAATGACTGTATTTGTTAGGACCATTCCCAATTCAGTTTTCTGGTGGGATCAAAGGTGCTCTGCCTGCTGCCAGGGACAAAATAAGGAGCAGAAGTTCATTTTAGAAATGACTCATTAGTATTATATAAAACTAAGAGAAATAGCTGGAATTCAAGCACATAGCCTAACATTCTTTCCACATTGCTGTTATTTAATCCCAATATGTCTTCCATTTGAATTCATTTCTTAATTAAAAATTATTTGCTGTTACATTAAGTGAAAAGAAATTTACGCTGGAAGTTTTACTATAATATTTTATTTTTATTTATTTATTTAATTTATTGTATTTTTTCCATTACTATTCAGTCTCCTCATTCCTCCCTCCCTGCTGCACTCACCACACTGTTGTCTATGCCCATGAGTCCTTTTTCCTTTTTGCTCAATCCCTCCATCTTAGCTGTCCAGCTGCCTCCCCCTTAGCGGTCATACTGCTCTGTATGAATCTGTTTCAATTATCATGAACTCATGGATTTAAATATTTTTATGTGTTTTAAACATTGCAGTTATTATCCTATTTTTAATTGCCATTTTACTTATCTTTTTGGCTTTATTGAGGTATAATTGACAAATAAGATTGTAAGATACTTAAAGTATGCATCATGATTGATATATGTATGAAAGAATTCTCCCTATCAAGGTAATTATTACTTCTGTTACTTCACATATTTATCTTTTTTGTTTTCTTGGCAGAACCTCTCAAGTTTACTCTCGTGGCAAATCTCAGCTGTGCAATACAGGTTATCACCTGTAGTCGTCATGTTACACATCAGATCCTCAGACCTTATTCATCTTAGAGCTGCAAGTTTGTAGCGTTTTGGAGACCTGTTCTTAATTTCCCCACCCCTAGTCTTGCCAGACACTGTTCTGCTTTCTATTTCTTAGTTTGACCTTTCCTTTTCTTTTTTTCTCTTCACTTTTTTCTTTTCTTCTTTTCGTTTTCTTTTTTTTTCCTTTCTCTCTTTCCTGTCCTTTCCTTTTCTCCTTTCTTCCTTCCTTTTTAAGGTTCCACATGTAGTCGATACCATTTATTATTTGTTTTTTCCGGTCTCCCTTATCTCACTTAACACAATGACCTCAAGGTTCATGCTCTGTTGTTGCAAATTGCAAGATTTCCTGTTTTTTTATGACTGAACAATATTTCATTGTGTGTGTATCAGATTTTCCTTTTCCATTCTTCCATTGATGGACACTGGCTGCTTCCCAGTATTGGCTGTTGTAAATAATGCTGCAGTGAGCGTGAGTGTGCGTGTATCTTTTTGATTTAGTTTTTGTTCCCTTTGGATAGAAACCCAGAAGTGCAGTTGCTGGATCATATGGTAGTTCAGTGTTTTATTTTTTCAGGAACATCTGTACTGTTTCCTATAGTGGCTGCACCAGTTTGCATTCCACTAACCATGCATCAGTCTTCCCTTTCCTCACATTTTCACCATTGGATTTTCATAAGGATTTTAATAAATCTGTAGCTTGCTTTGGTTAATATTGACTTTTTAACAGTGTCAGTTCTGTCAATCCATGATCACAAACTACCTTTGCATAATTTGCATCTTTAATTTCTTTCATCAATGTCTTATAATTTTCAGTGTACAAATCTTTTGCCTCCCTGGCTCATTAATCCTAGGTATTTTATTCCTTTTGATGCAGTTGTAAATGGGATTGTTTTCTTAATTTCTCCTTCTGAAGTTCATTGTTAGAAACATTTTTTTTATATTTAATTCTGTATCCTGCAACATTATTAAAGTCCTTTATTAGTTCTAGCATTTTTTGGAGGTATATTTAAGATTTTCTGCAAATTGATATAATTTTACATCTTCCTTCCCAGTGTGGCTGTCTTTTATTTCTAGCCACCACCGCCCCCCCCCCCAGTTGATCTAGCTAAAGCTTCCATTATTATGTACAATAGAATAAAAGTAATAAGATTGGTTCTTTGCATATGGGGACCCTTGCCTCATTTTTCATGGTTGCTCATTGAAAAACCAACCCTGAAAAATAGTCCAAGTAAAGAGAAGTCACATCATTGCAAAACAAACAAACAAACAAACAAAAACAAATGTGGCAAGATTGGGCATGTTTTCTTATTCCTGATCTTAGAAGAAAATCAGCTTTTCACTGTTGGGTATGATGCTACCTGTGGGTTTTTCATCTATGGCCTTTGTTATGCCTTTGGTGCATTCCCTTTATATCCACTCTCTCTTTTTTTTAATCCTCACCCAAGGTATGTTTATTGTTGGTTGCCTCCCATATGTGTCCCAACTGGGGATCAAATACACGTCCTAGATATGTGCCCTCACTGGGAATTGAACCTGCAGTCTCCTAGTGGTGTATGGGACAGCACTCAGCCAACTGAGAAATCCACCCAGGATACCTTTATACCCACTTTGTTGAGAATTTCTATCATGAACATATGTTGAATTTTGTCAAATGCTTTTTCTGCATCTATTGAGATGATTGATGCTTTTTATCCTTCATTTTATTATCATGGTATTATCACATTGATTGTAGATGTTCAACTGTCCTTGTATCTCTGGAATAAATCTCACTTGATCATGATGTGTTATCCTTTTAATGTATTGTTACATTTGGTTTGCTAATATTTTGTCAACAGTTTTTGCATGTAAGTTCGTCAGGAATATTGACCTGTAAATTTATTTTCTTCTAGTCTCCTTGTCTGGTTTTGATATGAGGGCAATGCTGGCCTCAAAACAGGAGTTTGGAAATGTTCTTCCTCCTCTTTTTGGGAAGAGTTTGAGAAGGATTGGCGTTAGTTCTCATAAATGTTTGGTAGGTTTCACCAGTGAATCCATCTGGTCCTGGACTATTTTGGGACAAAGTGGGAAGGTTGTGATTTATGATTCGATCTCCTTACTAGTAATTTTCAGTTCAGGTTTTCTGTTTCTTCATCATTCAGTCTTGGAAGGTTGTATGTTTCTATGGGTTTATCCATTTCTGCTAGGTTGTTCAGTTTGTTGGTATAGATTGTTCATAGTGATCTTCAGTGCTCCTTCATATTTCTGTGGTATCAGCTATAATGTCTACTCTTCCATTTCTGATTTTATTTTAGTTCTGTCTTTCTTTCTCTTGATAAGTCCAACTAAATAATTGTTTATTTTTATCTTTTCAGAAAACCAGCTTATAGTTTTGTCAATCTTCTCTATTGTTTTTTAATCTCAATTTTATTCAATTCCACTATAGTCTTTGTTATTACCTTTCTTCTACTAATTTTGTGTAGTTCTAGTTCTATGAGGTATGAAGTTAGGTTGTTGGATATCTTTTCTTCCTAATGTTGGTGTTTATTGATGTAAATTTCTCTTAACCTGCTATGGCTGCTTCCCATGTTTTGGTATGTTACCTTTTTATTTTTATTTATCTCAAGGTATTTTTTTCTAGTTTGGTTTCTCCTTTGACTTGTTGGTTGTTCAGTAGCATGTTGGTTATTCTAATATGTTTGTAAATTTTCCTTTTTTCTTCTTATAATTGATTTCTCATTTTTATACCACTGTGTTTTGAAAAGATGTTCAATCTAATTTTATTCTTCTTAAATTTATTTAGATTTGTTTTGTAGCCTGTGATCTAAATTCTATGTGTATTTGAGAACAGTGTGTATTCTGCTGTTGTTCGATGGAATGTTTTGCAAATATCTGTTAAGTTCACCTTGTGTAATATGTATTTCAAGTCAAACATTTTCTTATTAGTTTTCTGTCTGTAAAATCTATTTATTGTTGAAGATGGGGTATTAAGTCCTCTACTGTTATTGTGTCTACTTCTCCCTTTAGGTCTAATACTATTTGCCTTGTATGTTTAGTTTGTCCTTTATTGTGTGTACCAGTATTTGCTAATATTTTATACTTTTGTTAAATAGACCCTTTTATCACCATATAATGACCTACTTGTCTCTTATTATAGTCTTTGACTTAAAGTCTCTTTTGTCTGATAAAAGTTACATATATTCCTACTTTCATTTTCCATTTGCCTAAAATATCTTTTTTTATCCCTTCACATGTAGTCTATGTCCTTAAAGCTGATTTGTATCTTTTATGGGCAGCATATATTTGGGTCTTACTTTTTTATTTATTCACCTACTCTCTGACTTTGAATTGGAGAATTTACCTCACTTACATTTGAAATCATTATTGATAGGTATAGACTTGTATTTGCCATTTTGTTAATTCTTTTTTTGGTTATTTATAATTCCTTTGTTCCTTTCTTTTCCTCTTTTTTCTTTCATTGTGAGCCAATGATTTTCTGTACTGTTGTGTTTCTATTCCTTTTTAAAGAATTTTTGTGTCTGTGCAATTAGGTTTTTGCTTTGTGATTTCTCTGAGGTTTACTTAAAACTTTTATAAGGATTGTTTTTTTTTTTACCAGTTCACTGATATCATAAACATTAAGCTATGTGACATTAATAAATTATTCATCAGTTCAGCTTGTGTTTATTGAGTACCTATCATGTTCTAAATACTATGAGGACTGTTCAGAAAAAGTCTAGCCATTGTTAATATAATGAGAATGATTTTATGACATCAGTGTAAACTAGCAGCCAAGGAGAGTGGACTGGAATGTGCATATGTGAACAGTGACAAATTCACTGTACTAGTCAGTGGGGACAGTAGACTAGTACTATCCCTACCACCAGGTGTGTACTGTGTGGCCATCATATTCAAAATGACTGAGTGAATAGAACAATGAAACTGCATCAGGTTTTGCATTAAGCTCGAAGATTTCTCTATGGATACTATTCAGATGATTGAGAAGGCCACAGCTATAGGCAACTGATTGGCAGCTTCATCACGATGTGATGCTCCAGGTCATACATCACGTCTCGTGCAGAGTTTGTTTGGTGAAACATCAAATCACTTAGGTGACTCTGGCCCTGCTACAGCCCAGACTTGGTGCCCTGCAACTGCTGGCTTTTCTAAAACTAAAATCACCTTTGAAAGGGAAGAAATTTCAGACTTTTGATGAGATTTAGAAAGATACAATGGGGCAGCTGATGGCAGTTGGGAGAACTGAAGTCCCAAGGTGCCTGCTTTGAAGGGGACTGAGGTGTCATTGTCCTGTGTACAATGTTTCTTATAGCTTCTTCAATATATGTCTCTTTTTCATTTTACATGGCTGGATATCTTCTGGACAGACCTCATATTTTGGGTTTTGGGGATCCAGTAAGTGAATAACACACACAAGGCAACTACAAACAATAAACACTTTAAAAAGCACATGTACATAAATAAGAGCTATATAGAGAATTAGAATAAGGTGATAAATAGCAAGTGAACTCATTGATGGTTTGAGCATGGTTCTTAAGGGTGACTCTTTCTGAGGAGGAAGCCAGCCATGTACAGACCAGAGGGAAGAGTGTTCCAGTTGAAAAGAGTAGCCCGTGTGAAGACACATTTATCATGTTGAAGAAACAGAACACCAGTGAGACTGAAGTTTGTAGAAAAGAAGAAGAAAAATTGTTAGGAGTTGATGTCTAAGGGGCTGGCATGGGACATCAAAGCATTTAGTGTTTCTTTGTCAAAGGAAAGAGTTTGGATTTTATTCCAGAGCATTGGGAATCCATTGGAGCATTTGTGAAATGGAGATGATATATCTGATTTACTTACTATTTTTATTATGTTTTATTTTGAAATAGTTCATGGCCATTGAGAAACTAAAAATGGTTCAGAGTTTCAGTGATAATATCTTATATAACATTGTCAAAATCAGGAAATTGATATTGATATAACACCACCAGTTTAAGTAAAGGCTTTATTTAGATTTCAACAGTTTTTAAATATTCTAGTTCATATTTTCCTCCTTCTCATATGTGTAGTTTTATGGAATTACATTACCTTTGTGCATTTGAGTAAATATCACCATAATCAGGAGACAGGTTCTTCTGTCATTCAAAGAAACTTCATATTATTCCTTAATAGTCACAATTTTCCCTCAACTGTAACCCCTGGCAACCACTGATCTCTTCTCCATCATTATTATTTTGTCACTTCAAGAATGTTATATATGTGAAATAATATAGTATGTAACACTTTTTGATAAGCTTTTTCTACAAAATGATCTTGAAATCTAAGTTGTTAGTTATATTAGTAGCTTATTCCTTTTTTTATTGCTTTTTATTGCTGTTCCATTGTACAGATGTACCATGGTTTGTTTATTCATTCACCAATTGAAGGAAATTTGGATCATTTATAATTTTTGTGCATTACAAATCTACAGTGAGAATTTGTGTACAGGTGTTTGTGTGGTTGTAGCTTAATTATTTTAGGCTAACACCCAGGGATGCAATTGCTGAGTCATCTGTTAAGAGTATGTTCAGCTATTTTTCAGAGTATTTATACCATTTTGCATTTCCATCAGCAACATGTGAGAGATCCAGTTGCTAGCATATTCACCAGTGTTTTGGTATGGTCAGGATTTTTTTAGCCATTTTAATAGGGTGTAATAGTATCCTATTGTGGTTTTAATTTGCATTTTCCTAAGGACTAATGGTGGTGTACCTTTTTTAAAATGTGAATAGTTGCCACCTATATTTCCTCTTTAGTGAGGTATGTGTTCAAGTTGTTTGCCTAATTGCGTTATTTTCTTGTTGTTGACTTTAGAGAATTTTTTATATATTCTGGATACAAGTGCTCTGTCAGATTTGTATACAGATATTTTCTCCTAGCCTCTGGCTATTTTTTCATCCACTAACAGAGTCTTTTACAGATATATATTTTTTAATTTGGGGGTTTTTTGTTAATAAATTGTGCCTTTGGTGGCACATTTAAGAACTCATGTCAAATAACTCTATGTAATCCTAGATCATGAAAATTACCTATGATATTTCTTATACAAGTTTTGTGTTTCATATTTAGATTCATGATTTGTTTTAGTTTTACATAATGTATGAGATTTAGGTGTTCTATTTTTTTGGTCTGTGATTGTCTATTTGTTCCAAAGCCTCTTCTTGAAAAGAGCTTTTCAAGGAAGAGTTCTTCCTTCATTGAGGTGCTCGTGTACATTCATCAGGTCAGTTGGTTGTCCTTCTGTTGAACTGTTTCTGGGTTCTCTCTTCTGTTTCATTGGCTAGCATGTCTATCCCTCCACCAGTGCTTTACTGTCTTGGTTAATGTAGCTATACAGCATGCATTGAGATGGGGGTAATGTTGCCCCCAAGGACGGAAAATGTGTTTTTAGAACTTGAAAAAATCTTAGACATTACAATGGTTGTGACTCTGCAAAGGGCTACAGTATATAACGCAATGCTACATGTATAGTATATGTATAGCATTAAAATTTCATGGATGGGGAGCAATTAGGAAAAAGTTATCTGAAAAGTTTCCTTAGGGAGGTGATAATGGAAAAAGGTTGAGAAGCACTGCTACGTACCAACAGTAATTTTTAACTGAGGCACTACAGGTCCTCTAACTTTATTCTTCCTTGTCAAAATTGTTTTGGCTATTTCATGCCTTTGCCTCTCCACTTAAAGTTTAGCCTTTCTGTATCCTCAAATATTTGTGCTAGTTTTTAGGAATTGGGACTGATATTTTTAATAGATTATTTTGATGTTCTGTGGGTAATGAGTAGGCAGGAGGGAAAGCAGAAATATCAGGAGGTGGTGCTGTCTTCAGGAGAAAGGTGATGATGAGTGTGCCCTGGGGATGGTGGACATGAAAAGGGTTTAACAGGATGTGTTTTTGAGATAAGCGGACAGAACCGCTTGCTGATGGATTGTTGGCAAGGTAGTGAGTATGAGAGGAATCCAGAAAGATTCCTATGTGATGCTGTTTACTAAAATGTTGGAAACTGAGGGAAAATGACATTTGGAGAGAATCGAGTAGGGAAAAGAAATCAAGATTTTAGTTTGCCCTTTCTCATGACATTTAACATGTCTGGTAGACATTCCTTTGGAGCTGTTCACTGAGCAGATAGGTACATGTGAGTCAGGAATTCTGAAAAGACAAGTCTTCAGGTATGGATTTGGGGCATGTCGTGCTAGTGGTGTTGGATTTGATAGCATTTAACTGCAAAATCAAGATGGAACCCCAAGATACTCTAATCATTAGAGTGGGTTAATTAGAGTTTGATATCCTTAGAACCTGAGAATTCAAATTAGAAGGAAAGGTGAACATAGTAGAAAAATGACCACAGAATACAAACAGCTCCCCAAAAGTATTTAGATGTTTAATAATTATATATGAATGAACTCATTTTCCATCTATGGAATAACATTAAAGCAAGAAATTATTGTTTTTTACCAAATTGTCCAGGATTAAAAACTAATCAAACTGTTGGCTGAGGTTCAGAGAGATGGACATTTTCATAAGATTTTAGTGGAAATATAAATTGGTATAATTCTTCTTGCAATCAGTTTGACAGTGTTTATCAAAAATCTTAATGTGTTCTTTGCCCTTTAACCTTCTAGTTTAACTTCTTTTCTCTTTCTGAAATTGTGTGATTTTCCTGCCCTTTGTTATATTTTACTTTCAGGGATGCATCAAAATAGATGAAAATGTGACTAATTGGTTGAGTGCAAAGTCTGAAACTGTGTAAATGTGTTTTGTGAAGGTTGGAGTAGTTGTTTATATTTCTTTGACTATAATGTTACTTTTTTTTTAACTTTCAAATACCGTCCAGGTTGTTACTTCCCTTATAGATAAATTGACTCCACTTTTTAAATATTACTAATGTCCATACCTTGCACAGAGGAAGGACCTTATTTATAATAAGTGATGTAAAGTTCACTATAATGGATTCAATATTTTTGTTCTTCCAAAATTCACACGTTGAAATCTCAACCGCCAATGTGATAGTATTAGGAGGGTGGAACCTTTGCAAGGTGATTAGGTTATGAAGGTGACCTCAAATGGGATTAGCACCCTTTGAAAAGGGACCCCAGAGAACTGTCTCCCACTCTTTCCACCATGTGTGTGCACAGCAAGAATATGGCCATCAGGAACTATGACTCTGCCTGGCTCCAGACACGGGATCTGCCAGCTACTTGATCTTGGATTTCCCAGCTGCTTAACAACTAATCGATGTTTCTCACATCAGTGTCTGTCTCTCTCTCTCTCTCTGTCTGTCTCTGTCTCTCCTTCTCTCCCCCCACTCCGTTTCTCCTTCTCCCCTTTCCTCTCTCTAAAATCAATAAACGTATCCTCAGGTAAGGATTAAAAAAGCTGTGCTTTTATTTACTTTCCAAATAAAAAATGTTTAATTAAGTAGAAAAAGCCACAAATCTGTCCATCAATAGTTATTTCCACCTTATACTCAGTTAAATTCTCATTAAATTTGATTTACTGACTCAGGGGCATAACAGGTGTTATCTTAATGGAAGAGAAACAAAGAAGATTGTGTTAAACCAGAGTCGCCCCCACAGTTTATTCTTTGTGCAAGTACTATGCTATAGTATTTTGTACTCTACATGTATATATTTACATTTATTTTAAGTTTTAAAAATACAGTTGAAATTATATAAAGAATGAATGTTAGAATATTCATAGAATCTTTCATCTCATAAGTTTTTTCTTATGAGTTCCTGTGTTTACCTTAATGTGCTAAGTTATTTAATCCTCTATCAAAGCCACACATTTTAATAGTGTATTATGGACATGAGATGCTCAAGATCAATAATTCTTTTATTTACTCTCTCATGGTTAAATATACTTTCAAGATATTGACACCACGAATTTGAACCCATTTGTCAACTATATTTTTATTCTGTACATTCTAATTGAGATTTTAGGGGGAGGTGAAAGTTGTAGCTTTTTATAGGATTAGTAGTTGGTGATTTTTTTCTCTCTTCATTGTATGTCAGGCATCGAGTAGCTTCAGTGCGATGACTGAGTGGACAGGTCAGGGTGCCGTGGGAACTTGGCCAAGCATCTTTTCATGACACTAACATATTAATATATAGAGTTTCAGACCTTCACTACCAATACTCATAAGTGTTCTGGCTTGGTTGTGAATGCAAAAAAATATTTTTTTTACTTCATTTGTCTTCAGGTTTAATATTCATTGAGTTCTCCCTTCAGTAGCTCTTTACTGAGTTGAATGCCTCCTCTATGCCAAGCTGTGTTGTAGATGCTGGGAGTACAGGAGTGAACAAAGCACACAATAATCTTCACACGGTAAACTCCACTAGACGTTTACAACTCTAGGGAAAGACAGACCGGAAACAGGTCAGAATGTAATGGCTGTCAGGTTTGGTGGTGATGAAGGTAAGGAGAAAGTGAAGCATGGAAGAAGTGTAGAAAGTACGTGAAGGAGGGGGTTACAATTTTAATTAAGGCAGCAGGAAAGGCCTTATTGAGATAGTGGGCCTCCTTCATTTGTGTAAAGACCTGAAGCAAGTGTTTAATTTTGTTTAAATCTCCTTGATAAAACTTTAACATATTTAAATAACACACTAGGTTAGTGTTGCTTTTTAATATTCTTCTAATTATATAACAATGATAAGAACATTGAAAAACCATAATATCACCCTGGCTGGTGTGGCTCAGTAGATTGAGCACCAGCCTGCCAACCAAAGAGTCCTGGTTTGATTCCCAGTGAAGGCACATGCCTGGGTTGCAGGCCAGGTCCCCAGTAGAGGGCATGTGAGAGGCAACCACACATTGATGTTTCTCTCCCTCTCTCTCTCCTTCCCCTCCCTCTGTCTAAAAGTAAATAAATAAAATCTTTAAAAAAAATAAAGAAGGAAAGAAAGAAAAGAAAAACCATAATATCCTGGAATTGGCATCACTGTTTTATATGTCCTACTACTATAGTTTATTATTTCTAGTATTTGAAAGGATAAATGTATTGCTTTATGTGGTGATTCTACTAACTGTCTGACCTTCTACAGTAGGTGTATACTTTGATTGGTTTATCTCTGTGATAGAAAGGAAATCAATTAAATTATACTAACACCTATAATTTCTAATATACTAAAGTACATTTTAAATTCCATGACATTGTGAATATAGCTACTGAATTTCAACTTACTCTGAAGTTTTAAAATGCTGTTTGTATGGTCCTATTACTTTTTCTAGATCTTTTGCAAATGCTAGGAAATGGAGAAAACTAGAAAATAGTTTCCACAGTTCTTTTTTTATACTCATGATTTTTTCTCTAATTTTTTTCAGTTTATTGCTTAGGCAAACTTTTTAAAAATGAGTTGAGCATAAGAATAGTGACACTGATAATACTTCATTGTATTCTAAGATTTTAATCTTGCCATTAAAACATTTTACAATACACTTTCAAATTAGAATTCTTTGAGTATGGGTCAAGAAGAGAGAGAATGGCCATTGAGCTCCAATTATCTCTGTACCACATATGCCTCTTGTAATACTTGCCTCTTGGGCTATCCCTCAACCTAGCTGTCCCTCCAGCAGTATGATCACCTTGCCGAAGAGTAAAGGTAGGCTTCATGCTCTCCTGCTTCCCCTGGAGACACAGTGCCTGTTGAACCCAGTGGGGTGTAACTCCGTGTAGTGATATTTCAGGAGTATGAAATACACCAAAATAGTGCAGAACAGGGAAAAGCATACCATTTTCTTTATACAAGTCCATGTCGCAACAATTGATTTTATTTTTAAGTTAGACTTCTCTTGATTGTGTTGAAGCTGTTATTTCAAGGTCCTTGTGATAGTATTACCTATACTTTATAGTTAATCTAAGTCATATTCGATTATTATAAAGCTCCTCACTGCAACACTAATTTAGAATTAACTGTATAAATAAATGTACACTAAATATACTCCACTTTTCTTGTCAATGATAAAAGATCTTAGCACATTCTATACCTCAGTGCTGCCACTTAATTGTATTTTACTATGTGCTGCATTTAATGTTTTTACTTTTTTAAAATTAGTGATATTGTGAAATAAACTGGATACCTAATAATTTCTAAGGGATTGATGAATGCAGAAATAGTTACTTCTTACCCAGTTTGCCTATTTTAGACCCCTGCCTTAAGGAACATTTTAAGTGAGCTAAGGAAAATAGCTTGGCCAGTCAAGTTTTGTAGTATAGACTGAAAAAGTCACTGAATCATTACTGAGGGAAAAATGATAGTAAAGGAGTATTGCAGTAGATGAAATTAATAAAAACATTTTTTAGTATCAACTGGAGGAGGGTCCTGAAGGTTAGAGTGAAGTGCAGATTCTGAGGCTGAAGTTCGGCACACAAGGGCAGGGACATTGAGTGAGTGAGGAACACAGCTTTTACCTCCACATTTCAGGTTGAACATGGGGGGGGGTGCATAAAAAATGAGATGATTAGCTAAATTCTTCAAAGAAAACATTTATTTTTATTTTAGTACGCTTCTTTTCCTATACAATAAGTTATGTCCTAATGAAAATTAAAGAGCAAGTTGCATTTGGAGGATCAGGTCATCGTTACTCATTGACATTAGGCCACATAACTGAATAATGTCTTCCTTCAGTGAAATACATCAAATGAGATCAACAATTATGACTCATAAACATGCCTTGCAGGCATAAAACAGCAGGGAATTAGCATGTGAGGCTGATAAATATGCATGTAAATAAGCTCCCAAAGGAATAACATGGGTTTGATTGATAGGTTTAGAATTGGAACATATGTAAACCCCTTTATTCTTCATTCTGGTGTAGCTAAGTAAAGATGCGTTTTACTTGTTAAAAAGTTTCAATAACTTTGTAAATCTTACTGCCACATCTGTGGGTATTTTTGTTTTGTTTTTGTTGTTGTCGTTGGGGTTTTTTGTTCGTCAGTTGTAAGATTAATTGAATTGTCTACAGGCTGGATGGCCCTCACATACAATAAATGGAGAAACGTGTGAATGTGTCGCTATGCATCTGGGGCTAGACATGGCGTAAGAATCTTTAGGAAATCTCATCCTTTACGTTGTAAAACAGTGTATGGTTGTAGGGCATTTCTTTAGGAAATAAAGGCGTGACACGGTTACCTTGGATTCTAAATGTACTTCATATTCTCTTTCTGTATTTAATTTCTGACAATAAAATTTCTGTTTCTTCATTTCATATAACTGCTTTGATTGAAATGTATTTTTTATTTTATTTATTTATTTTTTAAATCTTCACTCAAGGATATGTTGATAGGTTTTAGAGAGAGAGGAAGGGTTGGGGAAAGAGAAGAACGGCCGGCGGGGAGAGAGAGAAAGAGAGAGAGACATTGATGTGAGAAAAACATCAGTTGCCTCCCGTACACGCCCCTACCGGGGATTGAATCTGCACTGTAGGTGTGTGCCCTGCCTGGGATCAAACCTGCAACCTTTTGGTGCATGGGACCATGCTCCAATCAACTGAGCCTCCTGGCCAGGGCAGAAATGTATTTTTTTCAATTCCCAATAGATCTGCTTTTCTGGCCTTTTCAAGTCAGTTTTCATGAACTATTGTGTAACTATTAGAAAACACACACTTAAATACTGATTTGATATTGGGGGCCTCCAATTGTGTGCTGATGCCTCTCAGCCACCGGGTGACTTTGGGAACTCTTAACCGTGTCCTTAAGGCTCAAGTCATTCCATGTAAATGGAAGAAGAAATACCGCTTTTGATTTCCTAGAGCAGAATCCTAGGTATAATTGCTGTGGAGAGTTCAGAGATTTCCTAGCTAAAGGTGTTATGGGATCAGTGAGTGCCCACATCTGTAAGAAAAGAGCTTCTCCGTCTCCTCTTGTAACAAAGTAGTGAATAAGAAGCAGCATTATCTTAATACCATGAAAGAACCTGTGGTTTCAAAGAAATCAAGTTTTTGGTTTGGTGAGACAGAACTCAATTCTTTATAGCCTGTGCCCATCATTTTAAAGACCAGGATTGTTGATACGAATACTAGGCCTTCTGAGTTCTTGAGCTGTGTTCTAGGTTCATGGGTTACAACGGTGAACAAAACAAATATGCTTGCCCCCATGGAGCTTACATTCTTCATTCATTCCCTCTTAACCTCTCCCCCTCCCACCATCCAAACATTTGGAAGCTCATAGAGCAGCGTTGTGTGTGTGCGTGTGTGTTTTGGTACAGGGTTTGCCATTGTAACTAAGTAACTCCACTGGCATTTAGTAGGTAACTTAAAGGCTTTGCACTGTACCAGACAGTTCCACATAGTGAAGACCTATCTTGCTCCAGAAAGTCTATGGCTGTACTACTGAGAAACACTGCAGCAAAAATACTAAGGACCAGGCTAGTGCAAACAAGCAAGAGAGTAACGGCTGTGGAACATGAGAAGGTGGTTGTCTGGAAGAGTGAAGACTCTGTGGGTCCACAAGGGCAGCTAGGGGAATTTCCTTTCCTAAACCTGCTGGAAGCTCTGGGCTGAGTTTCTGCTATTCCCTATGGTCGGGAAGCAAAGGTTTCCAGATAAAGGTTGTGTTCGTGTCCACACAGTCAAGGAAAGGCAGAGCCCTGCAGTGCTCCTAGGACCCTGTTAGCCTCAATGCTTATATTGGACACAGAGTTACACAGTCAGTTTTTTTATCATAATGATCTGGTACTAGTTTATGAAACCATCTTCAGGAGTCCATATTTAAATACATGATTAACTAGGATAGGAATTCTGATCACACAAATTAGTAGTTTTGTCTTTAAAGTTGCTGACTTATTTTTAAAGACTTCATAGCATGTATTCCTCTAATTTCCAAGATAATTCACAGAAGCGAATGTTGGCTATAAGCACCTTTTCTGGGTTAGCTTGGGAGTGAAACAGTCTAACATACTAAAATGTCTGATCACTTAGAACCAAAAATATATAGAAAGGGAAGAAATTATATTTTGAGACACTTTTAAAAAGAGAATTTTAAACAAGTAACACGTGCCTTATGTGTGTGTGTGTGCGTGCACATCTGGATCCCAACACCAGGGCACGTGGCACTAAGTGATCCTCATGAAGGAATGAGACACACCAGAGACACAGCCTTAGGTTCCTGGCCAGGACAAAAGGTTTAACACTGTGGGTTATACAATTCTCATCCCTTAATGAAAGCAAAAGCACCACTTCTAAGAAAACATTTCTTGGTATTAACTGCAAAAGGAATTAACCAAATTGGCCTTATGTAATAAATCATTGATCTTAGGTAAAAGTTATTGATATATGTTTTTAATAAAAGGCATAAATATTAATAAAGTTTTGCTAATTATCATTCATTTCACAGTTTTGAGTAATTGTAATTGTTTTGTGTCTGTGTCCTGAAGAACAAAGCAGAGTGAAAGGCATACAGAGGGTTGGTAATGAAGCCTAGATTGAACCTGGACCTCGTAACTGCTCCCTTAGTGTGAGGAGGCAGGGAGCTGAGGATTGGCTAAGGGCTGGCAGAAACTGGACCCTGTCTAGACTGTCAGCATCCGACTTGATAAAATCAGGAAGGCACTAAACAACTGGATGAAAGGTCAAACCTAGAGTAACAACAACAAAACATACTTCTGTAGCAAAGCAAAGTATTTATAATGATCTAATTAAAACTTAAAAAGCCCTAATGGGCTTTTAAAAAACAAGAGCAGATATATGACAATCAATTGTGCCATACCCATTATTAATACTTAATATGAATAAAATACTGTGTCTTTATTTAGTATTATTTTATTTTAAAAAATACAAAATATTTGTGGGGGCCTTCAAAATTCACTTCCAAAAATCAGTCTTCCTCAGATACTGTTTTCATTATAAACTTTTCCATTTTTTTTAAATAAAATTTCCAATCTTGGTATTATTCAGTAATTTAAGTATTCCTGTTGAAGATTAGCCATTTTAGTCACTTTTGACGAAATGCACAAAAAACTAAAGACATAAGTCCTAAAAGAATGATAAGAAAAGGGCCTAAAGCTAATGAATTCTAAAACCCTTTATCTCTATAGGAGTGTCTTGTTTAGAGATCTGTCAAGACTGTAGAGAGACATAGAAAAAGAATCCTTCA
The DNA here is from genome assembly GCA_004024845.1 of Tonatia bakeri. Lineage (NCBI taxonomy): Eukaryota > Metazoa > Chordata > Mammalia > Chiroptera > Phyllostomidae > Tonatia > Tonatia bakeri. Next base: position 21,699 of record PVIA01003049.1, on the reverse strand, counting down.
AGGAAATAATGGCTAGACTATGTATTTGATCACTACTTGCCCACCAAAATTATACAGGGAGCCACTGACTTACATATCTAAAATTTCCACTATTTCCTGAAGTTAGAGGGGAAAAGGAAATAAACAAATAGAGGAGAGAAATGAAAATGAAGCAACTTAAAAAAACTTTGCCTGCACATTTCTTTAGATGAGTTTCTTACACTTTGGCTGTCTCACCTCCTTAAAAGAGGCAAGGTAGTTATCAGTTTAGGATCCTGTTGTATAGATATTCTTTATAGTTGATTTACTTAACTGTTTTCCTAACTAAACTATTTGGTCTTTGAAAACAGAGGTTGTGTGTTTCTTCTCTGAATTCCCCTAGACACATAGTAGAAGCTCAGTAACTTTTTACCAAGCGAACTTATTACTAAGATTTCTTAGCTAGCAAACATGCTTACAGCAAGTTCTTAGCATTTCATCGTGACCTGAGAGTACTGACGGGTATCCTCCCTGGCCCTTGTTCCTCTGGTGACATGGACTACAGGGATGCTTATAGCAGAGCCAAATAACCTTTCATGAAGCAATCCATGTGTAAAAGTACTGTGTTGATGCCACAGAGTTTTGTGTCACAAAACATGGCAAAGATCTGCAAAATATGAAGAGAACATGCAGTTCCTTACATCAATTGTGAGGCAACTCGGGTGCACAACATCTGAGTTGAAGTACTAATGCCTCCTAATGGACCAACCACAAGAAATTGGCTCAAAACGTTCGTTCAGGTATCAGCCTCACTTAATTGACTTTGTTTGGCATTTACCATGTATACACTAGAAAGCGACTGCCAAACACAAAGATTTGAATTTGGGTATATTTGATAATTGAGTTCTTCTTAGTCTGAATAGTTATACAGTAGGAGCCATTGCTTCTTGAAATATTTATCAGTTTATGATAATGTAACCATATGATATATTTGGAGGACAAGATATATATTCTTGTTTGCCACAGCAGGAGGTTGGGTATCAGTTTATCCATGTTTATGAAGTGCATAAATTGAAAATAAGTGTGTGTCTGATTGAGGGGTGGAGAGTGGAGTGAGTCAGTTTCTTTTTCTGAGGGTATGATTTAAAAGTGAACAATCAAATTTTATTCCTCAGCTGGTTGCTTTCTGTCAGCTAGTAGGATGATTCCTTTTCCACTTTTCCCCCCTCACAGACTACTCTCTGTTCGGCATTACAGAAGGAATGCTCTTTTCCGTATCTCGTGCCGCACCCTTATTTTCTGCTGGTCAGGTTTCTCACGGCATTGCTTTTTTGATCTAGAAGACTGGCAGTGGACATTTTTTTTAAATAAAGAGCCAGATAGTAAATATTTTAGGCATGGAAGGCATATGGTCTTATAGTAACTACTGAACTCTGTCCTTATAAAACAAAAACAGCCATAGAAAACATGTAAATGAATGGGTATGGCTGTGTTCCAGTAAACATAATTTATGATAACTAAAATTTGAATTTCATTTAGTTTTTGTTTGTCACAAAATATCTTCCTTTTGATTTTTAAAGAAATATTTAAAAATATGGAAATCATTCTTAGCTCATAGACCATATAAAAAGCCATCATTTTTAGACCCCTGATCTAGGCTTGTTCAGGAGGAATCACAGTTTGGCTTTGCTTGCTTGAGAATTTATTTTCTTCTCAATGTTATAATTTTTGATAGTATCTATTGATACATTAAAGAAAACCAATTTATTTACCATATAACGTAGGTTTTCTAAAGAAGGTAGTTTGCACTATGGAATAATGCCCTATCTGTTCCTTTTTATAAAGGTGGGTTCATGGCTTGTTTGTTAGGTGCTGGGACTACTAAAATGAATGAGAGTACCCCTGGCTTCAGGAAATTTATAATCTAGTGAGAAAAATAAAGATCTCATTTAAAATAGACTTTTACATGGCTAGGTTTTTACTAGGAAGGAATGGGAGGAATATTCAAAATACAGGGATTGCTAAAATAAAAAATGGCAGAAAGAGTTATACAGCATGTTGAAAAGGTTTAAGGGGATTTAGGATTGAATGGAGCACAGAGTTCTTATTGGTGATGGCTAAGAGGTAAAGGAGTGACACAGTGTAAAATAGATTACAAAATACAGAGGTGGAATCAAACAAACTAGTTAGGCTAGATCATGAGTTAAGAGTCTATTTCAATTGGTTATGAGATGATAACCAACTGAACTAGGTGAGTTCTTTCTTTTGATCCATAGTATACAAATGAAAACTAATATTAGAAATTTGGCCAAGATTGTTAAGATCTGAAAGATTTAAGTATCGATATGTAGATAATGAAGGAAACCAAGAAAATTCATTTACCACCATCCCCTTGTTTCCTACTTATTAAGAAAGTCTCTTAACTCTTGAAGAAGTTAGAATAGCTAACTTCTTCAAGTTAGAATAGCTAACTTCTTCAAGAGTGAATAAAATAGTCAAACAAAAACCAAAAGATTCAGAAGAATAAAATAATGGAGATTTGTTCTTAGGGGACCAAGTAAAGACATATACATAGAAAAAATTTAAATTTAGGAAAGGGAAGTAAATTTTATTAAAATATGCTTAGTATTTTTAATAAGAATATATGTTCTTTTGAAACAATATAAAAGATGTTAAAAAGTTAAGAAGAAAATAAACCCAAGATATAGGAAAATATAAAGAAGGAGCTGGAAAAAATCATAAGGAGTTAAAATATAATCATTGAAATACCTATTAGAAGCAGTGAAGGATAGAATCAATACAACAGACATTTAATGCATAGATTGGACAAATTGAAAGGATTCTATAAAATGAGCTGATGCTTGTGATGAGAACCAAAGTCTCTTCCAGAGCATTGAGGCTCTAGAAGGGAGATTGAGGAAGACAGGAAACCACTTCACAAGGACCACCTTTAGATGGGAGTTTATGCTTGAATTTGTAATCGGGTCAAACAAAACATACATACACACATACACAGCACTGCAAGCCTTTATAAGCATGATTATTTATGTGAAGATTATTCTGATAGTTATTTTTAGAACTTTTCAGGGAGAAAATGAAAGCAGATGCTGAATCTTTTGCAAAGAGACAGTCCATACATCAGGTTATGAAGCCTGGGAAAGGAGTGTGGTGGCTTTGCTGGTGAAGCAGCTTCAAAGCATTGTGGGCAGTAAATCAGCACACCTCAGTAACCATCAGACACAGAGGTGAAAGACTGGAAACTTCTAAATCCAGGATTTGAGAGAAGCTCACAGGAAATACATGAGAACATGTTAACAAAACCTGTTGGAAATCTAAGGGAAACATTCAACCAGATACTTTGTGTGCATGAGTGTGTGCATGAGTGTGTGTGCATGAGCATGTGTATGAGTGTAAAGAGATCATGAACATATATCCCAACATAAAATGAAGTTAAATTGTGCTTGCATTATTGCTTTGGTATTAACATGCCTGAAAGTAATACATACCATAAACTACATATATTTCTAATTATACTGCCTTGTCCTATACTGTGCTTGCATCAGCCTACTGTGGAATATTATTTTCTGTGCTTTATTTGCAAGTTAACATTTTAATAATTATCATAAATAGTTACCTGATTTGCATATTCTGGTTCATAATCCAACTGTTCTGTGGATCAACCACAGTTCTCTTAGTATTCATGCCAAGACTTGTATATTAGTCTGAATAATCTATCCTAGACTGCATTTATGTTTCCAGTTTTCTGAGCTTTTTATAACTTTGAGTATAGTGCTTTTTTAATCAAAAGATTGAATCATGCATATGCTTGTATAATGATCTCTCTAACCCACTATTGTATATTGAAGCTAATATTTATTGTTGTACTATCACCAACATTTTTTTGTATCTTTTAATAAACCTTTGTAACCCTTTGAATTTGATTCAAGTGGTATTTGAGGAATCTATCATATTTCACCATTTCAAAATATATGTTAAAATGAACAATAGTGGGGCGTGCATATGAAGAACTGAAACATTTGCAAAATATTACCTTTTGAGAGTCAAATTATAAAAACTCTGTAAAACAGATAACATAGTAGAAATAGTCATATTAGAAAGGAAAAATGACTGAGAGACATGGTCAAGAACTTGGATATAACATACCTAGAAAATAATGTCATTCGTGAGAGGAGGGTTACCTAAGAATGGAAAGAGGTAAGTATTGGTAATAACCATTGGAGCATTAGCTGCAAAGGAGCATTTGGGTCAGAAAACTGTAATGTTCTCAGAACTTATCTTCAGAGGTGTCTGGAAGGATGAATTCATCAAGTTAGAAAAAATCGAAGCCTTTAAAATTAGTCTTTTAACCCCCTTTTACTATGGCATTTTCTTTATCAATTTAGGTTCTAAAATCTTGATTTCCCAGGTAGTTGTTCTTATATATAGAGACTGCAGTGATTAGATTCTCAGAAATATCTGATCCTCCTCACAGATTTCTTTTATTCCACATATCACATAATACATGTAGTAATTGTCATGTAGACTTTCTTATGTCAACTGGATTGGCTTAAAGTACCTGACTCCAGTAAAATCTGATGTACTGAAAAATTCAACATTTAGAATATAAGACTGAGTACTTACCACTGGAGAACTAGAGGTACAGGTATGAAATAGACAACCTGAAAGGTTGTGATCTGTTTCATACCTGTACCTCTAGTTATTTCCATGAAAGCTATCCTCAACTCCATGTAATACATTCTCGTTACATAATATAATTCAACATATTCAGCTGGATTTTTTAAATCTTGTACTTGTCTGCTGTTTGCTGTAAACTTATAGGTTGATTGGTAGGAAAAGTCCTTTTGTTCTAAGACACAGTGCAATGCCTTTGATTCATCTGCTTGCTTCTTTTGAGCAATAACTCCTACTTATTCACCCATGCCTTCACATTGTCCTTAAACACACATAGCTGTGAGTTCTTGCTAAAGTGTGCTCTCAAGTATTATTTTCATAAGTTTGAACTATTTTCTAAATAAGCAATGTTAGAGAGATAAGAGATAGGTCCTTATCTTACTCATGTTTATATTCTCTACAGTGCTACCCAAAGGGTTTTAAATTGTTTGAATTAAACATTAATATTTATTTAAACCTAACTATAAGTAAATATAGTCATGAAATATTTTCCTCTAAGTGTACTCAACCTTAAGGTTAGAAATTGGGTCATCTTGTCTTGGTGGGTAGTTTGATATTATAGATATTAGTTAGTTGCTAAACTTTGGCAGAATAAATGCACTCTATTCTATAACTTAAGTAAAATATGTGGTTTAATACTAATCTAAAACAACTTTAAGTGGCTCAATGGATTTTAAAACAATAGCTGATCTTTAAGGCATTGCCAAAAATAATGATAAACCACCAATAAGTAAATATAGTCCTACTGCTTTTCACCGTAAGAACATCCTATATAGAATTGTGTAAGTGATAAATAACTGATTGAAAGTATTTGCACTTGTTAAAAATTCTAGGAAATCTATTAAAATATGAATAATGGTAGAATTATGGATGTGTTTATATTTTCTCTTGTTAAACTGTATTTAATAGTTTTCAATAATAATCATGTATTAGTTTGGTAATTTTTATCAATTTGTATTAATTTTGCAATTTTGTTAATACTTTCCAGTGAGACAATTCATTTTTGTATCTTAAAGTAGCCATGGAAAGATTTATGCACAGAGATACTTATCACAGTGTTGTTTAGAACAACTATTTAAATATGGAAATATCCACTGATAGAAAAGTGGTTAAGTAAATTATAGAACATTTATTCATTCTTATATTATGCAGCCAGTTAAAATTTTGTTGCAAAACATTTTTAAAATAACCATGGGAAAAGTACTCACCTTATAGTACATGAAATACTAGAATGTCAAATTATTTATGTTGTATGTGATTTCATTTTTATGGAAAGACAAAAGAAAAATATTTCCTTTTTTATTTAGATTATGGGTGGATTTTCCTTTCTCATTTCTTTTCCATCTTCTTTTTCAAAGTCTTTCCTTTTTTATGTTTTGCTAGTTTTTGTCATAACGGTTTTTCTCAAATGTGTAAGTTTTAATTTATGTGTATTTCTTATACAATGGAAAAATAAAATATATCTAAGACATGAAAGATAAGTGAATTTTAGAATGGGTCAAATTAATTTCTGCGTTTTGTTATTTTTCATTTATGATCTTTACATTTCTTTATGATGAAACTATATTTCAGTACAACTAATGAGAAGATAATTAGATTGCATCAATGATACAGTTGTATCAATGACATATGGTGTGATTTTGATGTTTTTAAAAAGGTTTGAATTTGCAGATTTACTGGTTGTCTGTATTATCCCATTTTCTGAGACTCTTTTAATTTTACTTCTTTAATCTTCAGTTCCTTTTCATGTGGGATAACTTGTTTTGATCTATCTCCTAGTTCACTGACTTGTTTCTCTGTTACCTCAATGTGTTATTGAGCACTTCTAGTGAATTTTTAAAATTTCATGTAACCTTTTGTGGAAAAGCTTTGCAGTTTTAAAATTTCATTGTGATTCTTGCCCTGGCTGGGTGACTCAGTTGTTTGGGGCATTGTCCTGTATACCAAAAGGTTGGGAGTTTGATTCCCAGTCTGGGTACATTCCTAGGTTGCAGGTTCAATCCCAGTCAGGGCATGTATGGTAGGCAGCCAATCAATGTTTGCCTCTCAACCAGTGTTTCTCTCTCTCTCTAAAATCAATAAACATACTTAAAAACATTTTTTAAACAAAAATATTTCAATTTGATTTTTTCAGTACTTTTTCTTATTTCATTTCTTTCAAGTGTATATACTGCTGCTTCATGGAGAAAAGTTATACTGACTTCTTTAAATCTTTGTTGATTCCAATACCTTGGTCATCTCAGGGTTGGCATCTGTTGATTATATTGTACCTTGAGATTTTAGCCAGATTTTCCTAGTTCTTGGTATATCAAGTAATTTTGGATTGTATCCTGAACATTTTAAATGTTTTGTTTCAAAAATCTAGATTCTGCTAATTCTAGAGAAATATTTTCTTTCCTGTTTCCTTTTCCTTTCTCCTTTTTTCCCCCTTTCCTTTCTCAGCCATCCCAATTAGGTTCAAACTACAAAATCAGTATCAAAATGGTGGCTTCAGTATCAGTTCAATTTTCAGTGTCCTTTTAATGCTTTTTTGAGTCTGTACCTTAGGGTGATCCTCAGGGTTTAGTCTGGTGGTGTTTACACATAGGTCAATTCTCAAAGCATTTGTTGTACTTCTTTGGGTGTGTTTTGAGCATAATACAGTTTAGGGATGAATCCAAGATTTGTATGGGTTCACATACAGAATTAGAGAATCCCCTGTCCAGTGCCTTCTTTTCCATGGTACCCCCACACTCTCTGGCTTGTTCCCTCAGAACTTCTCATGCTGTTGTATGGTTTCACATGAATGGGGCCACTTTTGCAGCCAGATCATGAAAGAAAGAGAAAAGAAAAAATAACGGGAATTTCTCATTCAGTGTTCACACACGAGGGCCTCTTTTCTGAGTGTTCTATCCAAAAAGATAGCTTTGTCCCTCAGGGTTTACATGCTCACTTACTGCTACCACCCATCTACTGTTGCAGTGTGGTTCCACAATCAGGCCTGGACTTTTTGTGAAGTTGGAAGTGAAAAAAAGGAAAAGAAAACAGAATTATTTTCTTGGTCCCAGAAAGAAAGGCTTGGAGTTTTCGTTCTCTCTGCCTGCTGTTTAGTTCTCAGTTGGCTTTCAGCCTGACCCAAGATCAAAGTGGGGAGATTAAAGAGAAAAAAAACGCAGAAAACATTGCACCACACATCTTGTCCAATATACTTGCTAGTATTAACTTTTCAGAGCCCCCAAGAACTTACTTTTTGTATTTGGCCCAGAGTCTTTAGTTGTAATCAGTAGGTGAGAGAGGCTTCCAGGGGTGTTCCCAGTCCTAGTTCCAGTGGATGGTACTAGAGTCCTACTAGTAATCCATAATGCCCTATTCTAGTGTTCTCGAGTAGGTGTGTATTTACAGTTTACATGTCAGGCTTATTCTGAAGCCAAACTTCTGATCTGTGTAGGAAGCAGTTTATAAAAATAAGCAAAATTATTAACATTGAAGTTAAGAAAGTTCTTTATTACATATGGAAATAACATATCAGGAATACACTTATTACCTTTCTGCCATGAAAATAATTTCAGATTATTTGAAATGATTTCACATTTCCAATCTTCTTTACACTGTCTGGGAATTACGTACGGAGGTGTCAATGCCATGTCATCAGGCTCTCCAGTGAACCAGATCCTAACTGACCTCTGAGCTTTCATATCACTCCCCCAATTCAGTTAAAAATTCACATAGTAGCTAGAATCATCTTTTCCAAACATGAAGTGGATAATCTTTCTTCATTTTGAAATTGTATGACAGCTTCACATCATACTTATAAAATCTCCATTTCCCCTTAGAAAGCCCAAGTTCTGTGACCACTCTGCCCCACAGTCCTCACGCATCTCCTGCTATCGCACTCCTAGCCTTCTAGCCACCATGACCTTTCCCTGCCTAAGTGCAGCTTCTGCTGCAGGGCCTGTGCATGTTGTATCCTTTGCCATAGGTGTTTAAATGGCTAGTTTTTTTTCTGGTTACTGGAATCACAAATCAGATACTACTTCTCCATGCAGGGAACACCCTCCCTCAGTCACTAAATGTCATGGTATTCTGCTGTATTTTTTTTGCAGCTCTTATAATCATCTGAACTTGTCTCCATTAGGAGTTTTTTTCTTGTGTTTTCTTCCCCTGACCACTCCGACCCCTGACTTCATTCTGTTTTGTTCATTATAGTACTTCTGGGTCCTAGAACAGTGCCTGGCTCATAGTAGACTCTCAATAAATAATGTAAACGAGCTATAACAGTGGTAAACTGTCATACTTAAAGAGGTATGGTAATAGTATCATCAGTATTTATCAGAACCGTGTTCTGCTTGTCATCCAAACTGCATCCTCTCCCAGTAATCAGCACATGCTACTGGTCATGTTAGGGTAGTGTACAGAGTTGACATAGCTCAGTGCCCTCCACTGCTATTGATGGAAAAGGAGATCAAAGCTCTTGTCTTGTGATACTCCATAGTAAATGATGACATATAAAATATCCAGTAATTTCTTTATTTGGGACAAATACTTTTGCCTTCTGTAAGAGACTGTCTCCTTTACCATAGTAGAAGCTTATTATTTTGGACTAGGAAAGACTTGTGTATTATCAGAATAATCTGGGAAAACTTTTAAAAGTAGGGAATCCATGCCCTGGCTAGTGTGGCTCAGTGGGTTGGGTGCCAGTCTGTGAACCAAAGGGTTGCTGGTTCAATTCCCTGTCAGAGCACATGCCAGGGTTATTGGCCAGGTTCCCCAGTAGGGGGCACATGAGAGGCAACCACACAGTGATGTTTCTCTCCCTCTTTTTCTCCCTTCCTTCCCCTTTCTCTAAAAGTAAACAAATAAAATCTTTTTTAAAAAAAAATAGGAAATCCAGAACCTCACCCATGATTATCTCATCTCAACTGTCTATCTCTCCCCCTTAGATTTCCCCCACTCTCCCTCCCACTCTTCTCATCCATCCTGCATTTGAACCTACATGTGTGTTTGTGCACATGCACACACATACACAGGCACACTCCACATACCTACTCTGAGGTGATTTGGACGATCATCGGGTTCAGGAGCATAATCTGATCTGGTCCTACCTTTTTTGTAATCAGTGTGGCTGGTAGGACCCAGAAAGATTAATTTTGCATTAAAATTCTGTTTTCTCAAATAATTCCCAGTCTACTCTTTTTTCTGAGACATCAAGCAGCTTTAAATCCATGGAATGCTTGGGGGAAATGACAATATGCCCAGAAATGACATTCATAACAAATAGAAATACTTGCATTATTACATGTTAACTTCAGTTAGGTAGTTATGTAATACTTGTGACTATAGACCTTGTTCCCATTCAGTGGCATAATAGTGAAATTTTTAAAGCTTGTTTTATTCTGATTCATGTGTAATATGTAGTATCCTATATGTGATAGTTTTAGTTTTTTACTGGATTGACTGTGGTTTTGGTTCTTCATCTATCTACATTTTATCATTCCTAATAACACTTACCTGTATTAAGCTCATGCATTAGATGGCTTTATATTTCAGGGTTGTAATATTATTTAAATTTACAGTTTCTTCAGTCTCTTTTCATATATATATTTGATATTTGTTATGATCACTGTCAGCAAGGATATTAAAAGAGTACCACAATTTTGTATAGAATTCTTCTATAATTCATGGAGAATATTTCTTAATAATTTAAAAAATGTTTACAAAATATTTTTAAATTACTAATAAAGTTGCAAGTTTCAATTATTTAAATTACCAAATAAGCTTATTCTCTTTAAATAGAATTAATAGCCTCTTGTATTCTTTCACTGGTTCCAGTATTTTAAATACATGGATTAGCATGTTCATGAAAATGATAGCTAGTGTTTACGAAGGACTTACGTTGTACTGTCTTCTACACTAAACACTTTATTTGCACTTACTTAATTCTCATAACCACACGTTCTGGTAAAAATGATCATTTCCACTTTATAGATGAGGAAACTGAGATACTGAATGATTAATAACAGAGCATGCCTTTTTCTCTCTTCTACTTATCAGGCTCACAGAGTGCATGTGTTGATGTGCTTGATGTTGTCCCACCGGTTTCATAGGCTCTGTTTGCTCTTCTCCTTCTTCTCCTTTTTTTTTGCTCCTCAGGCTTGATAATTTGGATTGTCCAACCTTCAAGTTTGCTGTTTCTGTCTCCTTCCTGCTCTCACATATTGTTGAACTTCTGTGTTTAATTTTAATTATTGTATTTTTTAGCTCTGGAAGTTTCCTTTTATTATTTGTCACTTTATTGATACTCTTATTTTGTTCATTCTTTACTTACCTGATTTACTGTCCTTCTTTACGTATGTTTCCTTTTTGCTCTTTGAGAATCGTTGAGAAAGTTTTTTTAAAAATCTTTGTTTAGTAAGTCTAATGTCTAGATTCTTTAGGGATAGTTCTGTCAATTCATTCTTGTTCATTTATGAGCAATGCTTTGTGTTCTTTGTATATTTTGTGATTTTGTTCTGTTGACAGCTAGATATTTGAATATCATGGTTTGGTAACTCTGGTCATCGGATTGTCCTATTCCCTGGGCTTTGACAGTTTTTGTATTGTTAAAACTGTGTTAGTCCATGTGCCTAGTGAGTTTCTTGAACTATCTTAGCAAATACTTAGACCTTGACATATGTAGTCATTGGATTTTTTTATCGCATAGTTTGTGTTATGCTAGGGTTTTAACGGAGATTTCTTTGAATGCCAGGAGCTTAGGTGGGGGAAAGCAACAACAAAAGCAACACACAAAAAATAAATAATTGTTTGAGTTTGCAGTTTGGCTCTGTGCTATGGACAGTGTTTTGGTCTGTTAGCCAGCACTCATTTAGGGATCAGCTTAAATTGGAAGCTTAGGGTCTTCTGTTTCTTTCTGATTACACAGCTTGTTCTGGGCATGTGCATGGCCTCCTACTTGCCCCTGTGTAGCTGGGAGCTTTTGAATGTCCTAAGTTTTCAAAGAAATTCTCACCAGCTTTTTCTCCCAGGCCTTAGGTGGTCTATTTTATGTTTCAGTTGTAATCTTTGCCCCAGTCTTAAGCATCTGCTGGTTTTTAGTTTGTTTGGCTTATAGTATATTGAAAAGCTGTGCCCACCAATGGTTTTGGGGTTCTTGGTTTTTTTGAGTTAGATGAAAAAGAGGTGAGCATCATGTATTAGTCCTTCCAGTTGGAACAGATTTGCAATTTTTTGCACACATAATCTGTTCTGCTGCCTCTGCAACCTCAAAGTACTAGTTTCTTATACTGGGAACTGGTTTTCCTTTTCAACCTGCTGCTCTACCTGGGAGGGGATAAGGCAAGGGCTAGTAAAAATGCCACAGAGCATTCCAGATGCCTTTCCTTAAATCTTTGTAAATCTTTGACTGTTTTCCAGTGTTGTACCTAAATTGTTTTCAGTGCTTGCTTTCAGTGTTTCTGAGGGAGAATAATTTGGAGTTGTATATTCCACCATTTTGTTGATATAACTGCTTTCCTGTAAAAAAAATTATTAATGATTTAATAGGAATAACAAATTTTATCTTATTACAAAAAATTTTTCAAAATATTCATAGAGAACTAAATAAGACCATTAAATCATTAGAATGTAGATAAACTGACAATAATAGAGAAATGGAAAATTATTAAATACATGAATTTTCTGTATTTACTTGAGTGCTGATTCTTAGATTTAAGTAAGCGGTCCTGGATTGCAGCACAAATAGTTAGCCTACTGTCGTTTACCTGGTTTCTGATACGAGGCGATACCCTTAGTGTGGCTGCTGTCTTCATAGACGATGCCAAGTCTTATGCTTCGCTTTCACCATGTTTCAACATATAAGTAGAGTTTTTAAAAAATCATTACTTAAAATGGAATTTTAAATGTAACTGACACATTTCAGTAGTAGTGCTAATTCATTTAAAAGACATAAAAGATTTTATAGATCTTTACACCAACATTTATGTCATCTCATCCTATGATAACTAACACGTGGTTACTCATGGCTTTATTGTCAGTAAGTGTACGCCAGGTCTTTTTTCCCCTTCCTGTTAAATATTCATCACACATATTTGGTGGCATTTCTCTTACAATTCAGAGATAAACCCTTCTTAAAATTATGTCATAGTTATCAGAATTCATACCTGGTGTGATGTGATCTTCTAAACTTGATGTTTTTTGATACACACTGAAGACACAATTGAGAACATGTGTTCATTTATTAGCATTATTCTGGTTCTTTTTTACCTAACCTAGCTTAAAAAATTCTGATTCTCCCTTTGTAAAATGATATTTGTGCGTAAAAAGCACTATAGAATCGCTTGTAAACCTTTGTTCAGTGTGATCTCAACAGTGCACAGATAATTACTATAAATGCCCTTCACTAAACATGACTTCAGTGAAAGCTAAAAATGAGTCTGGAACTCAATTTTCATGTTTTCAAATTTAAGTCACCATTATACATATTATTGGCTTAATAAGTTAGGTACATGTATATTATAAATTACTAGTGGAAAATACTATGCCTTTTGTATCCTCATATGAAACAATATAACTACGAACATTTTCTCAAATCAGCCAGCTTATATTAATTGTGAATGTTATGAACGCATTTTATAAACTTACCAACTAAAGAGAAATAAATGTATTATATAAATTTCAAACTGTAGTGGTCACAAATAAGTGATGAACTGTCTCTATAAAAATAAATGCTGAGCAATGTTATATAACATATATAGTAACAATACATATATTATATATTATATGTAATTTATGTAGTTATTTTATCTTATTACAAAAAATTTTTGTAATAAATCTGATTAATAAATCCAGATTTTATTGATTAGTTTATGTTTAATATTGAAATACTTTAAAATCACAATTCTTTTTAAAAATTTTAGTCTTCTTAAATTACCTCTAGCAAATGAAAGGAAGTCTGTGATCTTAACTTTCAGTATTTGTGGTGTTTGATCATTTAAGTGTCTTCGTGTAAGTTGACTTTCGTAACATATTTATGTATATGTATCTGTGTGAGAAAGAGAGAGTGTTAGTTCTGGAAACAACCTATGTATCCTGGTTACAGTTAAAGCTACCTGGTAACTTAGTTCAGAATCAAGAACAACTTAAAACATTATATTAAACTCTCTTGCACCCTCTGTTGTTACTTTTAGGGAACACTACACATACCGTCCTGTGACTATTGGTGTTAGGCTTATTATAATCCCTGCTGAAATTAATACTTAGTATATTATACTTACCTAAAAATTATGTTGATAGTAAAGTAATATTTGTTTTTAATTCTTATTCATTTTTCTTGTGTTACAGATATGTTTTTATTGTAAAGCAGCTTAAAAATGAAAGATGAATCTTTCTGTTTGCCTTTGATTTTTCCTACTTACGAGTTTTAAACTCCTCCAAATGTTTCAAACAAATGAAAGTCTCTACAGTGTATAGCATACTCTATACACAATTTTCCAGAATTATAAATTCTGTCTTTTTGTAAACCTTTCAATTGTCAGACATTTCCTTCCAAAATAACAGCCTGGAATCGTCTATACTAAAATTAAGGATTTATAACTGTAAGGAACAGATGTTTTCATAAACATTTGCTATAATTAATTTCAACTAGAGGATTGAAGGAACAAAGCAGTTTTCCCGCTTCAAAACTCTATTGCCTTTTCCTCTTATAGCAAACTCTGAAATCTTTTCTCTAATACTGTTTAGAGAAACAGTATTAGACTCCTTATTTGGTGTGTTTTTGTGAAAGAAAAACTGCTTTTCCCCCTTATTACCACGTTTGCAGGTTGCATTCAATATGATATATTCATTTCAAATCAGGTATAAAATAAAGAACGCTTTTGTAATGTACAATGATGACAAAACCTAGTAGTTTAAGAAAACCCTAAAGTCTTAATTATTTGAAGGATTTTATATTTGATCTGATAAATATCAGCAGAAGGCAAGAAATGTTCTGTTGGTGAGATTTTATGTATTTAAGTAATTATAATCTTTAGTTTTAAAGAGAAGGAAGGCTCCTGTTTTCAATACATGATATAGTACTTATTCTATGCTGATTATGGAATGTTTCACAGGAGATGTCTGCAAGCTGTTAAATGGCATGTGTTGTAGAAAATTTTCATTTAGCAAGACAGAGACTAATTTTCCTTAAATTTTTAAATTTATTGTAATACCATTAATTTTTTAAAGGAAGTGAAGTATGTTGAGTGAGTAATTTTATGGTTCCAATGTCTTCAAAGAATTAGCAGTGTATATACCCAGTTAGATTGATATTAAACATTTAACTGGTTTTTGGATTATTTTCTGCTATGATAATTCTCAACATTTTCAAGTTCTATACTCCATTTTAGGATTTTTGTTTAATAAAAAATGCTGGAAGTGCATTTTGAAAAATAATAGAGCTAAAAGTTCAGTAAGGGGGCTCAGTTCAGTTCTCATCCTCCTAAAACTTGGGTGCAGCTGCAAAGATTTTGAAGAGAACCAACATTCTTGACTAATCTGTCAACTGTAAAATGTGCAAAGAAAAATAGGTAGCTGTCATTAAAATTACATTTCAGCTTTCAATAACCATTTAATGAGTAGCATAATTACATAAGTATGGTACCTTAAGTACTATACTCAATAATTAAAAATAATCTCATCTTTAAAGTGAAAGCTCTGTAATTACTATTTGACTTAACCAGGACCACTGTGATGATCTCCACGGCACCTTAGGTTGTTCAAAGTGGATTAAAAGTATAAATTAAAATTGGATATATCATTAAATTATTAAGCTTTAAATATCATAAAAATGAATATAACCTGATGTTTGAAAGTTACATTACAGGAATTAGGAGTATAAAATATAAGCAGATTCTAGTCACTTACTGTGTTTCTAAAAAAGATGATGTGTTTTATAGTAGTTACTGCGGTTTCATAAAGACTATACTTCGCAGTATATATTTTAAATTTTAAACTATTAAAATTAAATTTCTGTCAATAAGAATATGTATTTTATATCATAGCATTGTTAAGCATTTTTAAACTCCGTTACCAAATTTATTTTTTTCTACAATTTTAAACTGATAGGTATGAATTTGTTCTAAATCTGATTTTATGAATATGCCTGTTGCTTAGGTGAAAATATTTTCCCTGAATGTGTGATGTTATTACATAAAGCAGAAATAATTTTGATGTTGCTATTTTGTTTTTACTTTTTTAACTGCTGAGCTTTTGCCAACAGGTAAAACCTAAAATTTTGGGAAGAATATTAAGATGTACTTGGAGCTCACCGGAATGCATAATTGTTTACCACCTCCCACTTCCGCTTTCTTCTTTACTTCTGTGGCTTAACAAATTTTCAGACAGGCTGAACTGGGGGCTGGAAAACACTGCAGGTCTGCTCGGTGCCTGCTGACTGTGACTGTG
This sequence comes from Tonatia bakeri, assembly GCA_004024845.1. Lineage (NCBI taxonomy): Eukaryota > Metazoa > Chordata > Mammalia > Chiroptera > Phyllostomidae > Tonatia > Tonatia bakeri. Next base: position 5,634 of record PVIA01003049.1, on the reverse strand, counting down.
CCAGTGTCATGGTGGGCCACTTGGGCATTGACAAAAAGTTGTCCTTCGTTTATAAACAGTAGTCAGTGATTTAAATGGTTTACAAATTTTGGCTTCTCTGTGGTTCATAAAGAGAAAAAATCTGTACCGTTCTTTATTTGTTCCTGTTAGCAATTACTTTGGTAGTATTTCTATCCAAGTTAGAAGCAGTGGTGTTGGTTTGTGTGTTAGCATCAAAATAAGTTTTCAGCCTAATGGGCTCTGATTATAAAAGACATTTGGGGGAGGGATAAGCAGATATACAGTTTTTGACCCAATATACTGTATAAAGCTGTCACATAGTAGTTTTTCAATTGAAATACTCTGTTTTATAATCTCCATTATTTCAATGTTTAATTTTGTTTTTCCAGGAGACTCAAATAAAAATGGAAGAAGAACAAGTTCTACATTAGATTCTGATGGGACTTTTAATTCTTATAGGTAGGTTGTGAATACATTGATACATACTATTACAAGATAAGGTACAAGTTACCCAATCTTACAGGACTCTGACCTTACAGTAGTAAAGAATTGTTACCTGTACTTTAAAAATATGACAAATGTAAAAATACTATGATAAGCAATTGTTCTACATATTTATTAATAGAAAATGTAATATTCTAAATTTTTGAATAAATGGACTTATTATTAGATATCTCTTGTTAATCTATATTAGGATAATTGGAATGAATACACATGTAGTATTAAGCTTCATTAGAATCCATTTTTTTTTTCAGTATATTTGTTACAGTGTGAAAGGCTCCCTTTTCTTTAAGTTTTCCGTGAAACAGAGAGTACTGTTGATGAACAACTAAGAGGGGATAAAATGTACTCTGGGGTTCATCAGGTGCTGTTTGCTAATGTCCCATTTGGCCCTTCAGCGCACAGGGCAGTTATGATCTCAATTAGTGATTTTAAAAAAGGATACATTACTTAAGAAAATGTGTATCTTAGCTAGTCTTTGGTTAATATTCTCCTTTTAACTTGAGTTTGCTTGAGTGTTTATGGAATTTGTACCTTCATAACAGAGAAACCTAGAATGAAGAAAGAGTAAAGTGTTTCCAGTAGTATTAAAAAATTGGTATACTGAACCAAAATGACGTAAAAACTAGGTTTACTTTTAGGGACAAACCTACAGATTCAATAATAATACATCTTGGCATTACAGATAGCAAAGCAGATAGGTGAAGAAGTATTTTAATTGGAGTACACCATCCTCCGGGTTGCATAGATCTGGTACGTGTGCAATGGCACCATAAAATATATGCAAGAGCCATTGTGCACTTGGAATCTCATGTGACTATTGAGCTGTCACACCTTCTTTTATATAATAAAAGTGGATTTTACACTTAGAATTTTTATATTTATTTAAAATCATACTCTGTGTCCCTAATTGGGACTGTGTTACTTGTTTTCTCAGATCCCAGGCAAGCTTTTAACATCTAGAGTAGGGCCCTGTGCACAGGAAGCACTTAATAAGAATATAGTCCATGTGAAAGTTTTTACAATTCGTTATGAATTCCAGAAACGAGATGGTAATTGAAACATTTGACATCTTTATTTTATACCAGTTGGGGTCTGTATAAATAATGTCTTTCAAGTGTCATGGATACTACAAAAGGCTTGTGTTCCCATGGTGTTCTAGAAGGTATTATCACAGCAGTAAAGATCATATGTTGTCATTATATTTTCACTGAACCCATTCTACCTTATAAATGTTGGAATACTCCAGATCATTCATTTTAGTGCTGAGTTGTGATATAAACTTGGAATTTGACATATTAAATAATAGGTAGAATCCTCTATCTGAACATATTATAGCTGATCACTCAAAAAACAAAAGGTGAATATAAAAGATAGTTAAATAAATATTCATGATTTGGCATGTAACTCCAAAATGTTAATAAGATAATTTATATGAAATCTATGGTGGTAATATTATTAGATATAAATACAATAAAAATAACCAAGACAAAAGGAAAATAAAGATATATTTCAAAGGAAGGAAAATCTATGTGTATATAAATTTGGTTGGTGAATTATATTTTACAATTACATTTATAATATAGCTAATTATAGTAAATAATGGACATAATATAAAGTTAAGAGAAATGTGTTAATGTGAATGCACAGTATTATCTTGTAGTTTATTTTCTTGAATAGTTTGAAGATAAAGGGTCTTTTATTGAATGATAATTGTATTTTGAAAATGAACTCCTAATGCAACTTTGCACAATAAATACTAATGTTGTTAACTAATATATTTTTAATCAATGCCTGTCAGTGTTGTAATGTTAGGATATTAATTTATTGTTGTAATTAAAAAGGCAAGATAAAAAGCTCACGTAGTACAGTCTATAAAACAAGCTTTTAATAGTTGGCAGGCCAGTGCTGTTATTAAATAGTATTATAGTATTTAAGGTGTGAAATGAATATTTTTCTACTCAGCAGGCAATAGCTCTTACAATATAATGAGCTTACTTGTGAATTTGACACTTGGGTTAAATGCAGAATTTATAGAAGCACAGCTCTGGGGTATATTTTCATATTAAGGTTAACTGATAAAACCTAGGCATTGTTGCAGAATCACTAAAATGGCAACAGAATTGTCAGTAAAATTCACTTTTGAAAATGAAAATTATTCTTCCCGCCATCATAGCTCTTTTAAACTAACTCGAAATAGGCCATTGGAAAAATGTGAATATTCCAAACCCTCAAACATCCTAACATTTCTACCTTTGTATTATTTAAACTGCCTCAGAAATCCTGACCACCCTTCCCAGCTAGACAATTCTGGCTGTCAGCCGAGTATGAACATACTCAAGCTGTATCTAATTGTGTCCAGGATAATGATTAGCCTTAGTTTGTCATCTATTAAATGGATGCTTCCTTTTCACAACTGTTTTAAAGACTGAGATAAAATGCATAAGATAAAGCCTTTTGAAAACCTAAACGCAGAGCCATGGCACTATTATTATTCCTTTGTGCTTGCCTCAAAAATTGTCAACTTTGTAGCCTTAGTCCTCATTTAACCCTCCATCAGGTGGACCCTGTCAGAGCATATGCTAAGGTTTTATTAACTTTTGATTTCGTCACCTAAATCTGTATTTTTCATTATTCGTTTCTGTTATTGTGGTCTATAGATTTTCACTTTCAGGAGGGCACAGTCTACTTCTTTCACTGTTTTGTTCATTAGTAATGCCAAAACACAGCGAGTTGGTTCAAATCCTGACTCCAAACACCTTGGAGACTTTAGACAAGTTTTAGCCTCACTTTCCTCATCTTTAAAGTGGCAGTAATGAAACACGCTTCAGAAGAGTTAATGGGATCATGTCACTAGTGTCACGTGGCATATGCTGAATACATTTTATCTTCTGGTCGATGTCATATCATTGTCATCATCATTATCTTTTTGATAATGTAAACATTTTATTATAGTGCTTTGCTCTAGAGACACCAAAAGGAAGATTTCTGAAAGTGTATCTTACAGAAAAATGACTTTGGTCTGTTAGAGCTAAGAACAAGCCTGTGTGAAACTCTCAGTCTCTGATACGGTATTATAGATTGCCTTTATATAACAAAATTGTACACATAGTAAAGATAAAAAGATATTTTACTATCAGCATAAGTTCAGAGACAGATTTTTGGAATTTTGACCCAAAATTGTGAAATTTAAAATTGATATACCCTAACTATAGCTTTGTGTGCCCACTGTTCATAGATTTGGTTTTAATAGGCTGGGAGGTTTTACTTTGGATGTATTTTTTTGTGATTTTTGCTTCATTGATTGAAAGTAGAGTACAGCTGCATTTAACTGACAGGGTACGAGAATGATTGTTGTATATGATGCCCAGGTAATAGACTAGGTCTTGTGTTGGAAGTTTTTGTTAGAATTTGATTGTATATCTCCTGACTAATTTGCAAATGACTTATTAAAATGGAAAAGGAATAAGAATTGAGATTATTGGTTTATACATTATATCTTGTAATATTTTTAGAGACCAATTTTAATGTTTTTGTCAGATAACATGAGCTTTCTCTGTTTCTTATATAACCATTAATACTGAGAGACCCCTTGCTGGGTATGAAAGAAAAGTACTTTGCCAGTTAGCAGTTTGCAGTAGATGGTTAGCTAAGTGATTGTTGCACAAGGTCACGTGGTGGGAGCAATATCCTCTCAGTGCCACCCCAACCCCCTCTTCCCAAAGGCAGCTGACCTCTGCAAAGAGGCAAGCCCCTTGCCAGCATATATGACTACAGACTATTACATTAATCTATTTAGCTGTAGTACCAGCTGCTTGCATGTTTTTAAGTATCTTATTAGGTGATATAACAGTGACCTATGAAATAAATTGAAGGTGAACATTTTGAAATTTCCTTTCATTTACTCTGTATTTCTAAATACCTTTATTGATTAAAGTACAACTTCTACAAAAGTTCATAGGAAGTCTATATGGTTTTTGAGTCAATGTAATGCTTTTTAAAGTATACTGTCATAATTCCAACTATGGAAATAACTTTATTTTTGTCTCATTAGGTTGTGTTTATAGAACCACAAATCCCTGTTAAAATCCATTGGTTTAGTAGTCAATTTAGTTAGAAAACTCAGGCCAGTTATTGATATTCTCTGGGGAACTCAAAATAATGCTTAATTTCAGACATTGTCTTGGCATTCTATCAGTGGCATAGGATATATTGTAAATCATTGTAGATTGCTTTACAATAAGTTTGTATATTTAACTCTGATTTTCTTTATTCTTTATATACACTAGTAAATCATCTAGCCTACCCTCATTATTTTCAGATTTTAATTTCACACGGTACCGTTTCTCAGTATATTTTCCCAGGCTGTGCTGTTAGGAAATATGTACTGGTACTACTTTAGATTTTGACAATTTGAGTATGTTCAAATAATATTTTGTAAATCAATGTTGACTCCATGATACCCAGTTCAAAACAACAACCAGTGGTTGTTCAATTACAAATCAGAGCCAGTAAATGAAGACTGTAATAATTTAGTTAGAAACTCAGGTGTTGAGTTAAAAAAAACGATGGTATTTACATACAAAAGAATTGCATGTGTGTCTTTTGAGTTAGTAAATCCTACAACTAGGATAGTAAGGTGACTTGAGACTGGTAAACCTATAAACACCTTAAATACTTACAAACAACATTATTTATATCTTTTCAAAATCTAAAGAAATACTATATTTTATATTTCAAAAGAACTTTTGTTGAAAAAATAAAGGGAATTTTTTCCTTTTCTATATTTTTTCTTTTCTTGGTCTAAAGTTAGTGGGGTTATCTCTGGCCGGTATGGCTCAGTTGGTTAGAGCACTGTCCCATAACCAAAAGGTTGTGGGTTCAATCCCTGGTCAGGGCACATATACAATCTTTAGTCTGGGGTTATAATTTCTTAGTAGTGATCAAAGCTTCTAGAGTTGCTCTGAAGTAATGGTGTTAAAATTTCTTAATAACAATCAGAGTTTTCAGAGTCGCATTTCTCTCATAAAATGGTATGTTCTATAGCCCCACAGAGCCAAAGCTGTTTAAGTTGGTAAAAAAAAAATTAAAAATTCAGTTGGGTTAGTTTTTATAATCTGAAAGTCAAGTCTT
>PVIA01003048.1:0-183560 GCA_004024845.1 Tonatia bakeri | reverse complement strand
GAGGTAGGGAGGGGGGGTGGGAGGTAGGGAGGGGGGGTGGGAGGACTTGAATGGGAGTAGGGGGGTGAAAACTGTACTTGAACATTCATTTAAATAAAAAAAAAGAATGTAGAAACATTCAGAGATGGCAGTCAAGCTCATCCAATTCAGAGATAACCATTGAGCATATTTTGGTGCATTTTCATGTGATTTCTTATTTTACCCATGCAACAACTCTCTGTGGTAGGTGCAAAGGGTGAAACAGAGGCTCAGCGTTAATTAACTTGACCGTTACCACAAAGCAAGGTTGTGGCCAAGCGGTGCTCTGAGTCTAGGTCAGTCGGTCCCCAAAGCCAGAGTCCTAGCTGCCCTCTCTGATGCACGGTCGTTTGCCTTGTCCCATTCTGCCTGGTGGGTTGCTTCTCCTGAGAGGTCGAGACACACAAAAAAAATGGGAATAGGCAAGAAATTAAAAGACCTCAGAGAGAACTCAGCCACCTGAATGTAGTCGACTTAGAAGCAGGGAACACATCAAACATGTCTGGAGAAATACAGTTAGCAAGCATTTCGCCTTCTGGAATCATACCTGCCTGAGCCTGAGAACTCTCATTTCAGGTGAGGGCTGATGTCAAATGAAAAAAACCTTTGACAGCCGGTTCAGTCGTCAAAATTAGTACATGAGTCAAAACTGTAAAAGTGCGTTTTCTGAGTGAAGGAAATGCGTAGATTCCATCCTACCTTCCACGTCATGCAGATGGCGGCACAAATCGTTCCTTCAATTGTATTGATCATTTCCTTACAACTTTCGAGCCTTTAGAAAGTGTTGATGTGGTCCTCTGTGGCTACTCAATGCCCCTCAGGCATGATTTTGTAACCGGAAAAGACACCGGCGTTCGAGCTGCCTGTCACTACCAACCCAATAAGCAATGACAGTGATTGAATCTTTGATGGGCGCTTTATTCAGATGGCTGGCGATCCGAGAAGATGGCAGGTTCATACCCTAACAAACCATCTTCCTTTCTCTTTCCTGGCCAGACCTTTTATAAAGGGGTGGGGGAGGGCACACAAGGTGTGGTGAGGGCTTTGAAATTCAGAGAGGATTAGGTGAGTGAAGCTGCAGCATTCCTGTTCTCCAAGTTAGCTGTTCCCAAGGGGGGAGGGGGGTGTCACACAAAAGGCCGGCATGCCTCCAACTTGTCCCCAGGCAGTGATCTCTAGCAGTGCCCCAGGAGGTTGGCTGCTTTTCTCAGGAGCCAGGATGGGCCTTCTCTGTAGTTTCTGAAACAAAAGCTTAACATACACATTACTTGCTAGACTCACAACTTTTTACCTTAAGCTAAACTTTTCTAAGTCTTGAGTCACCTATCAATTTGACTTCTGGGAAATTCGTCATACTCCTGCAGTACCTTCCCCATTAAGTCATCATCTTCATCCTCAGGGGCTTTGCTGCAGCAACCTGGGTCTGACCCACCTGGGTCCATAACTGGGCACCAGCTCTTACCAGCAGGCCTAACTGGGGGAATCTGCCTCGGCCCCGCTGACTCCCCCACCAGCGGCGTCACCCACTTTGCTGCGGCCACCCCTGCTCGTGACTGCATGGTCCCACTCCCAAGCCACCCCTTGCTTATCTGCCATCCAGAGAGCAGTGATTTGGGCAGGTGGTCCGTATGTCAGAATATCATCTTGTATTTCCCCTCAGGAAAGTCACTGCACTGAGATTCCTCCTCTGCCAAATGGGGATGATTGCATCCCCCTTCCCTGGTATAGTAAGTCGATGATGACCCCCAGAGAGATCAGGTCCTAATCCCGGAACCTGGGAATGTTATTTGATTTGGGGAGAAGAGCTTTGCAGAGATGAGTAAATAAAGGATCTTACAACAGGAAGATTGTCCTAGATTACCTGGACGGATCCTACATGCCATCACCAATGTCCTTCTAAGAAGGAGGCAGAGGGAGGTTGCACCCATGCAAACAAGAAGGGCAGATCTCAGCAGGGACGTTTGAAGACGGGAGCGATGCAGCCACAACCCAAGGAATGCTGGGAGATGCGAGGGACCGATTCTTCTCTAGAATCTTTGGACGCGGAGCGGCCCTGCTGACCTGATGTTGACCCATGGGTGCTGGCTTTGGATTTTGGATTCTAGGACTACGAGAGAATAAATGTCTGTTGCCTTAAACCACCAGGCTTGCAGTAATTTGCTACTGCAGTCATGGAAAATGAAGGCACCTGGGTAGTTATGAAGGAAATATTAGGTGAAAACATTCATAAACTGAGAGGCATTATACACACATGCGAGGCATTATTATATTAGATTCTTTAAAAAAATGATGACATCGGTTTCCTTCAAAACTTTAGTGTTAGAGTGTTGGTATGGGATCTCTGAATAGGAAGGCTTGTTTCCTGTTCTCCCTCTCGCCTTCTTCAAAGGACTTAATTCCCACGACAAGAAAGGAGCAGCAGCATTTCTCAAGGTCTCTACAGCAGCTGCCTAGAAACTTTCAGCGTCTCAGCTGAGAAGACCCACAAGGAGCCCAGCTGTGGGAGACCCAGCCCCACGGCTCATGAGACTTCAAAAAGGGATGGATAGATGTGTCAGCAGTTTCCCCCTTGCCCTAGCAATGGATTTGAACCTGGAGCTCAGGAGTTATAGTCCTTTATACATCTCACCTTGTGATCTTTCTTGGTGTTGCTGTTTTATTCATTTATCTGCAGTGATTTCAGAGTTGAGTTGCCGCTTGCTCTCTGAACCTAATTAGAGAGCCGTGTTTGCGTTGGTGGGCTGATGGTATTCAAATTGCTCAAGGAACATGAGAGAAATTGTAACTAAAACAGGAAATTAGGAACAGTTTTAATTCCTCTTGGGATCTCTGAAAACAGCAATTGAAATTCCAGGAAGCAGAGATGCAAAGTGCTTGAGAATTCATTTTGCCAAGTAAATAGCTCTTATTGTTTGGGGTGGCTGGTCCTGTTTACCATCTAGTGAAAGACAGAGACCTTATGACTAAAAGCCTTATACCACACATAAAAATAATTCAAACGGTAGCTTTTATGTTATGTATGCTTTATCACAATTTTTTAAAGGTCCATATACAGATAATATAGTGCCCAGGACCTGCCAGATCAAATTCACTATATTTTTTCCTCTCCTTTAAATACTGTTTTGCCTTTAAAAAAATAAAAATTAAAAAAATTAAAGTAAAATAAAAGCAAATCTATGTCATGTTAATAAGATGGCTCTAGTTCCTGAATCAGGATTGTTTATTTCTTAAGATCTCATAAAATTATCTGCTTTGTGTATTGTGGATGATGCTGGCTTATTTAGCTGGATTTTAAAAGTGAGCCATCCTAAACCGAATTCATTTCTAAGGTGGGCCCCTGGGTTGTAACCTGAGTCAATTAGCAGGATTGGTTCAGTGTAAGAGATTTGTAGTGAGTTTCCAACATCTCAAGTCATGTTACATTCCTGTTTTTCTTTGCCCAACCTCAGAAAATGCCCAGGCTCCCATATTCCCACATTTTCTCAATAGGGCCCAGCCTCCTGTTGAGCCAGCAGGTCAGACGGGTGCCCTCCGGGGGTGTGCGTGCATGGACTTTTGAGCATGGACGGGTGTTTCTTCTTGCATGGGTGTGGTGTCTTTGGGGGTTGGGAGTGAAGGGTGCTTGTTCCCTGAGAAGGATTTTAATTCTGCTCAATTCATGCTGGTCCTTCCTGAGCTTGTGTGATCAGCTGAGGCTTAAACTTCTGGTCCTGACCAGAATCCAAGACTGATATAGGAACATCAACAAGAAGCTGCCTGTGTGCATTGAGCAGACTTATGGGGGTGAATTTTTGAGCCTTTGTGTGTGGTGAAGCAATTCCAAAATTACTCTTCTCTGTCTAGAACTGGGGAGTGTTGTTGAACCCTATTCTTATGTTTAACTTGTGCTTGCCAGGAAGTACTAAGGAAAACCTGGTACTAGAAGCTCCTTGGGTGGGAGCAAGGGTTAAGAAGACTCTAGGAGGGAAGAGCATCCAGGGATACCTCACTGGCGCTGGCACCTCTGCAGGGAGTGTTAACCACAGCTGCTCCAGCCCCCCACCCCAGGCAGGCTCCCTACTTTCTTGGACTCCACTCAAACGCCTGCCTCAGGGAGAACCTCTACCCAGCAGGCTGTTGTTGGACAGCTCCCATCTTTGTAATGTTGTAACTATTTAGCAAAATCTGCATTTTGGGTGCATTTCACCCACTTGTCCCAGCTCTGCCCTCCGTCACATTCCCATGTGGGATATCCACTGTGCTGTGCAGAATTGCACCCCACGAATGCATTCCTCTCTTTACAAGCAGAGTGCTGTGACTGCTGGGGGAAATTTGACCCGGAAGCTATATTTCCCTGGTCTTTAATTAGCAAATGATCCAACAAAGCAACAGGAATGGCTGTTATTGCAGTGTGCTTCCAGCCTGTCAGGCACCAGACTTGGTGTTTCATATCTGTTATGTCATTTAAACCTCCTACAGCTCTATTGCCGCTGGTATTATACTCACTGAGGGGAAACTAAAGCTAAGAGAGGTTAAGTAATTTGCTCAAGATCATCAGGCTAGTAAACTTACGGACCTGGAATGTGAACTCAGGTGAACCCACCCAGTTTATAACTATAGACTCAGACAAAGCAGAAAAAGAAGTCATAGAATCACAGAATAAAATAAAGTAGCTGATTACGTTTTGCCTCCTGCAGGCATACACACTGGAAAGCACCCTTTTGCTTAGAAATGCCTTTCATGGGATATTTGAAAGGGGATGAGGGAGCAGTGCTCAGAGCTTCACTGGGTTCAGAGGAGAGGCTAGAGAGTGTGGTGTGGGTGGAGGGACGCAAGGCAGGGTGGCAGTCCACCTACTGGGAGTGCCCCTTGAGCCTGTGAGCAGAGCCAGATCACCACTCCTTTGTGTCTGTGCGGGCTCAACTGTAGCCCTCTTCTAGAGAAAATTAAATTGAGGTTTCTGTTTTTTAATCTTTGGGAAAAAATGTCAGGAAGTAAGTTAGGCTATGGTATAAGCCCATTGGGTTTTTTAATTTACTTTTATGGTGACATATAACCGTATATAGTAAAATGCACTTAGCTCCGGCTCGTATAATAAGAATACCACCCACCGGATGGCTTAAACCACATATCTGTATTGCCTAGAGTCTGGGAAGTCCAAGGTCAAGGTGCCAGCAGATCTGGTGCCTGGCAAAGGCCCAGTTTCTCGTTTGCAGATGGCCTTGCTCTCATTGTATTCCACGTGACCAGGGGTGGGGGGGAACTCTGGCGTCTCTTCTTACAAGGGCGCTCATCCCATTCATGAGCGCCCCACCCACGTGACTTAATGCCCTCCCAGAGGTCCCACATGTAGGGGTTGGCATTTCAACATACAAAGCTGACTCAGCCCATAATGCACGGATCATAAGGGTACCTATAGTTTCGTGAGCTTTGACAAATGCACACATCTGCGTAGTCAACAGCCCAAGAGACTTGTAGGGCATATCCATCATGTAGAAAGTTCTCTCATGCCCCTTGCTCGTCATCTTCCCCCACCAGCGGTGAGGCAGGGTTTGTTCGGTGTTTGCTGTGTACTCCTCACCCCTAACCATGGGGCAGGAGAGTACAGAATGGGGTCTTGAGAACAGCGCCAGAGCTGAGGTGCACTCACGGAGGAGAGTGAGACCCCACCATCTTGTGCTCCGGTGCCACACTCACCCCACCCTGCGCCCAGCTCTGTCCCACAGGGTGGCCTGTTACGCAGGCACCAAACAGTGTGCTGCTTGCACGCACCGAAAACGACATGCCCTGGCCCCCAGGTGTGGCTAAATCAAGCTCAACAATTCACAGACTTCCAAAGTTTGCTGAACACCAGCTTGAGTGAATATCGTACTTTTTAGTTATGTTTCTTTCCCTACATAAACCATTCCTGCCCTAGAACACTTAGAAACCCATAGGAACCTCATAAAAGGTGTCTGTCTGCCCGGTTCAGGCAGAGTTTACTGTGACAGCACATTGGTGTCGAGCGTGCAGCCTGCCATCTGTCACTGTCTGAGCCTCCCCACGTGCAGGGATTAGCTCAGCAAATGAACCATCACTCAGCCTGCCTGATGAGGGGCGTTCTGGTTCCTCCGGAATCCTGGCTGTTCGTGGGTTTTCCAACTGTGGTCTTCGTGTGTCCTTGTTATTAGAGGGCACTCTGATTGTGAGGTGTGTTTCATGAAGTTCAGAAGAATTCATCTATACTAAAACATATAGTGGAGAACTTAGGCTGAGCATAATCAAACCCTCCCTCGATGGCTCCAGAGGGAGCTGAGAATCTTGCAGTCCTCCGAAAGCAGCCTCACAGCTCCTGCTTCATTCACACAGCATTTCTCATTAGCCAACTAATAGAGAATTCCAGCGAGTAGAACTTCAGATGTGGTCTTCCCATATTTGCACGATTTGTGTTCAAGAGTTTTATGATTCTTGAGTGTAGCCAGGAAGACTACACTCAGCACTAAGCTTTGAAGTGAAGCCTTATCTAAAAAAAAAAATGGGTTATAATAGAATTCAGTTCCAGAGTCCACCATTGTTAAGGAGAGGTTAAGAATGTGAACTTTGGAATTGGTGGCTCCGTTACCTAGGAACTGTGTGACCTTGAGCAAGCTACTCACCACCCCGAGTCTCAGGCTCCTCACCTGTGAAAGGCTGTCATGTGGATTAAATGAGAACGCACATGGGGGTGCTTCACAGGGCCTGGCACAAGGGGCTCTGTAAGTGGCAGCATTTCAAAACCAAGTCAGAGACAACTTTGGTAACCAAATCAGAGCAATTTAGGGACCTATATTTTAGGGACATATATTCTCGACAGAGATCTTAAAGAGATCCCACCCTTTCACTGGGGGACTTTGTAGGGGTTCCGAGGACAGTGGAGGTGGCCAGTCAGTGGCCAGGGCCCTGAGCCCCTAACCAGCTCCCAGACAGGGCAACTCTGCTTTCATCTGTTTCACATATTAGTTCCTGGGACATCTTTCCTTTACACTGCTTCTCAAAATGTCGGGAAACCCCAGACTTAATCCATCCCCTCATTTCATAGAGGAGGAAACAGATCTCCCCACGCACTCAGTAGAGGTCTCCTGCCTCCCGGCCGGTTGGTTCCCAAGACCCCACCTGTTCGTTCCCAAGACCCTGCCCCATTATGGATGGAGACGACTAAAAGGAGAAGAAAAAAGACAGTATTGAATCAGCTATTGCTTTCTCATGTGATTCTTCTAGCTAGGTCCAAAAATGTCTCTAGAGAAAGAAAATCATCAGTTTTACCCCCACCCCGTAGCTCAATGTATAAAAGTCCCGGTTTGTGTGTGGACAGGTGTGGGTAGCAGGAGTCTCTGTAAAAAAGATATTTTCCTGGAAGCTCTCTCCCCTGTGCTCTATCTAGTGATCTTTGCCCCATCCTGTGGCCACTGACCACACCTCTCCCCACAGCCAGCATCTTGCCAACATATGCCCAGGGGTCCCCAGTGAGAGTGTGCAAGTGATGTCAGGTGGCCGTCCTTTGTGTCAGGGAAGCATGTCCCACCAGGATGTCCTCAGCCGCTTATTTTGCATACCCTCTGTTTTCCAGCCTCTCAACATTGCCTATAGCCACATCTACAGCTCCTACAGGAACTTCGTGGGCCCCCCGCACTTCAAGACCATCTGCAGGCTCCTGGGCTACCAGGGCATTGCCGTGGTCATGGAGGAGCTGCTGAAGATCGTCAAGAGCTTGGTGAGGACGGGCCAGCGTGGGGCCTGGGACATGCCCAAGTGGGGCTGATAGAAACGAGATCTGCTGGCCTAAGAGTTCGAGACACTTTGGCTGTGTCTGTAGGCATCCCCCACAGAGGCCTTTGCCTTTATCCCTTGGCGCCTGTGACCTGCCCCTCTGCTAGTCAAACAGGAGAGTGTGGCCATCGATTGAAGATGTCTGGACACAGGAGGGATCGAGGTGCTCTGGGTTTTTCACGCCTAGATAAGAGAGTGTGTCTCAGTCCCTACAGCTCCCTGGCCCCATTGCGTTTGAGCTCTTAGTCTGGATCCCATGGAGGCAGCCCAAGCCCAAGAAGTACACTGGGCCTAGAAACTGCCCCCTTAAAGTCTGTAAGCCCATTGAGGTGATGAGAAAGCTCCCTTTGCTGTCTTATAAAGGCCCATTTTCCCTGATAATGGGCACCAGGGCTGCCCCCCATCGTGGGGAAGAACCTGCTCCGTCCTATCAGAGCACAGACCCTTGCTGTCTGCATCAGCTCAGCTGCTCTAACAAATACACCACAGACTGGGGGCTTCGGCGACATGCGTATTCCTCACAGTTCTGGTGGCTAGACGTCCAAGGTCAGGGCGAGCATGGTCAGGTTCTGGTGAGGGCCCCCTCCCAGGTCATAGGTGGCTGCCTTATGTCCAGGTCCTCACATGATGGAGAGACATTCATCTCTCTCGCTTCTCTTCTTATAAGTGCACTCGTCCCACCCCGAGGGCTCCACCCTCGTGACTGACTACCTCCCAAAGGCCCACCTCCCACCATCGCACTGGAGATTAGGGTTTCAGCACAGGAATTCATGGGGGACACGCTCAGTCCATCGTTCTTACCCCCAGGTTCAGCAGAACCCCCATGCACCCCGGTAGCCCAGCGTTTAGCCCGAAGATGCACCTGTGCAGCAGCGGGGGATGGTTTCATCTTGTCCTCTTGTCTCCGCAGCTCCAAGGCACCATTCTCCAGTACGTGAAGACACTCATCGAGGTGATGCCCAAGATATGCCGCTTGCCTCGGCATGAGTATGGCTCCCCAGGTTGGTGATGGGGAACCAGGAGCGGGGGGGTGACAGGAAAATAACCCAAACCCCTCCCATGGGGGGAGGGGCTCTGGCCACCTACCCTGGGGTGTTTGCTTCTCTAACAGGCCAGCGAGCTGGCAGAGCTCCGGGTTGGTGTCCTCCCTCTGCCACCGGCTAGATAGGTAGCCTTGAACCCTGTCTAATCCCTCTGGGCAGTAGTAGGGTCCTCCATCAGCCACGGTGAGTGATGCCTGCTGGGCCTGCCTCACGGGGCCGCCGGGAGGTGTAAGAGGACTCCAGACACGGGAGTGTTTAAATCACTCACTAGCGGGGTTTCCTTGTAGAGGTCTCCATTAGCTCAGCACCTCAGGGATTCCTTCCTCCGTGTGCCCAGACGGAGGGGGCTGGTGCCCCAGGTGGCATTTCTAAAGGGAGTCAGGAAACAGGAGTTTTGCCATTCAGCTTCTGGGCAGAGAATTGATTCTTTCCTTCCCTCATAGTGGAGTAGGGAATACGGAAAGATGGAGACCAAGAGTTTGGCGCTTGGTGTTTTTTCTAAAAACCAGAATGCCCGGTGCTGGGGCAGTGGGATTCAGAAAAGGAAAGGGCTGGGGCCAAAAGCTCTGGTTTTTGGTCTCAGCTTTCCCACATGCTAAGCTGTGTGAC
This sequence comes from Tonatia bakeri, assembly GCA_004024845.1. Taxonomy (NCBI): domain Eukaryota; kingdom Metazoa; phylum Chordata; class Mammalia; order Chiroptera; family Phyllostomidae; genus Tonatia; species Tonatia bakeri. The sequence continues at coordinate 174,126 of PVIA01003048.1, read as the reverse complement.
ACTGCGTGTGCTACTTACCCTCTGTGAGCCCTATATGAAAACCAGAGTATTGGTGCCTAGTTTGTGGTGGTGTTATGAGTATTAAAGGAGGTACTACAGATAAAGTCCTTAACACAGTATCTAACACTGTAAATAAATGCTAACTTCTGTCCTTATTAGGAATTCAGGTGACTCTTTGAGGGACTGCAGAAGACCCAGGGCTGCTCAGTGTGTGTGTGTGTGTGTGTGTGTGTTTTGTTTTATTCCAAAAGCATGTCAGAACTAGCTGCCTGCTCTTTCTCTAGACCTCAGCCTGAGAGAAATCTTAGCCTGAGGTTTGATTTGGCTCTTTGCTCTCCCCGAGTCAGGTGTGCGGGGCTGCTGTTCAGCTGGCACTTCCCATTAACCCGGCTGAGCCGTTGCAGCCTCCCACTGACCGTCCTCCTTCCTCCCCCAGGCATCCTGGAGTTCTTCCACCACCAGCTGAAAGACATCATTGAGTACGCGGAGCTCAAAACAGATGTGTTCCAGAGCCTGAGGGAAGTGGGCAATGCCATCCTCTTCTGCCTGCTTATAGAGCAAGCGCTGGTGAGTCCTGAGCCTAGAGGGGAGTGTCCCAGTCTGGGAGGGACGCCCCTAGCCCAGCCAGACTTCCGAGGCCCCTGTACCGCACCTGCCCAGGGCCCTGCAGCATGGATTCACATTCTTGCAGTATGGGGTTCATGCCCCTTCTGCATCCCGTTCTGACACCTGTGGCAATGCAAGCTCTAGGAGGAACTTGGGTCCCACCCCGTCCACCTTCCCTAGAGGCAGGGCCTTGGCCATCTGGGAGTCCTAACTCTCTCATCACTCATTAAACAAATGATGACTCCTTGGCTGCCACAGGACAGGCACTGCCCTCGTGGACATAGCAATAACCAGTCCCTACCTCGTGTCCTGGACAGTAGCAGGGAGACGCATGCACAGAAGTATGTGGGTTTGTTTTTTTAAGATTTTATTTATTTTTAGACAGAGCAGAAGGGAAGGAGAAAGAGAGGGATAGAAACATCAATGTGTGGTTGCCTCTCACACCCCCTGCTGGGGATCCGACCTGCAACCCAGGCATGTACCCTGACTGGGAATTGAACTAGCGACCCTTTGGTTTGCAGGCTGGTGCTCAATCCACTGAGCCACACCAGCCAGGGCAAGAAGTATGTGTTCACAATCACAGTCAGGGCTGTGAGGGATGAGTGCAAGGTTTAATGGCAATGTAGAACCGAGGACCTGGTGCGGTCTTGGGGGTGAGGGAGGACTTCCCCGAGGAGGCGACCTATAGAATGACCGGGAATTCGCCTGGTGGAGAGTCCCGGGACAAATGTTCCAGGCTGAGGGAAAAGCGCGTAGTGTTATCTTCATTTGTTGTGATGGGAGATAGCGATTCTTGCCTACAGGGCAATTGAAGGCTAAGAGGAGATGGTGCATGTCAGGAGCATGCAGTAAGAATGCAGTAAGTGGGGGTGTTATCCACCCTCTTGAAACCACACAGAACAAGCCACTGTATCCCACGACTGTTGGTCCACCTTTGTCTCTGCTGTCTTCCATGGCTGATGTCCACGAGTGGGCCCAGCCCTCCTGGCAGCACGGGGAAGCCGGAGCCGCAGGTGCAAAGCGGGAGAGAGGTCGCTGTGGGGATGCATGCTCCTGAGGACCTGGTGGGAACATGGGCTCCACTCCCGCAATTCTCTGTCTATACCTGCATTCTGTGGGTGGTGCAGATAGCCTGCTCACAGCCAGGTGCCATTCCAGGTGGCAGGTAAATGGCCAGGCACAAGAGAGACAGATCGTTACTGTTTTTACTCCAGAGAGGAGGCCATGGGAGAAGTCAATAACCAGAGATCGTGAATGCAGGCGGCGGTATGTGCCGTGACACAATCACCAGGGAAAGAGGACGGACAGGGGGGTGGGTGTCGGGAGAGAACGGGCTCGATGTGTCGCAGAGGAAGAAAGCGCCCCGGAGTGCGCTGGAGTGAAGGGGCTAAGGGGACAAGGCAGGAGCTGAGGAGGGAGAAGCAGGTGGCCGCAGGCCCTGGCCGTCAGAGCCCTGGGAGATGGAGTGAGGGGCTCTGGTTTACTTTTTTCAAAGACCCTTCGGCCGTGGGGAGAAGAACAGACTGGAAGGTAGATAAAGGATGAAGCTCTCTGCAGCTGTGCCCCCCAGGGGTCACCTTGCAGGCGTGGAAAGGAGAGGGAAAGGAAGGTTCCGGAAGGAGGCAGGACGAAGGTAGAGAGAGGTGAGGAGGAAGCCACGATAGCAAGAGCTCAGAATAAAAGCCGAAGAAAGTTATTGCTCCGGGTTGTCTGGAAGCCGGTTCACTGCACGCCTCGGGGCCCCCACCTGCACAGGAGGGACGTGTCGTCACGGGAAAGTTGGAAGTGCTCGGGTTTGCTCTTCTTCCGTAGGAGTAATTGCCTCCCTGTTCCCCATTAAATGGGCTTCCCAGATAGCTAATGTTCCTCTTGACAGTAACGGATTTGTAACCTGGTTCAGGGTGCCTGGGTTGCCATGGCAACAGAGCCTTCAGGAGTCACAGGGATGAGATAACTAGGAAGCACTGCTCTCTGCTCAAGGCCTCAGGAAGATGAGAGATGCTCTCAGAGCACCAGGAGTGGAGGTGGGGGAGGGTGGGTCCCCAAGCCTCAGGCCCTGGGTGTCTCCTGTTAGCACCTCCTGAGCATCAGCTAAGCTTCTCCTGTGCAGACCGTGATCAGGCTGCAAGAAAAGGGAAGTTTTCCTCTGGTAGCCCTGCCTGGGCAGTGCCTTGCATAGATCAGTGAGGACAATAGGACACTCAGGACCAAAGACTTTCAGACCTGAGGAAGACCTCAATGGTGGGAGGAAATGGCTAATTCCCTCCCCCAAGCTCACTATGCGGCAGAGGTGGAAGAACTGAGGCCTAGGTTTTCAGAGCTGGTTCCAGCCCCAGGGAGGTGGGGCTGGCCCACAGTGAAGGTCAGGGCTCCCCAGAGCTGTGCACTCCGCTTTCTGTGCAGACAGCTGCGGAAATCTCTAAACTAAGACACTTTGAGATTAGAATGAGGCACGAAGGAGCTTTCTGGAGCTTTTTACTTTATGAAGCTGAAATTACATAATTATTTAAATGACACATCAGTTGTTCTCATTAAAGAGGGGAACTAATAGCCAAAGAAAGAAAGGAGAGGAGGGGAAGGGGCCGGGGAAGGGAAGGGAGGGGAGAGGAGAGGTACCAAAGTAGCTTTGTACATACCAGCCTAAAAAAACAGTGTGAGTCACAATACAGAGTGGAAAAAAGCTAGTCCCAGGACAAGACACACGTTACGAGGCCACCCATGTAGCTTGTCTTCTGATGAACAGAAGTTTCTAAGGTTTCATGTATTAATCTTTTCCTCTTTTCTTGTATGGCTGGTGCTCTTATGAATTATTTTAAAAGTCTTCCCTAGCCCTTGGCTGGTATGGCTCAGTGGATTGAGTGCCAGCCTGAGAACCAAGGGTCACTGGTTCAACTCCCAGTCAGGGCACATGCCTGGGTTTGCAGGTCAGGTTCCCAGTGGGGGGTGTACAAGAGGCAACCACACATTGATATTTCTCTCCCTCTCTTTCTCCCGTCCCCTCTCTCTAAAACTAAATAAATAAAGTCTTTAGAAAAAAGTTAAAAATCTGCCCTAAAGTCATAAATGTATGTTTTCTTCTAAAATTTTTAGAGTTTAGCCTTTCAAGGAGTAACAGACCTTTAAGTGTATTATGTATCTGGAATTGATGTCTGTTTAGTGGGAAGTAGAAATCCAATTTCATTTCTTGCCAAGTTGTCCCAGCATCACTGATTGAAAAGACCTTCTTGTCCCCACTCTGCACTGGTTGTCCTGTGTCTGTGGGTACCAGGGAGTCACAAAGGGTCTGGTTGTGGCATGCTCTTAAATATATTGGAGTCTAATCTGAAATGAGTCAGCATTTCTTAAGTATCTGTTTATAAGTCTGTTCTGCTTTTAAAGGGAATTCTGTTATTAATGACTAGTATTTTTTCTAATGTCTTTTACCCTGAGAAATCATAAAGTGGTCCTTAGGGAAATACTGCACAGTCACCATGATTTTACTCAAACTTTGTGTGGTTTTCCAGCACATAGCTTGTTATACTGACACACGCCAGGAGAGGGCCCTGTTCGTTCACGTGAGCCAGGGAGGCCTGGGTCCCAGGGGGAGGAGGCAGCTCTTCCACTTCTGCCTTTTACTGCAGGGCTGCCCCCCCAGCCCAGCACTGGAGATGTTTCCTGCCTTTGGTCCTGTTGTTTATTTCTTCTCTCCTTTTCACAGTCGAGTGGGCCCCAGCCACCCTCTGGTCAGTCCTGAGAGCATGGCTTCTCTTTCAGGAGGGGAGGAGAGTCTGGCCCAAACTCACAGAACTGAATGTTGGTCAGACCTGGGGAAACCATCAGAGACCATGCAGAACAGGTGTCTCAACCTCTGCACCACTGACATTTGGGGCCAGACAACCCTTTGGTATAGGGACCCGTCCTGTGCATTATAGGACCTTGGGCAGCATTTCTGGGGTCTACCCACTAGATGCCAGGAGCACCTTCCCTAGTTATGACAGCTGCAAAGGTCTCCAGATCACACCTAATACTCTTTTGAAAGACAAAACCCCTCCCCCTGTTGAGAGCCACCAATCTCGTGCAAACCCCCATCTCAAAGAATGGAAACCGAGGCCCCGAGAGGGAGGCGACCTTCCCAGCCGTGCACGAGGGCAGGAGTCAGGTGAGAACCCAGACCCTCCTGGGTGTCGTACTTGGGGACTGAGGGCTGCCACACCAAGCCGTGCAGATGGCTGTGTTGGTGTTTGATTTTAAGTTTGTTTTCATTCCAGCTTCTCATCTGGCCCCTTATTCTTCAGCTTCTACTTTATAGCCCCTTTTCTTTAATTTGTTTTTCTCATTGTGTAACTGATATAAATTCACTGCTGGAAAGCCCGAGGAAGCCGAAAGATAAAGACACAAACCACATTACCACCACACTTGATAACTATCGTTCACATTCCAAAGGATGCCTCCCAGCTGATGTCATGTTCCAGCATGTAGTTTCCCTCATATGCATGTTTTTACTTTGTTTGGTCATAAAAGTCACCTTCACCACGCTGAGAAGTGCCGCCAGGGCGGACAGTCCCTGATCTGGAAGCAGTCTCCTTGAACTCTCGTTTCCGAAGCTCAGTCGCTGACGTGCGGTGTCACAGTTCTCGCTGTGCCCGCACACCACTGGTCCTATTACTTGCAGAAAATTTTTATTTAAATTAGCTTACTTTTTAACTTCCACTTGTTTTAATGGGAGACTTTATGTCACTTCCATTGAAAGCACCTCGTGATCTCTTATCACCATTAGAAAGCAGCCAGAATAATAATAAATCCAATCAAAATAAGGCAAGGTAGGGTCGCCCAGCTGCCGCCCACGCAGGCCCCTGCCCCTGAGGCCTGCTCCTTCTCTCTGTTCAAAACAGCGATCAGCCAGTGTCAGAGTGGCAGTCGGATGTGCTCTGAGGAAAGGTCGCAGATGGAGACTCTCACTTGAGTTGTTGGAAAGATCGATAGGGGCCTGAAAAGGGAGGAACTTGCTCACTGCAGGACCCACTGTTACAAAACACCCTTTCCCTGCGCCCCCGTGTACACGCTTTGGGACCTGCCGACCTTGGCAGACACCGGCAGGCACTGGGGTAAGGGCTTCCTTGCAGGCCAGTGTCTTGGCTGTAGAGCTTTCCTAGTTGACGGAACATGATTCAAATCCAGAATAATAACTCTCTCCCCCTGACAATTTGGCAGTGGGGATGGGGGGACGGGTGGAGGTCAGATGTAACAATATATAGCATGACACAGGGAGGCATAGAGGAGAAGGGCAAGACCACACACACAGAGAACTAGAGAAGATTAAATTGCTGATTTATTTAGCCAGGGCTACTGAGCGCTCCTGGAAGGGGGGGCCACCGAGCAGGGGCACAAGGAACATACCGAAGCTGAGCTTCCCACGGTACCTGGACCCCGCTGAGGGACTGGAAGTACAGCTCGTTCATTCAGTACAACGGGGGTCATAGGGCATGTGGGAGGCCTGATTTATCCCTGCTCCACAGGCCCCGAGTCCTTAGGCTTAACACCAGTCTTCAGGAAACGCATAGACTGACCATCCACGTGCGTCCATATAAGGGAATGTTTAAACTGGACGCTGGGTGCTCTGGCTAGGCCCCACCCCCTTGGTGCCTTTGCTGCCAGAAAACTGGCGGGGGGGGGGGGGGGGTGTCTCCTGTGGGGGCTCCACCTCCCGTTTGCCAGCCCATTTCTCTACACTCACTTGACAAAGATAAAACCATGCAACATTCACATCGGTGTTATTTGTCTTTTTGTTGCCTCTAAACTCAGAGCAAAATGTTATTTAAGAAATATTGCTCTGAGATCACTCTGATGTTTACCTTGAGGAAATTAGTAAAAAAATGCTACACTGTTTTCTACCCAGAAACAGAGCTGAAAGGTAGAGTCTATTGTTCTTCGTCAATCTGGGATGCCAAGGATCACATTGGCCCTGTTTTTTAAAAATATGTATTTTGAATTTTTGTGGTATCTGTTAGCCAAGAGAAATCAGTCCCCAGTTAACTTCAAGGGCTAAGTTGGGAACATGAGGTTTTGTGGTATTTGATGGTCTATCAATTTTAAATTAAGTGCAACAGGAAAGGAAATTTTTTAAGAGTGAAAGCAGTGCCCAGATGAAATAGTCATCCCTTGAAGAATTTTGATGTGGGTTCCCTACAATAAAATATGCTTGCATTCTGACCGAAAACCTTTTCACTTCTACTTGCTCTGTTGGCAAAGAGCAGTTTTACATGAGGTCTTGGTCCTTGTTAATCACCTAATGACTCTTCGCTCATAACTATGATACAGTTCATTAGTGATCGTCCTAAGCAGGGCGGGTAATAAGCATTACTGTGGCACTTGGTAGGTGCAGAAGCTTTAGAGAGCTCATCGTGCGTGGTTGGACCCCAATTCAAAAAAAAAGAACTATAGCCCTGACTGGTGTTACTGAGTGGGTTGGGCATCATCCTGCAGACCCAAATGATTGGAGAGAGAGGGAGAAACCTTGATTCGTTGCTTTGCTTATTTCTCCATTCATTGGTTGATTCTTGTGTGTGCCCTGACCAGGAATTGAACCCACAACCTTGGCATGTCAGGACGATGTTCTAACCAACTGAGATACCCAGCCAGGACAAGAATTTTTTTTTTAAAGATTTTTATTTATTTATTTTTAGAGAGGGAAGGGAGGGAGACAGAGAGAAAGAGAGAAACATCAATGTGCAGTTGCTGGGGGCCGTGGCCTGCAACCCAGGCATGTGCCCTGACTGGGAATCGAACCTGCGATGCTTTAGTTCGCAGCCCGAGCTCAATCCACCGAGCTATGCCAGCCAGGGCTGACAAGAATTTTTTTAATGTTGTGATCACTGAGGATGTCTTTGTTTTCAGAAGTTGCACACTGAAGTATTGAAGGCTGAGTAATGCAATAGCTTTAACTTACTTTCCAGTGATTCAGTAAAACCCATTGAGTCAAAGCGGATATGGTAAAATGTTCACTGTGACCCCACACCGAGGGTCTCAGGATGTTCATTGTTCTTTCAAGTGTTTTATTTGTTTAACATGTTTCATAACACAAACCTGAGGCCAAAAAAAGGGAAACCTCATTATGGAATCTTAGAAGTTCAGAAGAGAAAAGGCCCCTGTGTAGACAAAGTCACAATGTAAAGAAGGAAGAAAAGTTAGGAAGGCTTCTTGTTTTTTCCAGCTCCTTCCCCTAGTGGGTGAGCATTATTCTTGGTAACATATGCCCTTCGGGACTTCTGGCTGGATTTTTTAAATTTATAGAGACATTTGCTAGTGCCATACTCAGCCACAACTCTCATGCTGCCCATCTGCTTGACTCACCAGCAGGAAACGTCAGCTCAGGATCAGGGAAGGGCGGACGGAGCCAGGGAAGCCGCCCGTCCACACTAGAAAGAGGCCACGTGGGCAGTGTGAGCGGCCCTCAGAGAACACCTGGAACACGGCTGCTGGCTGCCCCCCTTCCGTGGATTTGCTGGGAGACTTTGCTGCTTCCACAACTCTTAGAGAGAGAAAACTAATAATGCTTCCCCTGGGCTCAATTTATGAGGAATGTTTCAAGACTAGATTCTCGGAGGGTTCCTATCTTTCCATTCTTGCTAAGCATAGAATTTACTAGTAGGTAAAGCATAAGATGGGGAATAAGATGGCAGAGCTGATTCTCCACGTAGCAGCAAAAGGATCTCCATACAGTCCGATCATATTGCTGTCCTGCTTAAAACTGACAGGTGGTCTCCTGTGGGACTTAAAATGCTAACTCCCGCCTTTGACCCACCAGGCCTAGAGAATTCGGCCATGCCTGCTCCTCCACTCTGGGTGACATTATTTTGTCATCTCTGCTGGAGGCCATCCCCTTCCCCCCGAATAAATACAAACCCTGACAAGATGGCATCCTTATCGCCAGTGAAGGCAGAGAGCACTGAGACCCCTGGACACTGCCTGGTATCCTGACGCTAGCGCTGGCATTTGTCCTGCTCTGGCACCTGGGAGGCACTTGAAGTGCCCACTTCCTCTTGGTCGGACTGTGTGGATAGCAAGGCGGTAGAGCGAGGCATAGGACACTACCTGGATGTCGTGAAGCTGTCAGCTGTTTGGGTCACAAGGCAGCAGGATGGATGGGAGAGACCACAGGTCTTTGTTCTAATCACGACTCAGGCTTAATTCCATCTCTTTTCTAGTCCTTGAATTTGCTGGTGTTACATTTCAGTGACTTGCAATGGACACAGTTCCCTGGGGCCTTCGCCGTCGCACTGGCCACGTGGCAGGCCCAGCGTCTCCCTCCCCACACCCAGCATTTCGGGTGTGCGGGCCCGTGGTTCTGAAGGAGGTGCACTGTGGGGGCAGGGCTGCGGGGCCTGATGACCAGTGAGGGAGTTCAGATGGTGACCACGCAGCAGGGTCTCGTGAGCCACTTAGAGGTTTAAAATCGGCATTCCCGACCTGAGATTTGCTGTGGACACACGGGAATCCTTGCACCTTTGTGCCTCTCGGGAAAGATCTGTGTCCCATCCAGGGCTGCAAAACTCAGCAAGTGTTGCAGAATGAGAGAGCAAGGTAAGGCTGGGTCTAGGAAGGATGCCTGTCCTGTGGGCCTGGTGGCCTCGTACAGATCAAGCCAGAGAATCCTGTGAGGTCTCAGCTCCAGCCCGTCACCCATTTCTTCGTTCAATAAGGAGTACTGCTGTATTTACTTATACTCTGCCTCTATCCAGTAAATACACAGTGCCTCTCAGTTACAAGTAATGGTGGCACTAGTCAGAGACCAGAAGAATAAGACCCTGGGGGCACTAAGTCAGAGACTGCAGGTTCAGAGAATAAGACCAAAGATGCATCAGAGGGGCAAGGGAGAAGTCTCGGGTGAGTTACAGCAGGGCTGTGTCGGCCGGGTTTCAGGCCCATTTTCAGCTGCACTACTGGAAAGGGTCTATCTCTGGAGTCTGAAATCCTAGATTCCAGTCTTGCCTCTCTATGTGATAGCTCTGAGACTCTGGCAAAATGATGAAGTCCTCTGAGCCTCTGAGCTTTCACACCCCCAAGACGTTGGGGCTACATCCCTCCTTCCTAGAGTCTTTGTCTTAAATGAGGCGATGGAGGTAAAGTCAGCAGAAGTTCGTAAGCAGGCCCTCGGTTACCAGGAGTCCTCGCCTTTCCCGCCTGTGCCTTGAGGCCCCAGAGCCCGGCTCCTGCCTGCCCGCCCGCCTGCCTGCGGGCCTGTCCACCAGACAGGGCATTTCCTGCCGCCCTGACATCAGCGGTGCTATCTTTGATCTTATCCCTCCTCTGTGTGCCCTGCACATTTCCTGCCCATCCTCTCAGGCCCCTCTCAAAGCCATCATTGCATCATGATGGTAAACTTCATTAAAATCTTGTTTTTCCAGTCTCGCCTGTCATCCTGTTTCTGGTAGCATGCAGACCCCTTTCAGGCTGTGCTGTGGAGCACACCTGCCCTTGCACTTGTGTGTTTGCTTCCCCGGGTGAGTTTCCATCCTCACGCTGATGATTCCCAAGTTCAGATCTGCAGTTTCTGCAAGGCCCCAGGCCTCTGTTTCTGAATTAGCCACTGTAGACATTACTGACTGGCTCTCTAGTTGGAAAGGTGAGACTTCGGCTCGTGTGCACCTCTCCCTACTCTTCCTCTCAGTGTTCAACTAGACTACTTATCGCATCTGTTGTTTCCCTTGTGATCAGAAATGGTACGCTCACCCCATACCTCTATTGCTTCCTTGAGTAACATCATTTAGCATCCTAACTTCTTTCCACACAAGATGGGGAAGTTAACTCTCCTGAAACCTCCTCCTTCTCCTGCCTCTTTCCAGATGTGCATTTACTTCTGTGTCATCACAGCTGCCTTTTTTTGGTCACATTTGTATTTTGTCAAGAGTAGCCTAAAAGAAAGAAAAAGAAAGCGTGTACTGTTTACACATCACCAAACCTATGCGAATGTTGGTCCTCGCCGGACCGAGCGCATGCCAGGGTTCCTTCCCTGTGCTTCCGGCATTGAGACCCCGAACGCTCCTTATGTTAGAGTTAAAAATTAGTTACTTCCAGAGGAATTTTTTTCAAATTAAGTTTTAAAGTAATATATGTTCAATGTAGAAAATTGAGTAAATCTATACAAGTAGGAAAAAACAAGGGGGAAGGAAGAGAGGGATAGAAAATTTAAAACGTTTTGAAAATCTCACGGCGTGGAGTTCACTGAGTTCATACAGAGAGATCAGCAGCATCAGAGAGGAGCCATTTCCCTCGGCCTGTATGAAAATAGGAGAGACTCTGTTCTAAGTCTCCGTTCCCTCGGCCCATATAAAAATAGGAGGGACTGTGTACTAAGTCTCCATTCCTTTACATACCACAGACATTCAACGTTCATTCACACACTTACTGAGCGTTCACCGTGCTCACTATTGTGAATAAATACACTGTGGTCAAAAAGAGGCATCGTCCCAACCTTCGTGATGCCAGCAGGGGGAGGTAGACATTAATCAAACAGGAACGTGCAGGCAGGAATCATCCAGATTGATCTCTGGTGCTACAGAGAAAAGGAGTGGGTTCTTTAAAGGACACAAAACAACCCGCGTGGTCAGGGAGGCACTGAGGGAGTCAAGGGAGCTTCCCGGAAGGTGTGATGTTTGAGTTGAGATTTGGAAGAATGGGAATTAACTAAGTAAAGCGGTGTGAGAGAAAGAGCTAGGTGAGGCAGCCTTACAGAGAGAGGGTGAACATTCTGGGATGAGCATACAGACGTTCAGGTTACAGAACACTGCCCTGGCTGGGGCAGAGGTCTCTAGGAGGCCAAGGGGGAAGAAATCCACTCTCAGGGGATTTCACAGGCCCTGAGCCAGATGGGTTCCTGGGCAGAGTTGAAGGCCAGGTGTGGATCCTTTAAGACTGAGATTGGACAAGAGGGAGGTCAGCCACTAGCATCAGCACCCACAACGGAAGCTTGTTTGGATCCCTGACGTAGGTCTTTGCGTGCCCTGAACTGAACTGCACATGTTTATCAGTCGCTATGGCAGGCAAATGCCAAACAAGTGCTTTCTACAAAAGGTGTTGCGGAGTATGTAGCCACCTCATTATGCAAATGGCCATGTGGCTCATCCTCTGGGAGCTCCCAGGCAAATGCTTTCCCACCTTTACTAGGAAACCACATCCTTCTGTCTTTCCTGGCCTCCATTAACCAATGGCAGTGCAAGGAGAGGACACACAGGAAGCGTGCCAGCACAAACAGCCCTGCCCCCAGGACCTTTAGAGTCCTGCAGCTTGCAAACTCAGGGGTGGTAGTGGGGTGCAGAGGTGGGTAAATAGAGCACTCTTATCTCCCCTGAAGAAACCTGAAGTGGAGGTTTGTCGTGTAAAATGAATAAGTGAGCAGCGTTGCTCTTGGTGTAGAGGGCCTGGAGCCTCCTTCCTCTTTTCCACCCCCTAAGCATGTCCGAATATCAATTTTACTTGTGTTAACCACACAGAAAGGTGCTAGTCCATGCAATGGACAGCTTTTCTGGTAACACGACGTTTCCAGGAGCAACTGAAATTTTGGAAGAAAACAAGAAAGATGAACTTGGCAGTGGGGTTGTTATGTGTACCAGTCCTCCACTTGGATACATCAGTCGTTCCTCGTTGCCCTTCAGATAAAACCAGGCTCCCTAGCATGCCTGTGAGGCCCCACGTGAGCTGGTCCCTCCCGACTGTCAGGGCCTCAGACTGTACACAAAGGTGCCTTGCATCACTTTTCTCCAGGTGACTTTCTGCCCCAGGCCCTTTGCGCCGGAATGCTCTTACCTCATATCTACCTGGCCGGCTCCCTCGCTTCATTCCATTCTCTGTGTAAATGTCTTCCCCACAAAGAAGATTTTTTCTAACCACCTTTCCTTAAGTAGTCCCTTCCCCTGTCCCACTCACTCTCTCGCTTTATTCCCTGATTGTGTTTCACTGCTACCTGAAATTTCCTGATTTATTGACTTGTTTTTATCTGCCTCTGAATTAGACTGTAAATTCCGTGAGTGCGAAGATCTAGTCTGACCCGCTCAGCGTCGTATCTGCAAAACCTAGAGCAGTGCCTGGTGCATGTGCGTATCTGTCGGATGAATGGGTGCAATGACGTCCTCATGTCTGGAATATGCTCATGTGGATAAGGACATTTATTGATTCGTCTGAGAAACAGGGATAGCGAGTATGCATTCATTTCACAAATAATTATTGAGAAGCTATTATGTCCTAGGCACGGAGAATATAGAGGCTTCATCCCTGCCAGGGAGGAGATGACAGCACTGTGGTCAGTGTGGGGAGCCGAGGAGAGAATCACGGGATATGAGGACCAGTTGGTGATGGGAAGCAAAAAGACAGAAAATGAGCCCTAGGTTTCAGACTCAGGCATATAGAGATGATGGTACCATTCTTCTTCTTTTTTTTTTTTAATCATCACCCAAGGATATATTTTTGTAATTGGTTTTAAAGAGAGAGGAAGGGGGAAAGAGAGTGAGAAACGTTGATGTGAGAGAAAAACATCGATTGGTTGCCCCCCGTACATGCCTCGGCTGAGGATTGAACCCACAACCTTCTGGAGTGCGAGACAACACTCCAACCAACTGAGCCACTGTGTGGGGACAGTGGGGCCAGTTTTTGAGCAAAGGAACCCTAGGTGACGAGGGGAGAAGAAAGTCCTTTTTAGAAGTGTTGGCCTGGGGCGTATCCCAGTGGCAAGATCCAGAAAGGGGTTGGGTGTCTGAGTCTGGAGCTTGAGAGAGCGGTCTGGCCGGAAGTAGGGCTGATGAATCAAAGGTGATACTTGTAGTCGTGGGAGTGGGTGAGACAAAGCAGGCAGGACAAACTGAGCAGAAAAGATGAATAAAGTGGGGCCTCGGAGGAAACCAGCATTTAGGGGTGGTTAGACATCACACCTGCGAGGAAAGTATGAAAAGGAGAACCGAAATGATGGAAAGCCGCAGAACTCACGGCCACAGCAGCTGAGGGAGGTGGGCGCCTGATGCGTCCGAGGAGGACGGGGAGGTGTGCGCTGCACGCTGTGGCAGTGCGGTGCTCAGTGCTCTCGGCCAGCGTCATTATCCTGGTGTGATGCAGCCGGGCAGGCTGTCTCTGTGCTGTGGGGGGGAGCAAAGACTGGGAGAGGGGGAGGGAAGCAGGAAACTCTTGCAAGGTGCTCAGTCCTACAAGGAGGAAAGAGAAAAGGATGGCTGAAGATGCTGGCTAGAAAAATACATCCAATTATGCTTTAAAGGGCAGAGCAAGGTCTTGAGTACAAACTGCTGGGAGGCAGCCTTGGCTTAATGTATGATCAAACTTTCTCACCATTAGTGTGGTTCGAAAATTGCTGCCTCCAGCAATACTGAGCTGTTGCTGAAGGTATTGAAGAATAGCCTGGATGTGATATTATAAAAAAAAGTTGTTAAATCAGTGTCTAGGCTTCCATCATAAAAAACTAGAGAAAGAAGAGCAAATGAAACCCAAAGCAAAAAGAAGGAAGGACCTAATATAGACCAGAACAGAAATCGGTAACATTGAGAACAAAAAGTATTAAAGTGGGAATGAAACTAAAATCTGGTTCTTTGAAATAAAAAAATCAATGAAACTGATAAACCTCTAGCCAGACTGAGCAAGAGAAAAAAGAAGATACAAATTACCAATATCAGGAATGAAATAGGGGCATTACTACAGATCCCACAGACATCAAAAGGATGACACAGGTGTACTACCTTTATTCTATGTCCATAAATTAAACTTAAATAAAAGGGGCAAGTCCTTGAGACATACAAACCCCCCAAACTCACTAAAAAACCCTAAAACCTGAATAGTCCTATTTCTACTAAAGAAATTTTATGCCTAGTTTAAAAAAGAAAAAATTTCCAACCAAGAAAACTTCCGATGCAGATGGTTTCACTCATGAATTATACCCAACACTTAAGGAAGAAGTAGTATCAGTTCTATACAATCTCTTCCAGAAAATAGAAAAGGGGGGTGGATCTCTTCCCAGCTTATCTTATGAGGTCAGCATCATGCTCGTATGAAAACCAAAGACATTTGAAAAGAAAAAGACAAATCAATGTCTCCAATAGAGAGTAAAAATCCTCAGCAAAACACTCACAAAGGAAATCCAGCAGTACTTAAAAAGGATAATGCATCACAACGAAGTGAAGTTTATACCAAGAATACAAGGCTGACTCATCATTCAAAAATCAATATGATTCACCATATTAATAAATTAAAGAATCACCTGAATGATCAATTAGCCAAGTTTTCAGGTTATACGACAAAGCAAAGGCTCTAAGCTTAGACATAGCAGTGAAGACCAGGTTATCTGATACACTGGTTAGGGGAGAAGCAGTGAATTGAGAAAGTGGGTACATTTCCCCTCTGGTTGAGAAACAGAATGACACTCAGATCAGGCAGGTCCCTCTGAAGAGGTAACTTGTCCTCCCTGTTTCAGGGAGGGATCTGTAATAACAGGAGTTTGGGGGTTCCCTTCTCAAGCAGGTGCTAGCTTTCCAGGACGGACGTGGTCCACCCATGCCTAAAAACCTCCTGATTTTCTCAGATGTTTAGGAGCCAAGAGTGTCCACATTGAATGAAGCCCGGATCTTACCTAATACAAATCCCCACAATTGAAAGGGGAAAAAAAGTCACCATCAAACCTCTCTATCCTGGGTTCTGGTCCTTGTCTCACTAGTTGTTGTCTGGTGTGGAGAAAACTAACCAGACATGGGCCTTTACACAGAGCCATACTGGATTAATGAACTGAATCCTGGCCCAGCTAGCTGCCACAGGCCTCACCACCTACCAGACAAACACAGCCCATGGGGGCCCATCATCACTGCCTGATCCCACTGTCACTTGGAATTCTCCAACAAATTCCTTGTAAGAAGGTAATGAAAATGTATTGCGCACTTATTATGTACCTCTGACTTTGCTGTGAGGTTATGCATTCTCTTACTTAGTCCTCACAGCAGCCCATTAAAATGGGTACTGATCTCATCTTCATTTCGCAGATAAATGACTAGACTCAGAGAGGTGAAACAGCTTGCCTAAAGTCCCACAGCTAGCGAGCAGAAGTGCCAGGATTCGAATGCAGGTCTAGCTGACTCCAGTGCTCAAATTTCTAGGAATGAAAATCCTTCCTGGTTTATAATATTTTTTTTTCTTTCCCTCCATCTCTGTTTGCAGTCTCAGGAGGAAGTCTGTGATCTGCTCCATGCCGCGCCCTTCCAAAATATCTTGCCGAGAATCTACATCAAAGGTAAGAAACCGTTAACGGCAGCTAAATAGCCAACTTGATTTTGAACCTCATATTCATTTAATCCCAATAAACCCAAATCTGCAGTCAGAAAGAGAGAAGGTTAAAGCCTTGGGAAGCTATAGATGAGTCACAGAACGGTAGAATTGGAAATGATACTCCAGGCCTTGTTTCTTTGTCCTAGAACATCCCTAGTTTCTTGTTGTCGAGCCTTGGTTTAAATCTTTCTAGTAATGGAGAACTCATCCCCCACTAGGTGGGTTATTTCACTGTTGGACAGAGAGGATAGGACATCTTTCCTTCTACTGAGTCTTCATTACACTCACCAGAACCAGGGAGAATCGTTCTGCATGTTCCATCCAAGTTTTAGAATGCAAATACAGCCCCAGAGAGTTGTCCCCTCCCAGTTCCCCCAGTGTGAGCTGAATCTCATTCTCTGCCATCTGCTTCTTTGACAGAGGGGGAGCGTCTGGAGGTCCGGATGAAACGCCTGGAAGCCAAGTACGCCCCGCTTCACCTGGTCCCTCTGATAGAGCGGCTGGGAACCCCTCAGGTATGCTCCTTCTGTCTTGGGTCCTGAGAAGCATCATTTTACAGGTGGGGAAACTGAGGCCCAGACGCTCAGGCAGGGAATGTGCAACCACAAAGCCTATTTGTGGCCGGGCAGGTCTGGAATGAGATTTGCTGACTCTGAGACCTGAATTCTTCCTTCTACACCCAGTATCCATCATCCTGCCAAGAAAGAAGGAAGTCAGACAAGGGTCTGGGGTGTCCCTGTTAGGTGCCAAGCACTCCACTCTGTTCTCTCACAGAATTAAAATTCCACACACCCTGTGAGCCAGTGGTTCACATCTGGGTATCTTGCTAGAAAACCACTTACAGGAACACAGGCAAAAACTGGGAACAACCTAAATGTCCATGGGTACAGGGTTGACTAGATAAAAGGTGGTGAAGTCACCGAAATGCTGAGTACTTGTTATGTAATAGTGAAAAGCAAACTTTAGATCTCAGTGCATCCATGTGGATAGATCAGAAACACATGGTCAGGTGAAGAAAGCAAGTTACACTACATACAGTTCATCTGATCTGATGCCATTTGTATTTTTTTAAAAAACACACAAAACACCCATGTAAATAAAACTTTTCCTAGAAAATGATGCATACACACGTAGTTCGAAGTGACGGCAACCTCTACGGAGGGTAAGAGACAGAGATCGGGGTTGGGGGTGGGATCAAAGAAGACCGGCTTTGTCTGTAATGTTCTAATATTATCAAAGGTGCATGAACTCATGCATTAATCCTATAGTTAAAAGTAATTTTTACAAAGCAGTCCCGCCAGTGGCTGTGAACACGGAGATGAGTGAGACGGGGCGCCCTACTTTCAGAGATCTCACAGACTATGCAGGGGGCCAGGGAAGAAGGAAAACGGGGAGAAAGACAACAAAAACCATGCACTGTCTCCTTTTAAGTTGGTTTAAGCAATCTAAACATTTGGAAGGGGCGGTTCTGGAAGAAGAGAAACAGGGCACCGCAGGGAGACAAGCCAAGGTGGTTTGTGGTGTTCGCCAAAGCTCACTGTTTGTTTAAAAGCTGAGGATTCAGATCCTCCTTGGCCTTGCCCTCCTATGGTCCTCTGCCCTATCGCACACAAAAGCTCGAGTGTGAGTGCTCACATCCTGGGCAGAGGGCGGAAGGCAGCCTGTTCTCTCGAAAACCCTGTCAAGTGTTTGGGGCACCTTGCAGAGCCGGGTCTGCCCAGGTGTCATGCACCCCCTCCTGCAAACCCGACTAAAGGTCCAGTGGGAAGGGTGGACTGAGCCGTCCCAGAGAGAATGCAGACCCTGTGGAGGGCGCCCACTTCTCTCCTGACCGGCAGGAGCCGAGCAGAGGAGCTCCTCCAAAGATTTCCTTTTAGGGAGAAATCCCCCGGGCCGGCAGCACATCAGCGTGTCTGCCCCACTGGTGGTGTCATCCGACAAGAATCTGGCCCCTCGCACCCAGGCCTGGCATGTGTTTTCACTCAAAGGCTGGATTCCTTCCCTGTTCTGGTGAACACCATTTCCTGGGGACCGACAGAAATCACCATTTGTCAAATGCTGAGTATTTCATAAATAAAAGCCTAGACATTCTGTGGGAGAGGAAGTGCCAGCCTTAGAAATCTACCGGCCCATGAGGACCAGTCCAAGACTTTGGTTGTCCTGACCACCAAAGGAAAGTTAACTAAGTGTTAACTTCCGGGCTGGCTGGGGTTCAGGGGGCTCACATAATACAAGGTGGGGCAAAGGTAGATGTACAGTTTTTCCTATGGAGAATAATAAAATGATCAATAAATGATAATACAAGAATAAACTCTATGTTTCGCCTACTCAAAACTGTACTCCTCCTTTCGCCCCGCCCTGTAGCTAGGTCAGTGTGACAGGGCAATTCTGCTACATATTTAGAGTTGGGAGGTTTTAGTACTATTGCATTGTTTGCCTTCGTTTCTGGGACAGATTAAGCTGACCTGATTTGTTGCCCGGTGCTTTCACAGAAAGAACACTCTGGCAGGGGGTCAAAAGACAGGGTTCTTGTCCCAGTGTCACCCCTGAATTGTCACTTAACCTAGTGCTAAACAGTTCATATCTCAGTCTTTGCTTTTCCAGCTGTAAAATGGGCCAATAGCTGTTTTGTCTCAGCTGAGCTGCCTGACATGATCAGTATGATGAACAAATTAGGTAGAAGACTTCTAAAAACACGGGATTATATTTTCAAAAGGAGTATGCAGGTATCATTCTCCTCCAAAGGTCACTAGATGTCATCAGAGGACTCTGTGAAGAAATGCATTTCCACAGGGCTTCTGGGAAGCATTTTCTATTCCCTTGTTAACTCACAAAAGGAGAGCTGAAAGAAAAAAATCCACCACCAAGTGGAACAGAAAAGAAATGGATAAAATTTACATTAAACACTAAATACATACACATATAGATTTGTGTGTGTGTGTGTATAATTAAGCCACACATTGGGGGTATCTGTAGCAAATGCAAAAAGGATGGACAGGCAAACCAAAAGAAAAAGCACATGAAAGAAAACTGACAACATAAAAAAATAGAAATGCCAACAAAGGTCAGAAAAAGTGTCCAGGTCTACCAGGAATCCCTGAAATGTATGTGAAAAGAACAGGCTGCTAGAACTTTTCATCATTCAAGCTGGCAAAGAACTTCCCCCATGACAGAGGGGCACAGGTGAGGGCACGGGGCGCAGGCGTCACGCAGCGAGGGAGCAGGGGCCCAGCTCTCCCTGAGACTAGCTGGCCGCTCTGTAATAAAAGCCTTTAAAATATTTATGCTCTTCTAGTGAGTTGCTACTTCTAGGATTTTATCCTAAGAAGATCACTGGAGATGAGCTGAGGAAGTATTCTGTGGAAGGCCGGTTGTTTAGGAATTGTCTGTAACAGGGAAACTGTGTAAGCAATTTAATGTCACCAACAAGCACAGAGGACTAAATAAATGATGGTGTGTCGGTGGCTGTCTTATGTAGCCATTAAAAAATCATGTTACTGAAAATAATGAAGGAAAGGGTTTTTTAGGGGGAAAAGCAATGCAGATAGTATGATCCAAATTTTGTTAATATAGATGTATATACACACATACAAAAAATAAATGATACATCAGTATTTGAAGAAAGCTTATCTGTGGGTAATGGGGTTTATGGGAAATCTTTATTTTCACACAGTCTTAATTTTTTTTCATATTTTACCCAGTAACCATGTGTTACTTTTATAGTTCACAGAGTAAGGGTAAATAGTTTTTCAAGGAAGGGAACAAAGCCCCTAAGCATTTCAAAGGGTCAAGGGCCCTTTGGTTGGCTGTAGTAGGTATTGGGGGCGGGGGGTAACTAGAATTCATAGTCTGACTGCAGATTTGTAAACCCCCTTGCTAATTTTTTAATCCCCCATGATTGTCAGGTCTTGTGGATTGATTCAGACTGATTAAATGCATGTGAGATTAATTAGCAATTCAGAACACTCTGTATTAACTTATGACGGAGAATATTCATGACTGAAGAACAAATCTAGATCCTTTATTTATTTATGGAGCATCTTCACCATTCCAGGCCCTCCCTTTCTGAAGTGAAGAACCACAGACCAGCCTGGTAGAGAGTTGCTGGTGAGAACAGAATCCAGCACCAGGTTCGGGATTTTGTAAGAGATATTCCCAGTTAGCTGTGGCCACTTGAGTGGTCTCTTCTCTGCTCAAGAGCTGTCTTTCTCTGCCCACGGAATCAAGAGTCACCTCAAATGAGGGTTCCCTCCCCTTCCTGTTTGAAACATACACCGTGAAGCTCTTCTTCCCCAATTCATGCCTTTTTCCCTGAGACTTCTTTCAGCTTATCGTTGTCATGACAACAGCACTCCTGACCCATAATATCCTGACAGGCTCCAGCAGTGATGTCTCCTGATTTGTTTCCCTCCACAGAGTGACTGAGAGGTCATCCTCTTTCTGGGGGCTCCAGGGTGAGGGCTCGCATCCAGAAATGAGGCTCCCGATAAAACAAGTCTGGGGAGACCACTTTTTCGGGAGCTGATCCCACGAGCACCCTCTTTAGCTTTGTGTCTAGATTTGGAGACCTTACTTTGACCTTAGATTGTAATATCTATCTGTCTTACTTTGCACATGGCTTTTGACACCTCTACCCCTAGATATTTCACTAGTAATTCAGGCAGTATTTTGATGTGCTTGTCTAGCCAGCTGATGTTAGAGATGCAGTAACCAGAAGCCAGTTTAAATTATTAATAGGGATCATTTACAATGGTCAGGGGACTTCTCATTGAAAGAAATAATTCTGTAAATTTGGTGGCAGATTTTAAGAGTAACATATGCTCATTGTAACACATACAACTGTGCAGAAGTATTTAAAGGATAAAGTGCAAGTCTCGCCCACTTCTCCGAGCCCATCTGCTCCCACGGCTGATGTTAATCGTTCTAAAATGTTTTACATACACCCCACATATAGTTGTGTGTGTCTGTGGGCTTGCGTGTTAGCAATGTCTTTTAATAGGATTATAGTACGCATCCTTTCCTGCAACTTGCTTTATTCGCTTAACAGTTTAACCCACAGATCTACCAGGATTCAGATCCTCACTTGACTTCTCTCTGGCTGCCTCCCTGAATCTTAGCTTCTCCATCTGTAAAACGGGGATAATAATGGCACATCCTTCCCAGGCTTGGTGTAAGGAATAAATGGAGTCCATACTGATCGGGTGCTTAGAGCAGGCCCTGGTATGTTACACACACTCAGTGAGCATGAGTGAGTAGTTGTGATAGCACAGTTGTAGCAGTAGTACTCTTAGAAGGGTGCTGTGAGAGTACTTAGAAGTACTCTCAGTCTTTTCAATGTCTACGGAGCATTTCATTCATTGCCTGGGTATATCAGCATTCTTTAAAGCGGTTCCTCTCTCAGTGGCTCCTAGACTTGACCTACTACAATAGGCTTGCCCTCAGGTGTATAAAGTCAGTGCCTCACCCTGGCAAGACCCCAGAATTCCAGCTCCAGGGTTTGGGAGTCTCTCCTGAGAACCATGGGAGTCTCTCCTGAGAACTGGAAGATGAGGTCTGAGATGCAGATGGAATGTTTCTATACCCTTCTGTTCCCAGCAAATCGCCATCGCTCGGGAGGGCGACCTGCTGACCAAGGAGCGGCTGTGCTGCGGCCTGTCCATGTTCGAGGTCATCCTGACCCGCATTCGGAGCTACCTGCAGGACCCCATCTGGCGGGGCCCACCACCCACCAACGGGGTCATGCACGTCGACGAGTGCGTGGAGTTCCACCGGCTGTGGAGTGCCATGCAGTTCGTCTACTGCATCCCCGTGGGGACCAACGAGTTCACAGCCGAGTGAGTACCTCCCGGGAGAGCACGGTCCCCTCCAACCTGCGTGTCCCCGATGAGGCATCAGCTGCCAGAGCCCAGCCAGAAAGGTGGTGGGTGGGCGAGGCTGCCCAAGGGCTGTGTGTGGAGCACACACTATGTGCAGGTCGCCGTGCAGGTGCTGGACCTGCAGCGGTGCTGAGCAAAATCAGATGCTTCCTGGCCTTGTGGGGACCGTGGGGTCTGTGAAGGGACACGTGGCACATGGCATGAGACAGCTTCACAGCAAGGGCAGGAAGGGGGACAGATGCCTGAGAAGAGAGAGAAGTGGGTGGTCAGAATTTAATTGACAGACTAGACCTGAGCCTTGAACGCTGCTGGGATTCAGATCCCAGAGCAGAGGCTGAGGGGCAGGGGCCAGGGGTGGCGTGGGGGTAGGGGGGCGGTCCAGGAAAGGCAACAGGCAGATGGAGGCAGAGGTGAAGCCAATGCCTGGGAATTGTGCATACTGGGGACTTCGGGCCTCTTGGGGCTTGTGTCTCTGATTGAAGAGGCAGGAGGGAGCCCTGGTGGAGGTTTGGCATTAAGAACTTCACTGCCCACCTCACCCCCGACATGACCACACGGTTCGCGGAACAGAGAAGGGCTCCCTGGCAGAGGTCAGGCCCTGCATGCTCAGGGTGCCCTGGCTCTGGAGGCCTCCAACCCTGAAATGTGGGGGGCCTTTAAGAGTAACCTGCTCCTGTCCTCAGAAGACAGAAGCAGAGCCCATTTTTCCCCAACTCACCCAGCCACACACCCAGAGCAGAGTGGTGAGGAAAGCAGAGAAGGCCCGCCCTGGGGGAGCCACAAGCTCAGGGGAAAAAAGCACAGGAGGCCTGAGCAGGAGTCCCAGGGGAAGTGCCGCCAGGCCTGGGATGGGAAGGCTGTCTCCAGAGCAGCTGCTGGGCCTGTGCCCCAGCCACGGGGAAGCAGGAAACCTGCCCGGGGTGGGAAGACAGCGGAGAGGTGACCCTGAAGCCCCCCAGATTGCCCAAATTGCTGTTGAGAGTTGGGGACATGAGGGCTGAGCTTTACCAGACCCAGGAGGACTTGAAGCCCCCTCCCCACCCCACGCACTGGCAGCACCTGCTCATGGCCCATGGTACCCCATGCCTGCCCTCCCACCCATACTGGCCTGCAGGTTTGAAACGGCCCTTCCCCTCACAGGTGTGCCCTAATTCCTTTATGGTCCAAAACAGATCCTTCCTTGATTTGCTTGACATAATCAGCCACATAAGTCTCAATGACCAGTTGGATTTTTTTCTTGCACGTTTGTCCCCTTCAAAGGTGATTTTTCTTACATCAGTGGGGCAACAGGCTGATACCTCTTTGTGGTTAGAAGGGCTTATAATATCATCATAAGTCCCCAGAACAAATGAACCTACATCTTCCCTTGTACGCATTTCACGGATTGAGAGAATTGTCCCAGACACCGGCTGCTCACCAGCAGTACTCCTGGTCCCAGAGGAGACCCTTCCCCTGCCCCCTCTCATGCCCCTCACTCCAGCTGCTTCCTCTCCCTGCCCCCAGGCAATGTTTTGGTGATGGCTTGAACTGGGCAGGCTGCTCTATCATCGTCCTGCTGGGCCAGCAGCGGCGCTTCGACCTGTTTGACTTCTGTTACCATCTGCTGAAAGTACAGAGACAGGATGGAAAGGATGAAATCATTAAGAATGTGGTGAGTAGTTGGGGCCTGGGAGGTGGGGCCAGGCCTGACAAGCAGGCTTGTATCTGAAAAGGGGGGTGAGCTGTCTATGAAGCCAACTCCCCACTGCAGGAAGGTACAGCAACACTCAGCGGTGGGGACCTCCTCACAGAAAGCCGTGAATCACTTGCTCGTAACCTGCTGGGATGAATCAGGTCGCCCTGCAGGGCAGGGCCAGCTCCAGACCTGAAACGCACCTTCCCCAGGCCAGCCAGGCTCTGTGGACACGGGCTCCTCCTCTGCACAGGCGTTCAGTGAGCAGGAGAGCAGTGCGGGCACGGGGGTGGGCGAGCTTCTGTGTGTGCACCAGGAGGGCTGTCTGAACCCGACAGGGAGTGGGGGCGTGGCCAGAGGAGGCTTCCCACGGAGGAGGTGCTGGCACCCCTCCGGGGTGCAGTCCGGGGTGGTGGGTAGCAGATAGCCAGGCAGGATGTTCCAGAGAGAGGGGACAGCCCCACCAGAGTCATTGACATGAAGATGTGTGGCTGAGAGGAGAAAGAGGCAGGGGCCACCTCATAAAGGGTGTTTGTTTATTTGCTTGTTGTTCATTGTGGGAGAATATATGTAACATAAAGTTTACCATTTTAACCATTTTACGTGTATATTTTTAAGATCCACCGCCTTAAGCATACTCCCACTCTTGTACAACCATTACCACTATCCATCTCCAGAACTCTCTCTTCTACACCTGAAACTCTGCCCATTACACACTAGCTCCGTACACCCCCTGCCCCAGGCCCTTGGAAGGTAGCCTTCCTTCTACTTTCTGTCTCTGCGGGTCTAACTACTCTAGGGAATTCATAGAGGTGGAATCCTCGCTTACCCTAATATGTTCAAGGTTCAACATGTTGTGGTGTGTTTCAGAATTTCCTTCCTTTTTAAGGCTGAATATACCATATGTTGCTTATCAATTCATCCGCTGATAAACATTCAAATTATCTCCACCATTCGGCTGTTGTGGAAAATGCCACTATGATAATGAGTGTGCAAATATCTGTTCAAGTATGGGACTCCTATTTCTAATGTGTGAAGAACCACCACACTGTTTCCCACAGACCTGCACCGTTTCACATTCCCCGTGATGCACCAGGGCTCCGGCTTCTTCCCGTCCTCCCCAGCATCTGCCACCTTCTGGGGTTTGGGTGACAACCATGCTAATGAATGTGAAGGGTGTCTCACTGTGGCTTTGATGCCTACTCCCTGAATGATTAGTGATGGTAGCGTCTTTTCATGTGCTGATTGAATACTCGTTTGTCATCTTTGGAGCAATGTCTATTCATGTCTTTTATTCACTTTTGAATTGAGTTGTTTTGTGTAGTTACTGAATTGTAAAAGCTCTTTACATATTCTGGGTATTAATCCCTTATTGGGCATATGATTTTCAAGTATTTTCTCTCGTGCCCTGGGTTGCCCTTTCTCTGTTTATAGTGACTTTGACACAGACAAGTTTTTAAATGTTGATGTGGTCTCATTTATTTTTCCTCTTATCACCTTTGGCAATAATTTCATAATCCAAGAAATTATTGCCAAATTAAATGTCATAAAGTTTTTTCTCCATGTTATCTTCTAAGAGTTTTGTCATTTTAGCTTTTCTTTTTAGATCTTCAATCTATTTTGAGCTAATTATCTGGGTATGGCATAAGGTAAAGATCCAGCTTCATTCTTTTACATGTGGATATCCAGTTTTCCCAGCACCATTTGTTGGAAATACTATCCTTTCTCCATTGAATGGTCCTGGCACCCTTGTCAGAAATCATTTGACCGTATATGGAAGAGTTTACTCCTGGGCTCTCTATTCTGTCGCTCTCAGTTTCTGTCTTCGTGCCAGTGCCACACTGTTTTTATTGCTGCGGCTTTGTAGTATGTTTTAAACTCACAAAAAGGTTATATGGCTAAGCTCTATCTTCTAGGAAGCCACAGAAGGTCTTTAAGTGAGAGAGTGACGTGATCATTGAGGTACCAGGACCCTAGACCCCTTACTCCCCCTTTATTTTTCTGTCCCCTCCTCTCACTGCTAACCTGAATGGCTTTGTCCTCTCAGCCCCTGAAGAAAATGGCGGACAGGATCCGGAAGTACCAGATCTTGAACAATGAGGTATTTGCCATCTTGAACAAGTACATGAAGTCCGTGGAGACAGACAGTTCCACCGTGGAGCATGTGCGCTGCTTCCAGCCACCCATCCACCAGTCCCTGGCCACCACCTGCTAGGCAGAAGGTCCTGCGAACCCTCAGCCTGGAGGAGACGAAGCGGCAGGAGAGGGAAGCACGGCCAGCCCTGCCATGGGGTCTGACTGGACAGCGCATGAGATGGACCAGGAAGCCTACGAGAACCTCCCCAAATGCACCGACACCTCCCGAGGGCCGGGCCTGTGCATGCTCTCCCGTGACATCTCCATGGTGGTTTTGCCCTCATGTAAACGAAAACACATAACACAGGGCAGTGTGTGCTCTTTTTTCTTCCTTTTTCCTCTCAGCTGTGTTCAGAGCCCTAGTTTTACCCTTTCCACGTCACGTCCCCACCCCACATTTGTGGTTGCTTCCCAAGACCTCTCCCCAAGATGGGGACCTCCTACCCGGTGCCCACTTGTGACCTCAAAGCTGAAGTCTCAACTGGAGAAAGAGCATGGCCGCCGGCCGAGATATCAGCCAACTGGACGGTCATGCCTCCACTCACTGGCTTCTTCACCTCCTCTGGCTCCCTCCCCCCATCTTTCCAGGTGGCCTCTCCTCCTGCTCTGGACACCAGGGATTCTACCACCGAGAGTGCTCCTGGACCAGGTGCTGACTGCCATGGCAAACAGAGGACAAGTTTCCAGGTGTCAGCACCACGGTCGATTGTGGTCAGAATTTCTCGCAGAATCTCCCCGAAAGCATGGAGAGACTGCTCAGAAAGATGGAAGCCTTTGGAAGTGAATATCTCATACAGAGCAAGTCATCTTCAAAGGGCCTGTGCCTCTGCACTTGTAAGAAAATATAAAGTGAGACATTTGATATCCCTTCCTCCCACCCCCAGTCCAGGGAGGAAAAGAAAAGAGAAAAAAAAATAGAACAATAATGATGCTGCCGCTCAGGGCGGATGGATGGGAATGGTTACCATTAATCCGCTGGCCCGTTTTAACCCCCTGGAAAGAGCAAAGGTGAGCCCATAGCAGCGGGTTTGTGTGATACACTCGGGCTCACCAGGGAGGAGAGGTGGGGCTCGCCAAGTGTGGTCCAAAGTCCCCCTACATCAGGGTCTCCTGAGATTAGCACATTTGATGCCCACTCCTGGGCCCCGCCTCAAACCACAAATCTGCATCTCTGGGAGTAAGGTGGAGAGGTCTGCACTTTCCAGGGCTCTCTGAGTTCTGTTGCACGTGGAAGTCCAGGGACCACTGCTGACCATGGCCTTTGAGCTCCCTCTGAGCCATGAAACAGAATATCCGTAGGGAAAAAAAGTGGTTCAAGGGCAGAAGCTGGCAGATCCTCCTGTCTGGAGGTACTTCTTCCTGTTCCAATTTCTTATTTTTTTGCTATGACCATAGGTCAGAGGCAAGAAGGAAGGGTTACACCCCATGGCTGAACAACACAGAACACGCCTTCAAAACCCACATAAAATCTCTAAGAACCTTCAGCCCTGTCTGGGAATAGCAGCTCTTTCAGAAAGATGACCAGCCCTTAAGTCCTAGAGATCATTCCAGATCCTTAACCTTTGCTTTTGTGAAGATTTGGATCATCCATTTGATGAGATCGCTGTTTCAACAACATGCCCTTCCAGCCCCAAATTCTGAAACCTGAATTTGACCCTCTTGGTAGAATCGAATCCCATTGTCTTCAAGAGATTCAATCTCAGTAAATTGAGGTCTTCACTTTTGGGAGAGACATCTCATTTCCCCAGCTTGCCAGCAGCATTTATTTATGAGCACTGGACAGGTTTAACATTCTTTCCTCCCTGATATTACTGTCCCCCTTTCAGTTTTTTTGTGTGTCTAAGAACCAGGAAAAAAATCTTAGGTTTTAAAAAGTTTAAAAAAAATCTGTTTCAGAAACTGTCAAATGTACCATATTTGTATCAAGAGTTGTTGGGGATTTTTTGTACAATGAATTTACATTTATTTATGTGACTTCTATTTACGCTTGTGATCGAATAATGATGTTAAATTCTTCCATCATATTTGCTATGCAGCTGAAGATGATATTTTGCTTTGTATTTTGGGGTGCCTCTGTTGAGTTGATAAACATTTCCATCTTCATTAAAACTGCTTCCAAACTGGTGAAACCCACATCTTGGTCGTGATTCTGGGCTGTGTTCCAGACCTCACCTCCTGTGGGAGGCCACATCACACCTGATGACTAAGAAAATAACCTGAATGGAATGGGAGAAGATAAAGAGCCAGCGGGTCAGGATGCCCTGCACTCCTGCTTTCTCACTGAGAAAATGACCTGTTTACGAACGGACTCGGACTGGGCAAGGTATAGGAGGCAGCTCCCACCCTTAGGGATTTCTGTCTCACGGAGTGCACCTGACGCCCCAGACCCCTGGTTCTGGAGGAAGAACGAGCGCTGACATCCATTGAGGGCTGACGTGTGCAGGCACCGTGCTAGATCCCGTGCATCCACCCCTGTGACTGCAGCCAGCTCCTTGTGTGTCATAACCCACTTTGGCAGAGAGACTGTACCAGGGGGTTATTTTCATGCAGTTACTAGGTGATGCTGGAATTTGAACCCAGTTCCAAACCCCAGGTTTTTCCTGTCACACTACCATGAACTGATCAACCATGCCAGACGCCAACACCAGTCTTAGGGATTTGGTCACTGGACTTTTCGGGGCTTTGGGTCAGTAAGTGTGAGTTCAGCCTGGTATTGGGGGAGTTCCCAGGCTGAAGCTACCTGGAAACCCTCATACTCGTCCATCAGAAGGATGACACAAGAATAACACTAGAAGGATGTGTTTCAAACCAGCACCAGCTTCACTAAAGGCCATCCACAGATATTAGATCTGGGGCACGGGTGACTCCCCCACTGTTGTAGCCTTGGATGGGCCTCTAATCTCACAGGGCCTCAGTTTCCTCATCTTTAGACTGGACAGAATACTCAGAGGTCACTCCTAGCTCTGATTTCCTGATTCTAGGTCACTGCCCTTCACAAACTCAACGTCATCCTCAGCCTCGTGTCACACCTTCTGAGGGTTTTCGTCATCGGAGCTATAGAGCTGAGCTGGAGTAGTTGGGGGACTCTTAGTCCTGAGAGATGCTCAGAGAAAGGAGATTCCATGGTCAAATACATTTGGGGGTCGCCTGGTGTTCTCTTCCCCTCTCAGGGATCCTCAGTGCTCCAAGTCCTGCAGAACCTCATCAGCCTGGACTAACCGCACCTCCTCATGGCCATGACCTTAGAAACCCATTTCTCTGCAACAGTGAAAAAAAAAAAAAAAAACTCCCACAGGAGAAGGGACACTGACAGCACAGGCCTCATGACCCCTGGCACCAGTAGGGCAGAGGGGACTGGCAGAGCACCCAGGGTCCCTGATGGAAAGGGGCCAGTTGTTTGCTGGGGTCGCCTTACCAAAACCCCACAGACTGGGTGGTTGAAATGACAAAATTTGATTTTCTCACAATTCTGGAGGGGCAAGTCCAAGATCAAATTGTTAGCATGGTCCCTTCTGAAACCTCTCTCCTTGGTTTGTAGATGTCCATCTTCGCTTGGCTTTCCCTCTGTGTATGTCTAACCTCTTCTAAGGACATGAGCCATATTGGATTAGGACCCATTCATATGACCACATTTGACCTTAATTACCTCATTAAAGGCTCTGTCTCCAAATACAGGACCCATACTGAGGTGCCAGGGGTCAGGACTTCAACATATGAATTTGGGGGTCACTGTCCGGTCCATGGCCCTGGGGAAACAGAAGGGCAGGTCCGGGAAAGGCGCTGTCTCTGGGGCCCTGGGACTGTGTGCAGGCTGCACTGGCCTGGCTTTGAGAAACAGTTCTCGAACTCCACTATTTGCAAGATTTTGCAATAGCTTAAAAATCAATCATGGCCGTGACCCAAAGGAACACACGGGGTTGTCGGATGGAGAAGAAAACATACATACCCTGAACTATGTGGAGAGAATATGATGAGTCTAATAACCATGAGCAGTTATCCAGCTTTCTCCATGCCAGACTTCAGAAAAAGTGCTTTAAATGCTTTATTCACCTAAACCTCCCAGCAATCTGGAGGAGGTAGGTACTATTATTTACCCCCATTTTACAGATGAAGCTATGGAGGTACTGGTCTCAGCAGGTAAGGGATGGAACCAGGGGCCCAATAAATAGGGATCCGGGTCCCAGCTCTTAACCACTAAGCATATAATAGTAACACTAAGGGGTTCCAAGAGACACCTATACAACAGATTTTTCAAGATCCTCAAAAGGAGAGTGTTCTTCCAGCTGGGGACAGTGAAGAGGATGAGGGCACTGTCAGGAAGGGCTTCATGGAAGAGGTTATTGCAGTGTAAGGGATATTTATATAATAAATTATATGTTATAATTATGTGTTATCTATTATATAAGTCAATTTATATATGAATTGAAAATATTTTCTAGTATTTCCTATAATAACAATAATTATATGTGACCCCATTAGAATAGTTGAATGTAGTATGTAAAATGCAGAGTTCATTCCTGCATCTAAGTGTTGCTTTTGAAATCTTATTGACAATTTCAGGTGATACTTCTTATCAGAGCAAAATTTCTTCAAGTTTTTTTAAAAACTAAGCATTACAATGACTCAAGAAAAGTTGTCTGATTTGCATTACTAACAACAGAAAGCAAATTATACAGAAATCTTGATTACAGAAAGATCTCGCGTGTTCTCACTACACCAAAAAGCAAAAAGAAAAACAGGTGCCTCTGAGGCCATGGACGAGTCAGTTAACTCGACCGGGGTGACCGTTTCGCAGAGTATGGGTATATCAAACCATTAGGTCGAACACCTTAAATACATGCAATTTTTGTCAGTTGTACCTCAATAAAGTTTGGGGAGTGGATGGAATCTTGCTTATAAGAACAAGATACTATTGCTAAAGGAAAGGCCAAAAAGTGAAATTTATAGAACACATATTAATTTATGAATTACAGATGTCTTTATTTTACCCATTCAGACATCGCCGGCCCAACAACAGAACATGCAGAAATATGCAATGATAATTAAATTCAGTCATCTTTAGTATTTTCACCAACTTGCAGTCATATAAAACCAGTGACTTTACATATACTTTATTTTGTATTATAAATGTATGTTTTGTCATCAGGAAGACCGAGCATATTTTATAACAGTTTAACAGAGTGATTGAGAACTTTTGATTACTCAGAGACATGTGGTATGTGGTACTTTTGCCCCAGACCCTGCAGACGGTGGGAGGGGCTGGTTCTGACCCTGCAGTCAGCTCCCCTAAAGAGAACAAAGCTGGAGGTGGGAAAAGAACAAAGACACGTCGGCTTCCCTCTGGGTGAGGAGGAGAGTAACCAGCCCCCACCGCCAGCCCCACTTCCTCATCTGGTTTGGTTTACGCCGTTGCCTCAGTCTGCACCCCTTCCCAACCTGCTCCCAGCCGGTTCCAGATGCTGCGCGGGCTGGCTGGCCCAGAGCTTCCGGCAGAAGGGGGAAAGCGGAGGGTTTCCCTGGGAAAATATGCTGTGAGATGCTATCAGAGCTAAAAATATGTGGCCCCTAAGCTCCACCCTCATTAGTCAGGATAAAACCCAGGGATTTCTGCCTTCTGGAGTTTCAGACCGACAGGAAAAGGGGAAATCAAAGAACCCCTGGTTGGTTGGGCCTTAACCACTTTCTGGCAAGGAGCCCAGCCCTGAGCTGGAGAAAGCTCACTAGACTCATTGGTGGCTGCGATGGGCAAGGGGCTGACTCTGCCCCTGGGGACAGCCTGGGGTCAGCCCGGGGTCAGCCCATCCACAGCTACCACGTGTTCTCATCTAACGCGTACTTCCCATGTCTTCAGTATCTCCATGTAACACGCGAGGACCCAGACTCAGAAACCAGTGCAGGTTGAACCACCACACCACTGGCCTTTTCCAGTCCATCCTGGGGC
This sequence comes from Tonatia bakeri, assembly GCA_004024845.1. Classification (NCBI taxonomy): domain Eukaryota; kingdom Metazoa; phylum Chordata; class Mammalia; order Chiroptera; family Phyllostomidae; genus Tonatia; species Tonatia bakeri. Next base: position 142,610 of record PVIA01003048.1, on the reverse strand, counting down.
CCCAGGCCCTCCCCACTCAGACACTCACCCCTGCCCCTGCCCACAAGGAATGCTCCCCCACCCCACCTCACCTCCCTGTCTACAGACTAAACCTCCCATCACCCTTCGAGTCTCACTTGAAACACCCCCTCCCTCTGAAGCCTAGGTCCCAGTGGCTCTGTTAGATACTCTCCACTTATTCAATACTTGAACTTCTTACTGTTTATCAAAATTATAATTCAGCATTACGTGACCATTTAATGGACACAGGCCATGATTATAGGGATCGAATCCCTCTCGCTCGCCATCATAGTTGCCTGTGCCTGTCACAGGAAGTGACATGTCAAAAGTGTCCCAACTATGTCCACTGAATGATTCAGTCCCTTGACCCCTCAAAGAAGCTTGCCATGTAATTGGTGTTAAGAAGTCAGCCTGGCTTAAAACAGCAACTGTCATAAAAGAGGGGAGAATTGTCTGGTGTCAACTATGAATGCTACGGTCGTACTCTTCAGGGCGGTAGGGAGGAACTGAGCTGGGATCATGCAGAAGGGACAGGGACAAATACAAGAAAGTAACAGAGGGAGCATGGGCATGAGGTTTGGGGAACAGTGTGGAGGCAGAACCTGTGGGAGCAGTTGGTGGCAGTGGCTGTTTTCTCTTTCCTGGGGCTGTCCTCAGCCAAGAATGGGGCAAAAGCGAGTAACCGGTTAAAAGCTGGTGGTTGAAAACCCAGCTGTGCCAGGAACTAGCCAGTTCCCAATCTCTCTGAATATCAGGATCCACATTGATAAGAATAGTTAACAGTGGTAACACTTATTTCTCAGGTTGCTGCAAGGATCAAACGATCGTATGCACAAACCAGCTTCGCAAGCATCGGGCACACCGCCGTGCTCAAGAGCTGGGACTGGTTCAGAAAAGAGGGCTCAGCCAGCCAGCAGTGCCCAGTTTTTCCTCCACACCCAGGTGCCCCGTTTCCTTCTCTCCAATCTGGGTTTCCACTCAGGGCTCCCCAGGGAAGGTCAACGCACATCCCAGAAGATCTATCTCACTCACCTCTACTCCCCATTCAGTGCCAAACGCTCTTTCAACAGATTCAAGAACCAAAAAAGCCTAGACAAAGAAGAAAGCAGTGGAAGGGACTGTCCCAGAACCCAGGCAGCCAGGAGGTCAGATTGGGCTTTTCTTCAAAACCAGAGGGAAGAAGGCAGGGCCTACTACCCCAGCCTGGCCCCTCCGTGGCAAGCTCCGAAGAGGATCCCAGAGTTAATTCACAGCACCTGGGGAAGGCAAAGGGGCGGCCAATAGACCACTGGTTAAGAAAACTGGCCTCAACTGTAACTTGAAGTGTTTCCAAAGCCCCAGGCAGGCTCCGGAATGCCTCCCCAGCCTTCCTCCTCCCCTGAGGACAGAGGGCACGCACACGGAGAGAAAGCAGGCCTGGGGGTGCCAAGACCCAGGACTGCTGCTGGTTTTATTGCCTCGGCCTCATTTTCCCCATCTTTAAAATGAGCATGGTGCCCAGATGACCTCCCGGGACTCTTCCTGCCCCGACAGTCAGAATTCCACACTGAGACCTCAGGGGACCTGATGAGGGGAGGGGAACCTGAAGTCTTAGAAGGACGACCCCAAACCTAAGGAGGCCCAGGGACAAGCTCCATGGGTCCGAGGCCTCTCTGAAACAGTAGACGCGCACACATATGCATATTTTCTTCAGAGAGAGTGAACAGGCGCAGGTTCCCCAAGGAACCCAAGGTTAACAACTTCAGCCCGAGACTGGCCAAGTTTAGAACATATTTCCACGGTCTGGAACAATCTAGGGGATCAAGTACCGCCCATTCTTGGTACAAATGAGAGTACGTTTGTCTCCTATGGCTGCTTTTACCAATTATCACCAACTGAGTGGCAACACAGATTTATTGTCTTACAGTTATAGACACGAGAAGACCAAAGTCCCCAGGGTGACATCACAGTGTCCACAGGGCCGGTTCCCTCAGGGGCCACCTGGCCCTGGCCTCGAGAGGCTGTGGCTCGTGGCCTTGTGACTGCGGTCTCTGCTTCCTGCCCCACACGGTCTTCCCCTCTGACTCTGACACCCTGTGCCCTCTTATAAGGACCCTTGTAGGTACCCAGGCCCACCCAGATATTCCAGGATAATCTGCCCATCTCAAGATTCTTAATTTAATCACATCTACAAAGTCCTATACTTTTAAAAAAAGACTTTTTAAAATTTATTTTTAGACAGAGGGGAAGGGAGGGAGAAAGGGAGACAAACCCCAGCATGTGGTTGCCTCTCATACACCACCTACTGGGGACTTGGCCTGCAACCCAGGCATGTGCCCTGACTGGGAATCGAACTGGTGACCCTTTGGTTCCCAGGCCAGCACTCCATCCACTGAGCCATACTAGCCAGGACAAAGTCCCATACTTTACAATAAAGGTAATGTAGTCACAGGTTCCAGGGATTAGAAAGTGGTTTTTCATTTTTGTTTTTGTTTTGTGTTTGCAGGGGTATGGATGTGGCTAATATTCAGCCTACCACAGCCCTTTGGGAGAAATCAACATTTTAAATAATGATACCCTTTAAGCCAGCAATTTCATTTCCAGAATCTCCTACAGGTATAACTAGACACGTATATAAAGGTGTATGTTCAGGAATGTCCATTACAGCAGGGTTTATAATATTGAAACCTGAACAACCTGTCCTAATTCCATCTGTAGAAATGGAACTAAATGAATCATGGAATAGTCCTACGTTAAAGTATTCTAGAACGTGCAGTGTTCTAAGTATAATGAAGTACATTCATATGGACTAATATCAAAACATCTGCAAGGTGCTTTGTAAAGTGGAAAAAGCAGAAGGAATGAAATCTACAAACTGCGTTCCCGTCTTTTGGAAGAATATACACTTTTGTAGATATGTGCGCATGACTTCTGGATGGATGCCGAAGAATTTGCTAGTGGTGGTGGCTGCCTCAGAGGTGGCTAGGGGACTTTCATCCTTCATTACATACCCTTCTAAACTGCACTTTTTTTACTTAAAGTATGTATGACTTTCGTAATTTAAAAACCATATGTTCCAACTGAAATCCAGCACTTCGACCACTAAAGAGGTGGGGGTGGGGTCCTAGCTCTGAGGTCATCTTCCAGAAGCCAGGATTGGGATGCATAGGGCCAGTCCCCTCTCCCTGTGACTTCAGTCCCTGTACTCCCGCTGCTCCCCGGTCCCTCCAGCTACAGGAGCTAAGAAAAGTGTGGTCAGGGTAGAGCTGGGGAGCTTTGCTGTCACACACCTGGGTTTGCATCAGGTTTGTGGTCTTGGTCAAGACCTTGGTAAAACCTCAGTGTGAAATGGTGATAACACCCCTTACCTCTTTGGATTGACACGAGGACCAATGTTAGATAAGGTGAGTCTAGCACAAGGCCTAGCGCACAATGACTTGTGGGTGTTATTCTGAATAAGAGCAACTCAGAAAAGGCAACAGACCAGAGGAGCTTCAGTTCAGTTCAGTGCAGGCAGCTTGAGTGTTGTACTGCCTCCTGTCAGCAGTGGGGTCACAAGGATTAGCCGGGCAAGATCGAGCTTCCAAGGGCCCCTGTGTATGGGGGGGAGATAGTCACCTAAGTAAATAGCCCCTTACAAGCCGTAAATATAACAGTCTTGTGGGTTACTATTGAGGGCAGTTGTCCCCATCACGGTTAGGGGTAGATGTGAAGGCCTCAGAAATGTCAGAATTTCCTTGGGCCGTTGTGAAGGCTGGAGACATTCTATATTCTTCTCAGGACGGCAGTTACAAGGCTGTGTGACATTACAGATGTAATAACACACTGATTTTCACGTGTTATTCTAACATTTGCACACTGTTCTTTATGAAATGCTGCCCCAATAAAAGTGTATGTTCAAAAAGTTAAGCTTTTTGTCCTCTGGCCAAAAGCCAAGAATTATTAACCTGAGTTTTCCTGAAAGTCTGTGCAAGCATTAACAGTTTCTGTCAGATTCTTAAAGGGATGTGGGACCCCCCAAAATTAAAACTTACCAGCGAGGCCCTTCCCCAGACTGCAGAACTGCTCCTTCATGGTTCTGCAGGGGTTTGGCTAAAAGTCAGACCACTCTGGGCAGACCGGGCTTTCTGGGAACACATGATGTCAGATAAAGAGGCACAAACATATGTATTGGACCAGTTGCAAAACAAACAACAAAATATTTCTTTGGGGAGCAAAATGCAGATAATTATCACTAGTTGATCTTTGGTCCAACTTAAAAAAGGGTGTGGCTTTTCATTGGCCCAGAGCCCTGGTCTGCAGCCAATCCTGAGGTGTGCCTCTGCCCACACCCCTTTGCCTCCCACCCCCATCCCCATCCTGTCTGAGGTCCTCCACGGTGGGGAGGCAGCTTCACCCCCTGCCCCACCTGACAGACTGGGAAGAAACCTTAACCCGAGTTCTGGATTCTTTTGGGCCCCCTCATCCAGGCCCGCCTCACAAACCAGAATTTCCAGTATGACTGTGTTGGCAGAAAGTTAATGAGCAGCCCAGGAGAGCTGGGCACCTGCCGCAGCAGGGTTTGCCCAACTGGGCAGAGCAAGGTGCCTGGCCCTTGGTCTCTCCCCTTGGACTGAGGCACATGGGAGCGATGCACCTTGGGGGAGGGTCCCCACACACACGAGAGTAAGCAAGTGGCCCAGGACCACACCAGCTACAAAGTGACAGGGCTGGGAATCACACCTAGGTTGTCTGGGTCAGGGCCCACTCTTTTATGGGGAGCTTTTATATAGCAGAGAGCTGGCCTACATCCCACAGACACTCAACATACTCGAGTGACGAGTGTACTCTAGGGGTGGGGTCTCACGCTCATGGCTGGCACCCTACTCAGGAGTGTGTGGGAATTTCCCCAGGACTCAGAGCCTAGCACCCACACAGGAGTATTCAGACCCACTTGGCGACAATGTGCCTTTGCCACAGGGCGCTGACAAATGGGCCTGAGAAGATCCCGAGGACACAAGTGTCCCTGCTAGAACTTCCGCACGAAGTGGGTCACTGGCCATTCTTCTGCGCCCTGAGCCAGCTCTGAGGGAGCATCCCACAGGAGGACCGGGCAAAGCTGTGTCTCCAGGAGGCCCCACAGGCCCGACCCCCACCCCCAGTCAATTTGGGATCTCTCAAGTCGGCATGACTGAGGGGATGTCTCAGCACTGCTGCAGGGGAGGGCACAACAGGGACACAATATGGAGGCCGAGGGGACAAGCTTCAGGCTCCTACCTTCAATCAGTGAAAGACTCTTTCTAGGAGATTTGTATGTTGTTCTGCTAAGTAACTTTCTGCTTCGAAAAAAGATTTTGCTGCCTACCCTTATCTCACAAAAAAAAAACAAACCCACTTAAAAAACCATTGACCTAGTCCTTCATGTCACTTCATTGCACATGCTGGGGAAACTGAGGCCCAGATGGAAAGGACCTGCCTCAGGTCCCAGTGTGTTAGTGGTAGAATGAGGACTAGAACTCACAATCTCTGACTTTTTTAACCCCAGCCTCTCAGATATCAAAGTTTAAGATGGCTTTATTTTTTAAAATCCCAAAAGGAAAACAGAACCCAAGTTTGTACCTCATTTTCAAGTTGATTCTTCCTGCTTTAAAGCTAGAGGCGTCCCTCTGGCCACAAAGTTCACTATGCCTCTGCCCTCCCTGTCCTCACATACCAGATGCCACAGGTCCACAGAGATGCAGGGTCCACGCATTGCCACAGTCCCCTGGACCCACCCTTAGAGGCCACTGCCTGAGTAGTGAGGCAGCAGGAGGCAGGGAATGAGGTCAGGACCATAGTGAGAGTTTCCAGGACCTGCTCAGAGCCTGGCTTAGCCGCTTTGTTATCTGCCTGACCTTGAACAAGTCACCAGACCTCCTAGACTCAACTGTCATCAGCTGTAAAACTAGGATACCTTCATGTGCCTCAGAAGACCCCTCTAAGGGCTGGAGTTTAACGCATGTGAAGAACCTGCAACATGGAAGTTGTGCAGCCAGTTGTAGTTCGTCTCAGTATTATCATTTTAACTATTGCTGGTTTTCAGTAAGATCTGAAGTTCTTTCCATGCATTAAGTGTGTTAGACTCTCTGCACACCCACTCCAAGTTTAGGCAATGCTGCAAGTCCACATAGATTCCCTCCAGTGAACCCTGCCCTCCGCAGGAATTTGAAACCTCTTCCACCTGTAGGCAGATATTCTGATGATGGAATCCCACAAATGCTGTGTGATCGGTCTGCTGGGTTTCATCTTGGCTCCACTGTTTACTCACAGACAAGTTACTTAACCTTCCTGAGCCTCAGTTTTCTCATCTCTGAAATGGGAATTATAGTCGTACCTAACTCACAGGCTTGTTGTGAAGAGTCAATAGGGCAATGAGTGTGAAGTCCCTAGTGCTCTGGCCCATCCTTAAAAAGTTGGGGAGGGAAACCAAACTCATCATTTGCCTGAAGGTCAGCCCTTGCTGCCCAGAACAAGAGCACAGTGGGAAATAAAAGTGCTGGATTGGCATTGAAGTACCACCAGTTAGCAGGGTGATGTGGGCCTGACTGTGCCCCCTCTGTGCCTCAGTTTACCCATCTGCAAACCAAAGAGATTGGATGAGTTGAGCCCTTCCAGTTTGAACTCTGAAGGACAGCTGCTCTGTGTGGTTTTGGGGTGCCCCAGTGTGCCCTGCCACCTTACGCAGAGCAGAAGCAAGAAGGGGTCTGGGAGGAAGGCTCTGGCCTCCTCAGCTAGCACCTTGCATAAGAGAGCTGCTCCGTGGACTCACAAGTTCACGTTGAAGTTCTGTCTATACTACTGCGTGTGACCTTGGGAAAGTCACTTCACCTCTCTGAGCCTTAGTTCCTTCATCCATAAAATGGGACCTAAAATGGTACCCAGAATAAGGGCTTGTAATGACCACATGAGCCAGGGCCTTCAAAGTGCTTAGCACACAGAGGAAGAAGTCAGCACTCGTGTGGTGTTTCAATCATCATTGGTGCTAATCGGTGTGGACCCCATCGCTGGGCAAGGTGCCCTTCTTGGAGCCAGTCACAGTGCTCCAAGAGTGTCCATTCCAAACTTTATTTCTAATGACAGCAAAGCTCTTTATGAGGACAGCAGCCATCCTGGGGACCCGCCTGGAGAAGGCAGGCTGGCTGGCCTCTGCATGTTGACCATCCAGATTCTTATGATTCCAGGTCAGCCTAAAGATGGTGACAGCCATCTGCCCTTCTCAACCTGCCCAGAGGACCAGCTCTGCAGGGCTAGAAAGGACTACAAGCTACATCTTGCCCAGCCCTTTTACCTGGGGTAGGAACACCAGGAAGAGAAGTGACCTGAATCTCATGGCGTGTTCCTGGATCTAGGACCACAAGGCAGTCCAGGAGCATTGAAATGAGTATCTGTTGGATTCTTGGCTTCTGTGTTGGATCACAGGCTAAATATCTTCTCTAGGTTTCAGTTTCCTCATTTGAAAAATGAGATACTAATAGAGCCTGCTTCCCAGGGGTGTTGCATGCAAAGATTCCATGAGCATGCATATAACATAGCAAGCCCTCTCTAAATAGCTTTCATATTACTTATGTCTCTACTCTCTATTGCTCCTTCCATGCCTTTAGCCATACCACACTGGAAATGCACAGGGCATTAATTGGGATCTCCTTTCAGCTGTGAAGCTGCCTGGAGCAGTAGAGTTGCTCTGGGATTCCAGGCTGGAAACCCCACTGAAGCCCCGACTCTGCATCTCTGTTGCTCTGGGACCTCCTGGCCATGTCCCCTCTCTCTCAGTTTCTTCCTCTGTAACAACACTGTCCAATAGAAATAGAATCTGAGCCATGTGTATAATGTTTCATTGTTTAGTAGGAATGGAGAAAATTAATTTTATTAATAGAATTTACTTAACCCATGTATTCAAGATAGTTTGCTTTTTTTTCTTACTAAGTTTGAAACCTGGATGGTGTTCAACTTGGGGCAAGTTTGGCCCTTGCCTGGGACATTTTTGGTTGTTACAGAGGAGGGGGAAAGGGAGGCAGATGTGTGTGCATCTAGAGGACAGGGCCCAAGGATGCTGCTGAACACCCTGTAATGCACAGGACAGCTCCTGCGACAGAGAATGATCTGACCGGAACATCAGCAAAGCCTGTTTCGCATGCACAGTACACACAGTTCAGGTTAGCCAGGTTCTCAATAGCCACTGGAGCTGGTGGCTACCACAGTAGACACTGTGGCTCTGTATTATGAAACATGTAGACATGCACTTTGAGAAGTCAAGTTTTTAGGAATTTGGGTTTTGGTAAACTTGTTTTTCTGCTCATCCCCAAAGAACTGGCCAAATAAGATGCGGCTGGTTCACCAGTGCCTGGCTGGCTAAGGACGGAGCCCATCTGTCCCAGGCTGGTCAGACTCTTCCAAAGCCACCCGCCCTCCCTGGGAGACCGAGCCTGGAGCAGACAGTGAAACCCATTGTTCTTTTCTGGGGAGACAATGCCGCAGGCCCTGCTACCTGCCTGACAGGGCCATTGTGGCTCCGGGAGAAAAGGGCTTTGTCAGGGCAGCAGTGAGCGGCCTGCGGTTCAATGGGGCCCTTTATGTCTGCACTCCCAGGATGCTCTGGGTGGCAGTCCAGTGGAGGCCCCGCCCCGGCTAGAACAGATGAGGACCCGGGGTCCAGAAAGGGTGTGGAAGGCCCACCAATAGCCCCGGGTCCCTCCACCTCAGCCCACTGCCCTAAAACGTGAAATCCATCTTACTCTGAAAAGCCCTTGAAGTACAGGATGAACTCAGTACTGGTCTTAACTCCGGGCAAGGGGGCGCAACCCTGTACCCTGAAATGTCGTGACTGCACAAATCACAAACGTACACACAACTAAGTGCATTTACAACACACACAGGCGTCTGTAAGTCTGGGTCTGGGCTTGGTGCTGGCACCATGCACGGTACTCTCTCGAGATTTAAAAAGGCCGGGCCCTGCCAAGGGGACATGCTCCACCTCTGTCGTCCTGTTTTCACTGTCACACAGCAGTAACACACACTTCCACCGCCCTGTCTTTTAACGGTGATTTGGAAAACACCAGTCTCTAGATAGCTGATCCCATTTCGTTTCCCCCCAAAATATATAAGATTCTTGGGGGACAGGGACTATGTGTGGACTTGTTTCGGTCTCCAGTCACTTCACTGCCTTCTTTCACTCAATTTACCAAGCTTCTAGTATCCATTCATTCCACAGATATACCACTATTTAGTGGGCACCTACGGAGTGCTGCTGTGTACTGGTGCCCAGCACCGTCAGATCTGTGTTGTATGAATGAACAAGGCAGGGAGGGAGGAAGCCGGGAAGCCAGGCAGGAAGAAAACACCCCAGGGTCCTGGACGCCCCTTGGGGGGAGAGGGCCCCAACTGGCAGGAGTTTCCACTTCCAAACCCCACGTTCCCACTTCTACCTTGGCCCCAAAATTGCCTCCTCTCCCGCCATCCTAGGGCCCATTGACTGTCACTGGACAGGGAACTGAGTGCCACTCGGCTTCGGGAAGGGGTGGCGCCCGGGGTCCCGCCCCCTCGCCGCCTGCCCAGAGTGAGGGGCGGCGACTCCCTTGCGAGGAGCCTCCACCCCAGGTAGGCGTGAGCTCCTCTGCCGGCAGATGTAGTGCTGGGTGGGGGTTGAGGGGTAGTGAGGGGGGTGGGCCCGGCCATGGAGTTGCCCAAGACACTGGGTGACTCCTCCCCGGGGACCCTCCCCCTCTGGGGCGCGTCATTCTCCCCACCCCTGGGTCCCGACCCCGGCGGCTTCTCGCATGCCGGGCCAAGCCGGGGACAAGTCTCGGCCACCTGCTCCGGAGCCCGGGAGCCTGGGGCGTCATCCGCGCGGGTCGGTACGTGCGCCCAGGGCCCCATGGAGTCTCCGGCCAGCAATGCCAGCTGCGAGAACGGTGGGTGCAGAAGTGGGGCGGAGGCAGGGGATGCGCCGGGGGGAACAGGGGACCGCCTTTCCTTCCGCATCGCTTTTTCCATTCGCATCCTCTCCTACCAGGCGGCCCAAAACCGAGGGGAGGGGGCGGTGAGCTCGAGTTGTTCGCCACCCAGCTCTCAGGTCTGTCTTGGGAAGGAGCAGGGTTCTGGCCGACTTCCCCCAGCTTGGGAACGGGGTAGCTGAAAGGATAGTGGGAGAAAAGGGGGCAAACGGGGTAGGCAGGAGACAGAAACAGGCATTCTTGGTTGCAACAGGCCGCCCTAGAGGTGTGGGGTCCCGGGTTTCATTTTATACATAGCTGCTTTAGATTCTAGCACCTGCCCACATCTGGTTGTCTCCCTGTGGTCCACCGAAAACAGAGGTGGGAAAGAACAACCCAGGAAAGGATAAGGAAAGACCCTTGCCTTTATGTTGACTTCTTACCATGAACCGAGTAGGGGGCTAGTCCCTTCACATGCATTATTTCATTTAATCCTTAACACGACTCTGGAAGACAGGCCGATACTATTGCCTTACTGTCTCTGCTCTGGAGACAGAGAATCTGAGGCTCTGAGAAGTCTGCTAACTTGCCCCAGGTAACAGAGTGGGGAAATGGGGTGTAGAACGAGGGCTCTTGGATGCTAAGCCTGTGCTCACACCACTGTGCTCGACTCTTCCCTTGGTATGTCTCCACTTTCCTGCCTCGTCTTGGAATGGTGCCCTGTGGGGGGCCCCTGTTGTTCTAACTTCTCTCTCCAGAGAAGCTTTCAAAGCCGGCCTGTTGGGTGTTGGCTGGCTTTGGTTTCCTAGCCGACAAGGTAGTTCATTTTCAGCCTCGCCTTCCCCTGGGGAAGAAGACGCTCCCCAGTCCTGGCATATTCTGGAAGAGAAGCAGGAATCCTCTGGCCCAACTCCGCTTGGCAGATGACATCCTTCCCAGAACTGGGTTTCCTTTGGCCCTCAGCCTTCTCTCATTTTCTTTCTATCCCTGTGGGAGAACTTGAGTCGATGGAGGGTGCTGTGCCCCTTGGGTGCTTCAGGCCTCCCCAAAACAGCCAAACCCACAGTAGGCCTTTTGGTTCCACCTGCTGGAGATGTCCCTTCAGGAAGGCAGGAGGTGGGTGTGGGAATAGGCTTGACCTTCCTCTTGGGAGTCTCCTTCCTTGGCCCATGTCCTCCCAGGCTCTGGCTCATTTCCTGAGCTCAGGGAACTCCCCAGATTGGGCTCCTGTCTCAGATGAGGAACAGGGGTGAGCAATCAGAACAAACTTGATTAGGGGCGGAGACGGCTGCTTGTCTCATCTTCTCTCGATTGTGACACATGTCAGAAAGAGAGCTCTGCCACTGTAAAAGACACACAGGTGTCCCCTGGTGGGTTCCACAGCCAGCTGCCACTGGGTTTTTGTGTGACACAAGTCGGTACTTCCCCTCCTTGGGGCCTCAGTTTCCCCAGCCGAAAGAGGGCTGTTCTAGCTCTGCTGTTCTGTGCTTCCGCACCCTGGAAGAAAGCTCAACACTGCACCTAGTTAGGTCTGTCAAGATGCCACCTTGTGTCCCTGGCTGGCGTAGCTCAATGGATTGAGCGTGGGCTGCGAACCAAAGCATCGCAGGTTTGATTCCCATTCGATTCCCAGTCAGGACACATTCCTGGGTTGCAGGCCACAGCCCCCAGCAACCGCACATTGATGTCTCTCTCTCTCTCTCTCTCTCTCCCTCCCTTCCCTCTCTAAAATATTAAAAAACAAAGATGCCACCTTGTGACCTGGGTATTCCAAAGGCAGAGCCTGACGTTGGCCTTCAGGGCCCTTCTCGTGCAAGCATGGTCCTAGGAGACGTGCCTGGCCCAGGCTTACATCCTTGACACAGAGGCCAGGTCTGAAGATGACACTTAGAAAAAGACCTTTGACCGCCAGAGGTCACAAATTTGAATGCCTGCCAGGGCCTGGCATACAGCAAGAATGACTGAAGGGAGCTGGGTGGGGACTCTGGGGCATTGCAAAGAGCATGTTTCATCTGGCGGGGGGCGGGGGGCAGCGCTGCTGTGCAGTAGCCGATTGTTGCAGTAAAAAGGGTGACCCTGTAAGGTAATTGAAGCTGCATTTTTATGGGAAATCTGATTTTTAAATGTTGGCGACAAATTCGTATTTTAAAATAGCCCTCAAGAGGCCAAGTGCAATGCCACCTGCCTTGCTGCCTGTTTTGTGGGGGATACGTAGTGGTTAAATGCATGGGCATTGGCGTCAAGTAGGCTTGAGGTCCAATTCTGGCTTCACCAGCTACCAGCAGTGTAGCCTTAGGTCGCCGAACGACCAGGATCCCAATTTCTTCAGCTAAAACCCGGGCATGATCACTGTACCGTTTCAACGATAGGAAGGCTGACGGGAAGCCCCAAAGCACAGGCCTATGTGAGTCCTAGCACTGGAGGGTTATTGGCTATGCTTTGCACTATTTCCTTGAATTTGGACAGCTTAGGTTTTTGACTAAGGGTCTGCCCCTCATGCCCAAGTTTGTTCTGTTGTCCTGTGGTTTTTTAAAAAGATTTTATTTGTTTATTTTTAGAGAGGGGAAGAGAGGGAGAAAGAGAGGGAAAGACACATCAGTGTGTGGGTGCCTCTTGCATGCCCCTACTGGGGACCTGGCTTGCAACCCAGGCATGTGCTCTGACTGGGAATTTAACCTGTGGCCCTTTGGTTTACAGGCCAGCATTCAACCCACTGAGCTACACCAGCCAGGGCTGTCCTTGGTGTTTGTGCCAGAAGGGCAAACAAGGGTGGGTTGGCTCTGGGGCATGAGGACTCTCATGGACTGTAGGGCTCAGAAAGCAAACTGAAGACAGGTTCTGAGAGGCACACTGATTCTTCTGAGGACCGAAGACAGGCCACAGCCACTGACCATGACACCAGGGTCTCAGAAGTAAGGTCTGGGAATGGTCAGTCATAACAAACTGGATGCTCATATATGATCATCCTCAGACCTAGAAAGGGCTCTGGACTCTCTAACCTCACTGCCTTGTGTTACCTGTCAGGGGTCACCACTGTGGCTGGAGTGAGGGGTACGTAAGTGAAGAGGCCTCTGGGAGGGATACTCTGTGTGTGATTCTGAGCTGTTGGAAGCCCAGAGGCTGGGGATGGTGGCAGGGGTAGTGATTTCAGTGGGGGGTGGGAATGGGAGGATAGATTCAACAAGAGCTTGGGGGGCCCTGCCTTTGTTTGGGCATCAGAAGAGCTGAGTGGTTTTGGCTGGAGTTCTGGAGTCAATCTGCGTTCTTAGGCAAAATGCGTGACCACCTGTGGCTCCCAAAGTCATATCCGTGAAATGGAAATTCAAGGCAGCACTTCCTGACAGGTGGTCGTAAGCATTTGATGAGTTCATGCAAGCCCCATGTAAGCACTAGTGAACGTTAGCCGGTGTTTTTATGGGGGCGGCCCAGTGTGCAGAAGGAACCCCACTGTAGCTGAAGCATGAAACAGTGGTCAGTCTAATATCATTAAAGTGTGCCTATGTCCCCAGCATGCCTTTCTCACCACGGTGTTCCCATCTAGGTTCCCTCATCACCCTGTACTGCTCCTCCCAGCAAGTCCTGTGCCAGATCGTCGGTGACCTCACCCCCCAGATACCCAGCAATGTCACCTCTTACAGCTGGCAGGAGAGGTTCAGGAAGAACTACAGCTTCTACGTCGGCCTGGGTCTGGCCTTCCTATCCAGCCTTCTCATCGGCAGCAGTGTCATCCTCAAGAAGAAAGGCCTCCTGCGCCTGGTGGCCTCAGGGGCCACTCGGGCTGGTAGGCTTCTGGTGGGGGGCGGTGGAGATGGGGTGCTGGGTGCCTGAACCCTCAGCCAGCCCTGTGAACCTCCCTTCGCTGCAGCACTTTGAGAGGCTGGCCTCGAAGGGCACAAAAGGCTCACCGTCATCCCCATTGGAAAGCCAACCCACCAACAGGAGCCCTTCCTTTGTAATCCATTTTTTCCTGACACCCTCATGCTCAGCGAATTGGGGTGAAGAGAGGGATAGTCTCAGGGCCAAGAATCAGAAACCCTAGGTCTAGTCCTGCTTTTATTGCTTATAATCTGTGTCATCAAAGACATGTCGTAACTTCCCTACAAAATGGAAATACAAATACCTCTGCCTGGAACAATGCAAGGCACTTACTATCATACTGAACTCCCTTATGGGCTACAAAAGAATTGCTGAGTCTCTGTCCACAAGGATTTGCTTGCTTGGAAAATAAGATGTGTATCCATGAAACAATTCTTGAGAAATGGAATCATGCATAAAAGAATGTATTCACTTAATCATCATTTCTTGTGTACCTGCTGTGTGCCAGGTGCCATGTTAGACATGGGCCGCAGTATCCCTGCAGGGCATTGAATCGAGTGGGAGGGACAGGCAGGTCAGTAGGCAGTTGTTCTACAGTGTGTAAAGTGCTATTGGGAAAATCGGATGCAATGGCAATATTTTGGAGAGGCATGTGAAGCCCGGGCTTTGGGCATTAATGGGGGTTTTCTGTAGAAGTGATCCAACAGCTGAGACCTAAATAGTGTGGAGATAGCAAGGTGAAGGGGAAAAGAGAATGTAGTGTTCCAGGCAGAAAGGACAGCATGTGCAAAGGTTCAGAGGTGAGAGAGCATGGGTGACATTAGAAAGTGAATATGGTTCAAAGTGGCTGGAGCATGGTGGGTGAGAGAGGGCGTTGGGGCCAGATCACGATGGTCTTGTACACTGGGCTTCAGAATTTGAGTGTGATTGTAGGTGACTTTAGGCTTTCGGCAGGGGAGTGACATGGCCCGATTTATGATGAGAGAAGGTCACTGGAGGCTGCGTGGAGAATGGATCAGGGACGAGGTGGAAGACAATGAGGGGAGAGAGACAACAGAACTTCGTCTGGGCTTGGGAAAGAGCAGTGGGCACGGAGACAAGTGCGGAGTCCAGGTCTGAAGGCAGAACTTACTGGCTCTGCTGTTGACTGGCTCCCGGGGGCGGGCAAAACCCAAGTCAAAGATGACGCAGCTTTGTGACTTGAGCAACCGGGGAGATGAGGGTGCTACTTTGGGAGATGAATAATGCAGGAGGGGCAGGTTTGTGGGAAGAGGACAGGTTCAAGTTTGGACACGTTCTATTTAATTTTCTGCTATTTTAATAGCTTCGGAGATTTCAAACCTTAAACTAAAATGCTTTCAGAGCTCTTAACTTTTATGGGAGATTTTAAGGCCTTTGGGAACCTAAAGACCCTCACAACAAATGGCATGTGATGTTGGGATTTTAAGAGAACTGCCTTTAACCTAGCCATTATCATCATCATAGCTAATATTACTGAGCACCGACTATGGGCCAGGCTCTGAGACCATTATGTGAACAAAGCAGACACAATCGTGGCTTCGTGGAGCTTCCATTTCAGTGAGAGAAGTGCCACCAAATAAATAGGTCAATTCACATTCTAAATGATAAGCACCAGGAAGGAGAAGAGCTGGGTGCGAGGAGGGAAAACCCCAGGGGAAGGAATAGAGATACTGGGTCGGGGAGGAAGATCTCAGGGGCAGCCTCTCTCAAGCAGAGACCTGTAGAGTGAGCGCACATCCAGGTAAATATTGCTGAGGAGACTCTTCCGATCTCAGAAAAGCACAGGCAAAGTTCTAAAGGCCGAAAGCCCTCATCATTCTCGAAGAGCTAGAAGAAAGCCTGAGTGGCTAAATTGTATATTTGGAAGCCAATGGCCAGCTATATGTGGAAGGATGACATACTCTCTTCTACGTTTTTGAAAGACCACTGGCTTCTATGAAAAGAATAAATTTTAAAGGGACAAGACACGATCCAGAGGAGGCTCAACCAGGCCAGAAGTGATGATAGTAGCTTGGAGTTGGGTGGTGGCTGTGGAGTGGACACATGTGAGATGCTCTTTGGAGACGGAATCAGCAGGATGGACTGGATGCAGAAGGTGGAGGAGTAGGAGGAACCGAGGGTGATCCCCTGGTTTCTGGCTTAAGCAACTGTGTGCATGGAGGTGTCAGTTACTGAGTTTCATTTGGTGGGTGGATGGGGAGCACTCAACATCAAGAGTTCCACTGAGGACAGAGTTTGAGATGCCTGTGAGAGGTCCAAGAGATGTCGGGTAGGCAAGTGGATATGCGGTCAGGGTATATACATGAAGTAGGGCCCCCAGCACACAGATGGTATTTCTCACTTGGGGAATGGATGGACTCACCTAGGAGGGGGCCCAGGAGTAAGCCCAGACGATTAACCACAGCTAACATATACTGAACCCTTCGAGATTGTGAAGTGAAGGCAGAGATAGGAAGGGTGCCTGAAAAAGTGTGGCCATGCTCTGACTTTGTGTCCATGTCTTTCTGCAGTGGACGGAGGCTATGGCTACCTGAAGGACGCGATGTGGTGGGCTGGATTTCTCACCAGTAAGTGGGGACTTTGCTACTAACGACAGTGACCTATTGACGGTGGAGGCAGAGGTAAAAGGAAGGGTGGCTGGGGCATTTCTGTCTCTAGTGTGAAGACTGTGAATGTGAGGCCCAGATTTTTAAGCGGAAAACCTAATGGTCTTTGCAGATCACTTTCTCAGATCACTTTCTCAACCCAAAGTCAGTTTTTGGTCCATGAAGCATCTGTCCCCAGAGAGGTTTGTACAGAGCTGGTAACGATAAAGGTGTCACTTCTCAACTTCCTCTGGAACATAAAGAGATATCACTGCCTATTGGCGTCTCTTGGACTTCTCTGTGGCCGAAGCTGGCACTCCTATGCCAACAGCCCTGTTCCACAGGAAGTTTTTGGACTCACTCAGGACATGGCTGATCTGCCACTTAAGGTTTGCCTAAATTTGCACATTCACACATTTCCCCCAATTTCCACCCACCCTCTCTGGCTTTCAAACCCTAATTCTTTCAGGTGGAAAATCAGCCAGCTTTCCATTTATAATCACCTACATCAGGTTTGGATTCCAGTCTTAGCCAGAGCTATCCCACTTACCATCTGCTTTCATGGGGCAGACCCGCCCATTCTCTACCAGCAGAGACAGAAAAGGCACTTGCAGGAGTCTGCAAACTAGACACTCAGATGGGGAGAACTGGGCCCTTTGAAAGGTCACACTTTCTAACCCACCTGCCTGTCTGTTGTGGGCTACCCACAGTTCCCCTGGGAAATGGGACTCTGTGGACCAGTCAATACCTGGGGAATCGATAACCATAACTGTTTCTCTATTTGATAATTAACGCCTTCTAGAACTTACCTTAAAGATGCAGACCAAATATTGGCAGTCCCTGAGGCACATTTAACCGTGCCTGGGCTAGAAGAAGCCAAGAGACCTCAAGAACAAGATGGTGTCTACCCACAACCATGTCATGTGACCTTGAACTCTGGGTCTAACTTCCCCATCTTCAAAATGTAAGGCTTTGATCAGGATGATCTGGGCCTGATCTTGATTGGATTCTCCAGGGAGAAGCATACAAATCAGGATTTTAAGGAAGGGTAGCCTGGGATTCTATGAAGCCGTCTCCACCCAGATTCGTCTGGGCAGGAGATGGGGCAATGGAGCCACAACTAACCTCTCTCTCCCTTCATTTACTAGTGGCTGCTGGAGAAGTGGCCAACTTCGGGGCCTACGCATTTGCTCCTGCGACGGTCATCACTCCTCTGGGAGCCATGAGTGTCCTCATAAGGTTATTGTCACCTCTCTTGCTTTCTCTGGCTTCTTCCTCCTTTCTTTTCTTTTTTAAATTGTTATTTATTGATTTGAGGGAGAAAGAAACATTGATTGTTGTTCCACTTATTTATGCATTCATAGGTTGAGTCTTTTATGTGCCCTGACTGGGGATTGAACCGACAACTTTGGGGTATCTGGACGACACTCTAACCAACTGAGCTACCTGCCAGGGCTTCCTGTTTTCAGTTTGTTGGGGTCTGGAACTGCCAGTGGGGTCAGCTCCCACCTGCAGTCAGGGATGTGGGTCAGTCCCAGCTTCCAGAAAGCGGCAGGGTGCTGTTCAGAGCTCTGGTTCCTTGAATTGCTCTCTGTCAGTTGCTGTAGTGTCCCCTCGACTTACCGGGCAGTGGAGGGGCAGGCCAAGCCCAAACCAGCGGGAAGTGCTTCCACTGCCACCCGTCTGAACATCTCAGGTTAATGTGTTGATGGCCAGTTGGAGAAGATTACAAGTGAAAAGCATGAACCCTAGATGAACATGCCAATTTCTCACCTTAGCTCTCCCACTGAGTACTTACATTACCATGTGCAAGTCACTTAACCATTCTAAACTGCAATTTCCCAGTCTGCCAAATGGGGATGCTAATAACACCTACCTGAAGGCATTGCTGCAGGGACCAAGTGACATAATGCACAGAAAGTACGTGGTTAGGCTGGCACTGAAGAGTAACCATGGCTACGTATATGAAGGGCTTACTACGTGCTGCATGTTCTAAGTATATTCCATGTACTGACTCATGTAATCCTGACATCATCCCTGCTAATTAGAAAGTAGGGGCGATCTGAGGCCAAGAGAGATTAAGCGATTTAGACACGGTCACCCAGGTCCTAAGAGGCTAGGCCAGGGTCCCCACCCAGATAGTCCAGTGTCTGAGTCCTGGTGCTCAATGGCTGTGCTGTATTGCCTTGCAAGCATCTGCTAGCTTTAAAAATAACCGATACTAAATTTGTGTGCTTCCCGTTGCCCCATTCCTCCCCAGCCATAAACATAGCCCCTCTGGGGTGGGGGAGATCGGTTCCTGAAGCCCCGTTTGAAGCTGGAGCCCTGGCAAATCCTAGCCAACCACACCCAGTAGTCACAATTCCCAGTAGTCACTGTTTTGGTTTACCTTCTTGACAATAATTTTGCAACATTTATGCAGTCAGAAAACAAACCAAACCAAACGAATAGAGCAGTGACTCATGTAGCACAGTTGGCTGATGTAGCAGTGTGACCACGGTTGCCTATCTGATCAGTTTACAAATTCCCTCCCTCGGGAAGCTGGGAGAGTCAGGAGCTCTCCTGTGTGTGACACCTGCCTGCGCTAATGCCACCAGACCCGCTGGAACAGGCATGTGGGTGAGATGCTTTTGGTGGTTTTAGAGGATATGGGAGACATCCAGAAGACCTTGGACATCAGTGCCCTCTAATTGGGTCCTAGGCCAGATAACAGATTTTTACCCTAAACTAATGCTAACTTTGTAAAGAAACAAAAGCATGCCCCAGCGATGACATCTTTCTTGCCCAATTTTCCTCCTTTCTCCTCTCACTTCTGCTGGCTCATCTGGAAGATGTGAGGGGAATGAAAGTCATGTCATCTAGGGGCATCAAGGAAGTGGAGCTGTGCTGCCCAGGAAGGAAAGAGGAGACCTAGGGAAGGCACAAGAATGCTCCTTAGTGGTCTGTGGAGGAAACCTGTAAGTTTCCTCTTACAGTGTACGTAGGGTACATAAGGGCACATAGGCCTTATAAGGACAGAGAATTGGACCTAAATCCTGGCTTAGCAAATAACCAGTCGTATGACCTTGCCAAGTTGTTTTGACCTCGGTGAGACTCAGTTTTCTCTTCTGTAAAATGGGGATAGAATATTTTACTCTTCAAAGAGTTGTGAGATTCTAGCAAGGTGGTAAATGGAAAGTTCCTAGTGTAATCCCCATAGGGTATGCAATACAGGCCAAAGACACAGTGCCTGTAATTGTCATTGTGTTGTTTATATTGGTATATACAAAAGGAAGAAGCAATGGATTTGTTCTGTATGGCTCAAGGAACAGAAATGGAGTAATGAGGAGAAAGCACTATAATTTTGGTGTATAATAAAAATGAACCTACAGTGCATTCATGTGCCTTGTGAAGGGGTGAGCTGCATGCCACCAGAGGGATGCAAGCCAAGGCTGAAAGCCGTCTGTTTGCAGTGTTAAGAGAAGATATGCTCATTGGGCAGGATGTTAGACAAGAGTGTTTTGAGGGGCTCTTCCAACGTTTCTGTTTTGGAATACGTTCAGTCTCTAAAATGAAAGAAACTCCCGTGTGTTTCCTCGCTTCCTCTAGGGTACACTGTAACCCTCCCCTAAGTGAGTTTCTATTACCAGCAGCTTGGGGGGCTCTAGAAAAGCTTCCCCACGAGAGACAAGTACGTCCTGACCTGTTGGCTCTAGGAGCCCTTGCTCAGATCCTGTTTCTCTTCAGGGCACTGGCCCAGGCCTGGCTGCCTCAGCTCCTCCTCCCGTTCCCACCCGCAGTGCCATCATGTCCTCGTACTTCCTGGGGGAGAGTCTGAATCTGCTGGGAAAGCTGGGCTGTGCCATCTGTGTGGCTGGGAGCACGGTGATGGTGATTCACGCCCCCGAGGAGGAAAAGGTCACCACCGTCATTGAGATGGCCTCCAAGATGAAGGACACAGGTAGGCACCAAGCCTGGTGGAGCAGGGAAGCACAGGGTGCTGCCCCACATGGGAGGGCCGACGGGGTTCGGAGTGTCTCAGGTGGAGAAGGCGAGACCAGCTTATAAGCTCTCCAGCCTAAGACATCTTATGCCATTTATTGTGCTTGGAATGTGCCAGTCACTGTCCTAAGTGCTTCATTTGTACTGGCTCAGTCAGTTCGGGCTGCTAAGACGGAATATCATAGACGGGGTGGCTGATAGACAACAGACATTTATTTTTCGCCGTTCTGGAGGCAGCCAGTCCATGACCGAGGGGCCCGCAGATTGTGTGTCTGGCGAGGGCCTGCCTCCTGATTCTTAGATCACCGTCTTCTCACTGTGTCCCATGTGGTGGAGGGACGAGGGAGCTCTCCGGGGTCCTGTTTATGAGGGCTCCACTCTCATGACCCAGTCACCCCCCAAAGGCCCTGCCTCCTCATGCCCTCACATGGGGGATTAGGTTTCAACCTAGGAACTTGGGGAGATACATTCAGTCGTGCAGCATGCGTGACCTCATTTAATCATACGAGAAAAAGCTCTCTGCGGAAGGTCTTGTTACTAGCCTTGCTGTACAAATGAGGAAACTGTGGTCTTGGGGGCACCCTGTCTCCCTCTGCTCCTGAAGGGTACATCGTGTTCGCTGTGCTCCTGTTGGTGTTCTGCCTCATCCTCATCTTCGTCGTCGCCCCACGTTACGGGCAGAGGAACATCCTCGTCTACATCGCCATCTGCTCCGTGATCGGGGCCTTCTCGGTGTCTGCTGTCAAGGGTCTGGGTATCACCATCAGGAACTTCTTCCAGGGGCTGCCCGTCGTGCGGCACCCGCTGCCCTACATCCTGTCCCTCATCCTGGCGCTGTCGCTCAGCACGCAGGTCAACTTCCTCAACAGGGCGCTGGACATCTTCAACACCTCCCTGGTGTTCCCCATCTACTACGTGTTCTTCACCACAGTCGTGGTCACCTCCTCCATCGTCCTCTTCAAGGAGTGGCAGAGCATGTCTGCCGTGGACATCGTGGGCACGCTCTCCGGCTTTGTCACCATCATCCTGGGCGTGTTCATGCTTCATGCTTTCAAAGACCTGGACATGAGCCAGACGAGCTTGCCCCACACGCACAAAGACCCAGCCCCTCCTCCTGCTCCAGAGCCCACTGTCATTAGACTAGAAGATAAGAACGTCCTTGTGGACAATATAGAACTCTCCAGCACTCCGTTGCCGGAAGAGAAGCCTAAAGTATTTGTTATCCATTCTTAAAGCTCAGAATCCACGAGGGACAGAAAGAGCCCTGCGGGACAGCCCGAGTTCTCAGTTTTGGAGCCACCCGGTCATTTTCAGCACAGCGCTGACCCACAGGCTCTCTTCTCTGAGATGTTCATTTATACCTCATTGCTGCGTCCAGGAGAAAAATCCCCGCCCAGTGAGTGGTGGGGGCAGAACTCCCTGGAAACAGCCTCAGTGACCAGACACCACACTTACACCGTCGCCAGCAGGTCCCTGTGCCTCCCTCCCACGTGTTTCCTCCGTGCCAACTGCGTGTTGCTGGGAAGAAGACAGACTGTGACCTGTTGAATGTAGCACACGGTCTACGAAGTTCCCTGGGGTGTCGGTCGTCAGGAAATCCTCACCTCTCGTTCTCCTGGGACTGATCCGCCATTCCTTAGCCCGAGGATGCCGTGAGGCTGGCTCCGTTTGCCACGCCTCCCCATCCAGAGCTGACAGAGCCGGCTTATGAAAACTGTCTTGCTGCTTTTGCCGCTTCCTCTTTGGAGACAGAAGCAAGGCCTCAGCTGACCTTCTTACTGTGAAAGTCACCTGATGTCTCAGGGAAACACTTCCACCAGCCCCGCTCCCCAAGCAGTGCAGCCTGGAGGTCAGCATCTTTGTTCCAATGGACTCCACCCCACCCGCCCCTTCTCTCTTTCTCTGCACTCCAAGGAGCCAGCCACTGAGACGCTGGGGCAATTATCTCAGAGCTCAAAACAAAGTGACAACCACAGCAAAAGATGCTTCGCAGCCAGGCTCTGCTGGCCAAACTCAGTGTTTCGTTTTGCCTCAGAGAACAGCAATTGCACTGCTCTTGGAAGTACCCTGTCAAGCTGTTGACAGAATGCACTTTTTTTTTCCCTCAAGGAATAAACCAAAATGACTTGGGGAGATGAGGAGGGTGAAGAGCAAGGTCAGGACTTGGCAGAAAGCAGCCACTGGTCCTCTGGAAACCCAGCTAACTTTTGTGTTTACTCCAGTGCCCAACCAAGACCTCGGACAGAGAGGGCTCTGGGTAATTTCTGAGCTCCAGCCTCAGAGGCTTGGCCAGTGGGACCAGCTTTAAACTTTAGTGACCACGTGGGGTGTAGGTTTGGCATGGGTGGGTGCATTCTGGTTGTTGGCCCGGTTGCCACCAAGCCCTCAACTCCACTGATGAGCTGCTCACCCTGGGCAGCAGCAGAGTGTCATGATGCTCCAACACCACCTTCTCTGGGGACTGCCTTTGGTCCCCTCACGTTTGACCGGAGGAGTCCACAAAACAAGAGCA
Source organism: Tonatia bakeri (assembly GCA_004024845.1). NCBI lineage: Eukaryota > Metazoa > Chordata > Mammalia > Chiroptera > Phyllostomidae > Tonatia > Tonatia bakeri. The sequence goes on along the minus strand of PVIA01003048.1, from coordinate 119,769 downwards.
TCTGGAGAGAGATGTAATTGATACCCTTCCCCTCGTGCCTTCTTTCTAGCTGCAGCAGTGTGGGGGTTGGTACAGGGACCATTGAAAGGGAAGCAAGGGAGCCGAGTACCTCTGTAAAGGTACTTGGTACTTCCCTCTGGAAAGATCCTCAGCCCCCAAGTTGGGGCAGCGCCTCCTGTGTATGGTTCCATTCCTGCGCCCTGTGTTTACATACCGTGCCCCAAGTGCAGCCAAGCCCAGGCCAAACTCTTGCTGGACTGGGAGCGCTAAGGTTCCACTGACCAACAGGCTGGCTTCCTGCACCTCCAGCCTTAAATGCCCAGTTTTTAATGAATGTGGATTTCTGTCTGTAAAGTCAATGCAACATGTTGGGTCTTGAGCATAGCAGTAATCTAAGGGCCCTGAGAGCGTGGTCTGCAGGGTCAGGAATAAAGACCTCTGAGTGTGTTTACTTTATACTTGCGTCTTAGCCTTGCTGGGACATGGAACAGTTACCTTGGATCCTCTAGTGCTGGGAAGCTGGTTCCTGATCTCTGGAGGGTTGTGGCTTCCAGGGAAGTCCCTACAGTGGTTTTCAACAGCCGTCACTTGAGTAGGGAAGGCTGTTTTGGGAGTAGAGTCAGAAGACACATATCCCTTGTTAATGGCTGACCTTCCTAGGAGTCTAGCATAGTGCTAAGAGCTTCACATAAATTCTCTTTAAGTCCTCAGAAACCCCCAAGCCAGATATACTTTTTATCCTCATTTTATATATGAGGAAGGGTCTCAGGGAGGTTAAGTAATCGCCCAAGGCCACACAGCCGGGAGTCTCCGTTGATCTCTGGCTCCCAATCCTCAGTCTTGACCACCAGGGAGTGAGCGTGTCTCCGAAGGTTCAGTGTACCCCCGACTGCAGTCTGATGTGACTCTGTTCATCCCTTCTTGTGATCTGCCCTGTGCCCCGATGACAGCTGTCTGTGGTTCCACTCCTGAGTACATGGCAACCACGAAGGCCTCATGGGTGTCCTGAGCACACAGTCGGCACTCATACAAACATTTACTGAATGAAGGGATGGTACCATAGTCCTTCTTTGCCCAAACTCTCTTGAGGCCAGCTCAGCCCAGAACAGACGCTCACAGAACCCCACCATGGTAAACAGAGCGACTTTGAAGCCGATGCCGTTTCTGAGCGCTGTGTGATGGCTGGGTGCTTCCCACAGTGCACTTCACTGCGGATCATGCCCCTTCAGAGGGAGCTATGGTTCCCACCAGGGTTCTGGAACTTACCTGCTGGATGCAGCAGAGGCAGCATTTGAACCCAGGTCTGTGCAGCCAAGCTGTGTCTTATGCTGCTGACCAGCCTGTGACAGTCAACAGCTGGACACAGCCATTGGTGTAGATGGCGGTGTTAGGCAGGCAGGGGTGTTTGGGTGGGGGGGCCAATTGCATAAGCAAGCATTTTAGGAGTCCGGGTATTTGTGTCCAATGCCTTTGACACTCTTAGACAAACTCATCACCACGAAAAGTTAGAAAAGTACAATCGGATATCGAGGACCCCTCCCAAGGCTTTTGTGAAGATAAAATGAGATTAGGCAGCACTCAGAGCCTCACGTGTGTTCAGTACTCAGTGAACGTTCCCTGCTCTCCTGGTTATTACGACTCTGTCTCTCTTAGAGAAGCTCAACACTGAAGTGGGGATTGAATGAGAGAAAGAGGGTGGCATCCTTTTGCAGACGGAGAAGCACTAATGGATGAGCTGTTAGCACACAAGGCTCTGGGGTCCAGAAGCACACCTTCCCTTTGCCTTGGCCCTGCCCTGCTCACAGCCCAGTAGACCTTGGGCAAGTCCTACCCTATTTGAAGTGCATGGTCCCTAGCAATTAAGATGAGAAAAGCAGGTCTCAGCTGCCTCTTAAACGCATATCAGGGAATCCCAGGATCATTCATGCCTTTAGTGACCCAAGAGCCGATTAAACTGGACGAGCCTATGTCCAAGTGCGAAGAGAAGCAGCCCCTGTGACTGGTGCTGGGGACACCCAAGGCTTCTGCAGAGCTCCAGGTCTCCCCACAGCCCGATGGGCTGGCCTGCCGTCTTCGTGGCACCCTCCCCCTGAGGAGCCTCACGTGACCGATCTCCAGGCTGAGCAGGATATCAAAACTCACAAACAAAAAAGAGTTACCACCAGACAACATTTCAAATGTCAATTTATTTTAATTAAATACAAACAAGGAAAAAAAGGCACCATGGCCCATTCAAGTATTTTGCATAGATGTAGAAATATTGTAAACAATTAATAGGTGGACAAGAGAGAAGAGGATCTGTTTTCCACGAATAATCTCCCAAATAAAAGAAAATTCACATTGCCCTGGGTCCCAGACACTTACACACACACAGTGGGTGGTGTGAGAGGACGTGGGGGAGGGTAACTCCGGGGGCGCTCGGCTTGGATTCTGCAGAACCCCTCTTAGCACCTTTCTAGTTGGCGTCCCCGTTCCCATGGCTTTCTTGGTGTCCGGCAGAGCTGTTACAGGTGCATTTCAGTCACTGACTTTAGAACTGGTTCCCCGTTTAAAGATTTAAATATGCAAATCTTCCACCCCCTTGGCCAAATAACAAATTAGGACAGAGGTAAGGGGGGGCTTTATTCAAAAGGATTATTGCAGGAGATGGTGGGGGACAACTGAAATAAGACTGAGGGGCCACTGCAGCCCCAGGAGATCTGCAGATGTCGCCGAGCTGGAGCAGAGGGGTTTTCTTTTGGAGGGAGAAGTAAACAAGGCTACAAGAACCCGGGGCAAGCAGGCAGTTCCGACTGGGAGCCAGGTGCCTGGGCCGAAGTTCCCGTCAAAACAGGCGGGGAGCCAGGCGCTGTCTCCCTCAAGGTCCCCTGAGGTTTACATTTCAGCGATGGCTCCCAGGCTCTTAAGAAAAACATTTCCGGGGTTGTAAAGCTGGCAGAAGACTAAATTAGCTTTTAGGAAGATTTATGTGCATCTCCATCTGCACACAGGACTGGTTAACCCACCCCACCAAGCCTCTGGAAAGCTCCTCTCCTTGCCCTCTGACTTGAACCTGGACCCACTGTCAGCCTGAGCTGACACACAGCTCCTGCCCCCAAAGGCCGGGCACAGAGACGGTCCCTGACTATACTTCTAGCCAAGTTCACTCCTCCCTACAAAAGCAAAGGTTTCTTCTTTCTGAGCTTTGGGATGCGAGCAGGCCTCACAGCAGCTTGCCCAAGCATTGTCCCTACTGCAATAACCCTTTCAAATAAAGTCCCTCCTTTCTTAGGTCCAGATTTATCTTTGTCACCTCAGGGCAGCCTATGGGCACAGGAGGGAAAAGGGGCACATCACGGCCGGCCTCACTCCTGGGCAGCCACCTCGGCCTGCCGGAATGGTGGTGCCCGGCTCCCTGAACAGAGCCAGGAGTGAAGCATTAAATAGAACCGGCTGCCAAAAGTCTCTCAAAATTTAACATGTCAACCATCTTCCAGTTCACAGTACAGTTTGACAGGACAGAGGTGGTATTAAAGTAATAAGAAAATAGAAACGAAACAAGAAAGCAACAACCCAAACTCTCTTCTGATTACAGTTCCAGGGAGAGTGGACTTCAGGTTCACAAGGCCCCAGCAGCCACAGTGGTTGTGGCATTTTCCCTCCTGAGCCTTCTGCCTCCTGACCTGAGGGAGGAAAGCTGGACCAGCCACAGGAACGTCTGTGAGCCATGGGGGTGCCTTTAAGGGTGATGATTTATTTTTGGTGGGGGTTGTTTTCACCTTCACTTTTCTGGGACCCAGCATTGAGGCCTGGGATGGTCGCAGTAGCACACTTCAATGGCAGACTGTCCCCTGACTCAGTTGACAGCAAAGAAGGTTGAGATTGGCCATGGGGGACAACCAGGACCCATGTCAGGGAGACAGGGGTGTGAACATCATTACTCCCTGAGGGAAGAGAACCCCGTTTTCCTGAGATCTTTCTAAAGCCGCCCCCTGTGTGTCCCCGGGTGCAGATCCCAAACCTCCCACTGGTCTGCAAACCCACGATTGAGCACCTGTTGTGTGCCGAGTACTGGCAGAGGGGTGGGGTGGAGAGTGAAAGCTCAAGTCTCTTCTTTTCACTGAGGTTTTCAAGAGCCGCACAGCACCTTTCTGGGGGTGAGAGACAGTGCCAGAGAACATTCCAGAGACAAGTCATCTGATTTGGCAGAGCACCACACAGCCCTCCTGCCCTGCTCTGGGGAGACCCCCAGGCTGCGCCCAGCTCTCTTTCTGTGAGGGCAGTTAAGGGCAGTGACCAGAGAGAACAAAGGGAAGTGGAACACAAACGCCTAGCTGGCCCCAGTTCAGACTCTGTTCCTTCAAGACTGCTGACTGCTGACTCTCTGGGGGACTGCAGGCACAGGTGTGCTCTCTGCTCAGTGACCAGACCCAGGGACAGGTGGGAGTTCCTAGGATGCCTGTTCCCTAGATCACTGCACCTCCTGCCATTCCTGGGGACCTTACATACATTTAGGCCAGGGAGTAGGGGGAGGGGGACCTTCACCCTGCTGAGGTCACAAGACACATTGAAAAATAACCAATGGAGCCAGCCCCAGAGGTGGGACCCTGACACACAGGTCCCAAGCACCAGGTCCCCAGGAAGTCAGGGCTGCCAAGGGTTCACTCTCCGAGGCACCACACATGGGTGGGTCCAAGTGGGGAAGGAGAAATCAAAAGCGCAGGGTACATGGAAAGTGCAGAAGAGAAAACGAGAGCAACCAAGGATCACTGAGAGTCAAGAGTCGAAACCTTTGGCATTAGGGCTCAGAGGAGGCCTGGCGCTCCCCCTGCTGTCTACACCGCCTACAAATAGTACCTGTCTGAGTCGGGGTGACCCGTGTAAATATGGGGGTGTGGGGGTTGGGGGCAGTGAGGAGGGGACTGGATTTGTTCACCTGGCTGCAGAGCCAAACGCTGCGACCCCAGCCAAGCCCTGGGCAGGGACACAGCAGTGGCTGGTGTGACCCCTTGAAATCTCAGAGCAACACAGGCTGGGTATGTGCCCAGCCTCTGTCTAGCTCGGGACCTTAAAGGAGGACAGAAGCAATGGAAAGCTCTCGTGCTCACCCCCCATCACAGGGTAAAGAGGGATGGCTTCTCCAAGCTAAGTTCTGACCTGAGGGGCTGCAGGGGACTTTTCCCAGCTCGGTTTCTTGGCTCAGACAGCGGGCCATGGACACCTTTGAGGTGAGGGGCCAGGTGAAGGGAGGCTGGAGGCTGGAGGCTGCCATTCATCCTCTCCTGCGTCGGCATGCCCCTCCCCCGACCCCTGGGCCAGTATATTGCACAAAACAACACTTGGATGCTATTGGATAGTGGTCCCTCTGGGCCTCTGAGGAGACTGGGGAGGCGCTGAGTCAAGAAGGAGATTTTCAGAGATGCCGTGGTTCCAGGCGGAGGGGAGGAGGGGAGGAGGGCTCAGAGGCGGCCAGACAGGCTTCTTCCAGATTGTTCAGAGTCCTCAAGGAAAGGGAGCAGCCCCTCAGGCAGGTCTAGATCCTGGAGCTCGTCATCCCCCCAGCCCTGTGTGATCTGTTGTCAGGAAACTGTGGAGAGAGAGAGGGGGGAGGGAGACAAGACATCAGCTACCTGCTGATCGGGGGGCCGTCCTCTGGGTTTTGACAGGTTAGATGGGTGACAGCTGCCAGCGACAGGAATGGTTTCCCGTGTCTGCTAGACCGTCAACCCCACATGATGGTGCCCCTACGCTGAGCTGACTGACAAGTCATCCGCCTGCCTCTCCCCCAAAGCTCCAGCTCAGTGCACAGATCTCCCAGGGCCCCCTGGGAACACAGGGAGTCAGCCAGCCTCCTTACCTCCCCTGCACTCGGCCCCTGGACCAGCAGCTGGAGACCATGTCAACCCAGGGAAGAGGTCCTAAGAGCAGTCATTCGTGCACATCCTACCACCTACCACGGGCTGGCAGTTTATGTAAATTAACTGCTTTGACCTTCATAGCAACCTGGGGAGACTGGCTTCACGCTTCTCATGGAAAGGAAAGACTCAGGAGGGTGACTTGCTCAGGGTCACCCAGCCAGTCAGTTGCAGATCCAGGTGTGATGCCATCATGGCTCAGGTTTCTAAGCATCACCTGTCACACAGAACAAAAATCCCCTATCGCCCATTTAAGGGAGAATCATACAGATACCAAAAAACACTAAGCTTTTGTCCTTGGCCTTTGTTCTGGGGGTTCAGCCCTACAACAAGCCACATGAACTCCAAGGTTTTCTCAACCAGTCTTGTCCCCTGGAGCCCTCTGGCTTCAGCTTTTACCTCGAGGGCTTCTGCAGACTCACCTTTGGGGCAGGTGCTCCTAGAGGCCGGGAGTGCTGAGGGACAGGGGCAGCGGGCAGCAGTATGGGGGCGCCACCTGGCCGGGGGAGGTTCTTGCGGCCTGGCACTGGGTTAGCTGGGAGAGCCTTCTGGGGCGGCCGGGGCCTGGAGAAATCCTGGGGAGAAAGCCACAAGCCTCACTCAAAGCCCGGAGGGGCCTGTTCAAAAGAAAATGTTCCCAATATAATTATGGACCAAAATCAGATGAGAAAGGGGATACACTATACTCTAGGGTCCTGTTTAGAAAGAAGTTGTGTGCAGATGTGTTTTAATGTTCAGGAAAATGCCTTTTGGAGAGCAAGTTGGCAGTATCTATTAAAATTAGAAAGAATCATTCCCCGATTGAACAATTCTACTCCCTACTACCCATGTTAGAGAACTACCTGCACAGGTACACAGAAGTGAAATGACAAGGACATTCCTTGCAGCACTGTGACAGCAAAAGAAACAAGATACCATAACTTCCACCGAGAGACACATTATTGAATTTATACGGTGACATAGGATGCAGTGTTTAGAAAGAATGAAGAAGTTGGTATGTGCTGATGTGGGAAGTGGACCAAGTGTCATGAAACTGAGGCACAAGCTGCAGAGGACAGTTTACACCATCACAGGTGGCCCTTGCACCCCTGTCCCCCAAGTAACTGCACCCAGAAAGTTAGGAAGCACACAGACCGAACAGGTAACAGAGGTTAGTGATGGAGTGTGAATGGGGAGGGAGCTCGCCCAGGTGAACATGAAATTTTTTCAGGAAGACCATATGTGTGTATTACCTGTGCAAAAAAAAAAAAAAAAAGATTGAAAAATGACTGGTTCGCTATGGGGAACCAATGAAAGGAATTCTTTCCTCTCTACGTTTGTATCACCCTCGTACTTCATCACCTTCTCACTAAGGTCATCCCCGACCACCTTATTTAAAATTACAACACCCCCAGGCCTGGCCACCCACATCTGACCTACTGCCCGGTGTCCCGGGGTAACACCAAACTCATTCAACGAGCCTCCAGTGTGCGCTGTTTAGGAGCAACGGTAAGAACCGATTGCTCCCTGTTCTCCCTGCTCACCCGCGTCTCCACGTGTTGCTTTCTCCCCTCGTACGCCCTTTCTCCCCTCTCCCTCTGCCATGGGCCCCCTAACATTCGTATGTTGTAGCGCCAACCCCCAGTGCCGCAGATGGGATGGTCTTCGGAGACATGGCTTTTGAAAAGGTGATGAAGTTCAAAGGAGGCCCTGATCCAATCTGATTGGTGTCCTTAGAAGAGGAAATGCGACACACAAGGTGACCCAGTGCACGCAGGCACAGGAAGGACCGTGTGAGGACACGGGCAAGGCCAAGGAGAAAGGCCTCAGAAGAAACCACATCTACTGACACCTGGCAGCTTCCAGACTGTGAGAAAATAAATTTCTGTTGTTTAAGCCACTCGGTGGGGTTTGCCAAGGCTGCCTGAGAAGACAAACGCCCTCTCATCCTCCGACTCCTCCCCCTTGCCCCCTCCCTCTCCCCTTTCACTGTCAGCCTCTCCCCTCCCGTTCTGCACTGCATTTCCCAGCCGACCTGTGCCCCAGATGGGAAAACGGGAAAGCAGAGGCTTCACCTTATCAGAAAACCAAACCTGATGCTCTTGGCTCTGCCAAAATGTGACACTGCCTGTGTCCCAGGGGCTCTCCAAGACCTGCTGCCAACACCACTGGTCGTTAGGTTCAGAGACAAGCTGGGCTCCGTGGGGCCCTCTGGACGGTGCCCAAGACAAGCAGTCCCGGGAGGAAAATAAGCAAATCCCCTGCTCCCTGGTGGGGTCACACCCAAAATACACAGTTCGACTCGGGAAGGCAGCAGGTCCAGCCACCGCCCTGGAAACATCTGTGCGCGTGCTGCGGGCACTCTGCCAGCAGCTACGGCTGCAGCCACCAGAGCCCAGACACGCCGGGTGAACTGGCAGCCAAGCTCTGGTTGTGGGACACGGCCCAGACCCCACGCCGCCTCCCAGCGCACCCTGCCCCTGACCCACCCCACAACAAGCCAGGTTGCACAGGGCCTCCCTCGTCAGAGGTCCTGGCCAGTGGGAGACTCCGACAGGTACACAGTAGAGGTAATTCCTAAGATGAGAGAAGCGTGAGGCCACCAGACCCAGGCTTTGGGGGTCAGAGAAGGCTTCTCGGGAGACAGGGCATTTCAGAGGAGATGCGCACACAAAGGGGAGGTGGGTGTTTGGAAGGAGGAAAGTGCACCGGGCAGCAGAAACAGCGTTTGCAAAGACCTGGGGAAGAGAACAAGACCACAGGAATGGAAAGCAGCTGATTCTGGGTGGAAGGTGGGCAGTGGCTTGTCACAAACTAGGCCAGCCGAGGAGGGAGCCCTTCATCATTCAGAGGCCGCCTAGGGAGGGTGTCTCCCCACAGCCTTCACTCTCACCCTGTAGCTACCAGAAGGCAGAAACAGCAGTCAGCTCAGACTCGGTGAGTTCCATGTTCCTAGCCTTGGTCACTGTCCCCCACCCACCCTCCCCGCCATTGGCAGCAGCCTTAAAAGCAATGAACGCCGCCAGCTGAGGGTTGCTGAGGATTCACTTACCTGGGAGAGGATGCAATTTGGTGGGGGGGGCATTGGCCGGTTAGGGGGTGGCCTCCTGGATGACTCCTTCCTCTCTACTTGGGACCCGGCTCCTGGGGGATTCCTAGGAGCTCTGATGAGGTGTGCTGGCAATGGCATGGGAGGGGACCCGCCATGCAGATAGTCCGGAGGCGGCCGGGGAGGAGGCTGGGGGGGCTTCCGTGGGGCTTCGGGGGTGTTGGTCACCTGTATGCACAAGGCAAGGAATGTCTTAAGACAAAGGAACCCTCCGTGCACTTAAGAACTCAGGAGCGCCCTTGTGAGATGACCAGAGGCTGAGGGAGAGCAGGGTGACTTTCTAAATCCCGGGCATCCCCGAGGTCAGAACCTTTACAGTCATCAGGGGACGTCAGAACCAACTGGATGTCTCTGATGCCAAGGAAGTGGCTTTTATTACCAATCTCATAGGCCATAGAGGCTCTTAGGAAAATCCAGTAGGGTCCTGAGGATAAAAGAAAAGTAGTAAAATTCAAGGTGCAAAGTCCTTACCTTGCGCTTGCCCTGGGGGGTCTGCAACTTGAACGTTGGGTTGGCATGACCAGTTCCACTGTTCTGAGACACCCTGAAGGGACAACTAATAACAAGGAATGGGGAGAAGATGGGAAGAGGGGATGATCATTGAGAGTCGGTGGCTGGCCCTCTGACCCAAGTATGGCTAGTAAACAGCTGGATCTTCCCCCCAATCTGCTCTGGAGGAAGTGGGATTGGTGCCCCTGGGCCCCAGCTTCCTAGGTGTGAAGACATGTGTGGCCAATGGAGAACTCCCAGGGAAAAGAGCTGGCTTTATACGAAGCAGCTCTTTCCCTTGGCACCTTCTCTTCACCCTTTTAAGACCTTCTCTCCGAAGGAGACAGTGTGTGTCATCAGCCACCAACTAATAGTCCCCCTTAGACATTGAGTTACAAGGACCTTGGCTTTAAAATCCCTTCCAGGACAAATACAATTTAACACAGGACTCAGAGACTAGACATCTTCCCCATCCCAAGGAATGAAGAGCTTTAAAAAAATTAAAAACTTAGTCTTTGTCTTGAGCTGATCTCCAGCTACCCATGGGAGTGTCTTGGGCTAGTCATTCTTTCTCTGTTGCCTCAGTTTCCAGCTCTTTCCATAGGGAGCAAATCAATTAGATAAAGGGTAGAAAATAGATTTCTTCAACTTGACTTGGATGGGGCCATTCTGCTGAGAAGGGCTCTGATGTGGAGGCCAGGCTGAGCAGAGGACACTCACAGTAAGGTCAATCAGCACTGTCTGCCATGGCCTTGGACATGGCTGAGGGGAGGAGGAGAGTGTACCCTGTGTCAGCCTTCCCTGAATGAGACCCATCACCATACCACCAGCTGTTTCACCTGGGACAGTGCACAGAAAGCTCTATAATCCACAATGGACCCCAAGTCCTTCACGGCACCCCATCCTACCTGAACTGTTGCCTCAGCTTGAAGGGAAGGGTGAAGGGCTTGAGTTGGCTCAGTTTGCTCTTCTGCTTGCAGCAGTGGTATGCCAGCACCAGGACCGCCAGCACAAAGATGGCCGAGAACACTCCGGCTAGCACGGGGCCCACACCTTCCAGAAGCAGAACCAAGAGGCTGAGAAGCTGTCGGCACCACAGCAGTGGGTTTCAAACAACCTTTTCTGATTCTTCTTCAGATACTGATTTGCATTGAATATGTATTACTTATTCTAACTTAAACATTATAATAAAGATAATTTTTAAAAGGCTTGGAAACCAAAAGGTTAAAATCCTTGAGATGCCCAGTGGAAAAATGTAAGTTTTGCTGAGTGGTTCACAATTTTAAGCTTTGTCCATCTAGCAAGGGTGTCCAGCCTGCAGCCTGCGGGACACACGCAGCCCAGGATGGCTGTGAATGTGGCCCAACACAAAATCACAAATTTACTTAAAACATCATGAGGTGTTTTTGTGATTACGTGTTTCAATGTATTAAATGTGTGGCCCAAGACAACTCTTCTTCTTCCAGTGTGTCCCAGAGATGCCAAAAGGTTGGACACCCCGGAAAGGGAATCTAAACCATTATAATGTGCTCCAGGTTCATGATTACTTTTAAGTGGCTGAGGAGGACTGATTGGCACCCCACCCCACCCCCAATAGGATGAGATCATTCAATAACCTACAGTCTGTCTATTCTCTCTCTCTCTCTCTCTCGCTCTAAAAGGATTCACTCTACTCAGTAGAAACGACGGAGGAAGATCAACTGAGCTGAGCCCCACACCGGGCTGCCAGATCTCCCATTTGGCCTCTCTTTCTTTTGTTCCCTTGTCTGCAAAATCTGGATAATGAAGCTGATTCATTATCCCTCTGCAACAGGCCACCTGTCCCCCATGGCACCCACCCCTCCTCACAAAGGTGGGCAGAGACCCCGAGCAGGCCAGGTACTCACCCTCGGTGGGCATGGGCCCACTGTCGATGCTGCCCCCCTGGCCAGGAGTGTCACAGAAGGGTGGGGCCCAGCCCGGGAAGCAGTGGCAGTTCTGGTTGTTGTTGCAGACCTGGAGGGAGGGCCGGGAAGAGGCATCAGCACCCTGGAGAGCTCCAGCCTCCCATGGGGCGGGACCCCAGCAGCCCAGTCCCAGGCCCCTGGGCAGGCATACCCCGTGGCCATTGCACTTCTTCCCACAGCCTTCCATTTCAAAGAAGGAGGTGTTCCTGCACTGTCCCTCGAAGCAAACCTGCAGTGAGGAGGAAACCAAACCCTCAGCTCAACCTGGAACACACAGGACTCTGAAAGCCTGCCCACTTCAGGTTCCTGCGGTGAACATTTGAAAACCGGAAAAGCCAAGGACTGGACAGCAGTTAACTAAATCCCTCTATTACCTTTGTGACTAGTGAGAAAACAACACACATTACATTGTGAGATCACGTCTGATAACAGATGTGTTATTACATCCTATATTATCGTATGTCGGTTATCTGTCAGTTACTTAACTGTATATCATGTACTAAACCAACTATGATGCTTAAAAATGACAATGGTGACAGCAATCTACTCTGTGCCAAGTGATACCTACCAAGTGTTTCATTTGTTTGTTTGTTTTTAAGAACTTCATTCTCATGGCTAACTTGGAGATGGGTGCCACTATTTTCCCCAGGCTTCTCTAACTGCTATTCTGGTCCACTGCTTACTTCACATGATTACTAATGACAAGGACGAAAGTGACCATGATGATGGCCAGCCCATCCAGGTGCAGAGGTGTAGGGCTGGCTGGGCTTTGAGCCTGGGCGTCCCCCCTCAGCTCTCACACTGCTCCGTCACTGCCCTCGCTTCTTGGTCACTGTCACGCTTCTCAGTCACTGCCTTCTGGGTTGCAGCCCAGTCCCCGAGGGAAGCTGTAGGAAGAGACTCACATGGTTGTGGCCACACTTGGTTCCAGTCATCACCAGGCCTGGGTCCAGAATATCACCCTCCTCCCGGGGACTTCGGTAGACGTGGGTGCCCCGACATCGGATCTGCCTCCCGTTCATGACGATGGTGGTATCAATGGACACCGCGTTGGACTCCAGCGGCCGGGCCTCAGAACTCTGACACTGGATCTTCCCACACTTGGCGTCTCTGGCCCGAGAGAGAGGGAGAGAAGGAGGTCTAATCAGAGGCTGCAGAACAGCTGGGGCATAGAAGAGCTTAGCTTTTCTTGACCAGGACAGCAGGCTTCCAAGTCTGGGGAGGGGGCAAAGGGGCAATGTGCACACTCTAGGAACCCACCAGGTGGACCTAGACCAAGGGAAGGAAACAGGAACCTCGTCTCTGCGCAGATCCACACCAAGTGCTGGACATAGGGAGTTCTCTTTACTGCAAGGACAATGGCCTGAATGGAGCAACATGTCCCCTTATGGTCCTTGTACCCCTTGCACCCAGGTGCTGCAACCAGAAGCCTGGTGTCATCCAAGATTCCCCCTTCCCCCTTACTCTTGGGTTCAAGCGATTTTTAGGCCCGGTCTATCATCCCTCTTATACATCAACCCAAATTCATACCATCATCCTCTCTTATCTGGACACCAAGAAACTGACCTCTGCCCCCAGTCTCACCCCATTGGAATCTAATTTCCAAATTGCTCTCAAGTGAAGTCCAAACTCTCTCAGCCATGTGTTGAAGACTTTTTATGATTTGGTCCCTGCCTAACTATCTGGTCTCATTTCTGAGCAGCCCCCTCTACAGTGCGCCCCAATATTAGACTTTATATCACATTGTTATCAGTTCTCTGACCACTGGTTTTCCATTTCTCATCTTTCTGCTGGGATCCCTCTCCCATGTACCAGCACCCAACCCACCCGATCCAGCTGGAGGTTTGTTAAGCTCCCGGCTCAGGCATAGCTTCCTTTGGGAAACCACCTCCACCCACTAAGATCGGGCTGGGTAGCTCTCTCCACTTGTCCAGTGTCCCATTGCATTGTTAATTCAAAGTGCCATGTTCTCAGCACAGTATCTGGCACACAGTAAACCCTCAATAGATAAGGTATAGGTGAGTAGATGGATGGGTGGTTGGTTGGCAGAAGTGAATGAATGAATGAATGAATGAGTTCATGAACGACTGGGCTATCCAGATGAGAGTGTAATTAGCACCCTCCAGAAGTGACCCAAGAAGGCTGACTCCCTGCCCTACTGTGGAAAAGTCCCAAAGGAAATCTGACCAACTTTCTAGGAAGCACTGCCCTCCACACCCTCCCCCGGGCTTCCTTAGGGCTGAATGGGGCATTGTCCAGCAATGGGCCTGGGCAAGATGACTGACTCTGAACAATCCATTTAAAGGCCCAGCTCTGGGCTGGCCAAACTGCTGGGCTGGGTGGAAGGGAGGAGGACAGAGCAGGAATTGCTTTGTTACTCGCTCTTCTCACGGGGTCCGCCCTACGGTCCTTACCTTAAGTTGCACTTCTTGTGTTCCCCATTCATGTCCTTCCCACAGTTTCCAAAGGTATCCCCTGCCACATTCACCTTCTCGAAGCAGAGATCAGGGGCAGGCCGGGCTCCTGAGTAGGCAAGAAACATTTATCCGTACACTAGCCAGCTTGAGTAGAGGACAGAAGCCCCTCAAAGGGCAAAGCCAATTCTTGGTAGAGGGTCAAGGTTCAGAAAGCTTTTTGGGGGAGAATATTCAGCTTTTTCTTCCTAGACTCCCTATTAGCCTATCTTATTCCTACTCATAGAAAAACGTTTTACATCAGTTCTTTATACTTTATTGAGGTTTTATATCTGTGGGTTTGTATGTTAAGCCTTCTCTCTAACAAAAAAAGCCTTGCCCTTTTCCAGGATTTTAAAAAATAGGTAAATATATATGCAAGATTTTAAAGAAATAAAGTATGTCTTGGGAATTTTTCTAACTAGCCATTTCAGTTCTTACTTCTCTACATCCTGGAAAAATAATCGCAATTAACAATGTATCTTCTATAGATACCTATATAACTTCTAGATAGGATTCTTTTGCATCTTTTAGAGATAACTTCTCTAATGAAGAATGACAGCACAGTCTATTCACTGTTCTGTATCTTGCATGGCTCACTTAACTCATTGTGGGACATGATCTTACTCAGAATGTGCAGCACTGCCTCCTTTCATTCGGCTGCATCCTGTTCCACTGTGTGGCTGCGCCAGAATCAGTTTAATTTGTCCCTATGGCAGATGTGTCTAGTTGTCGCTATAACCAACAACACTGCAGCAATTACCCTCATAAATTTATCATCACGTGTATGCTCGAGTAGATGGGAGGCACATTCCTAAGTAGTAGAATGGACGGGTCCCAGGATCAGCGCACTGGAAATTTCTGTATCTCCAAATTGCTCGCCACAGGGGTTGTAGCTGGTTCCCCACACTCTCCACACTGCTGTGTCATTACTGTTCTTATTGTATTGTCACAGTGCTATTATCACTATTATGTCATTACATCAACTCTTCAGTCCTTGTCAATCTGATATATAAAAAACCCTATCTTCCAGTAGTTACAATCTGATTTCACTTAACACGAATGAGGGTGAACACCTTATAGGTGAGGGCTGTTTGCATTTTCTTTTCTGTCTCCATCCTCTGCCCACTGCACTTCTGGATTTTTCTCATCCATTTCCCTGCTCTGTGAACATAAAGCATCGAGGACCTATAGGGAGCCTAGTTCACTGCCTCCCCCTGGAAGTCTGCCCTGACCCAAGGGTAGGATCTGGAGATGCTGTTTGGAAGCCAAGACTCAACACTCAGCAGGGGCGGGGGGCATGGGAGGAGAGCTGCTCACTACAGCTCACTTACCAGGCCCCCACAGTTGCTGGCACTGCTTCTGGTAGGTAAGGCACATGCCATTGTAGCAGTAGGCCTGGCCGCCCTCGCAGGGGGTACCATCCATCTGGTAGAAGTTGGTGGGACAATGGGGAGACTTGCCCGTGCAGAACTCTGGGAGGTCGCACTGCTGGGCCTGCTGGCGGCACAGCGTGCCAGGGGTCAGCAGCTGAGCCAAGGAGAAGAGGGAAAAACGTTAATGTTTTGCCTGTCCTCACCCCTCCTGGCAAAGGGCTTGGGAGCCTCACTCTGGCAGGGCAGAATTTCCCATTACAACCATATTACATGACCTTGCTAGTTCAAACAGGCGCTAGCCTCCTCCTCTGAATAGTGACCTGAGCTGTGCAGGTGTTTTCACAAATGCTAACTCACTTCCTCTTCATAAGAAGTAGGTAAGAAATAATATTTATGCAACAATATACACCTCACTAAGTGCTTTGGTAATAATGCCTACCTGTTTGGAGCTCCTGTGTGAGGGCCCAGTACAAATATTACTGCGTTTAGTTTTCACGACAGTTTTATGCAATATAATTATCTCTATTTTATAGATTATAAAGCCTGAGACAGCATAGGTTAATGTGCCCAAAGTCTCATGGTGAGTAAACAGCACAAGAACCAGGTCAATTAATATGTACACGGAGATACACACACGCACATATTATAAACTCACATATTCAAATATTCAGACCCATGCACACACATACATGCAAATTATCTACACACACATTTTGCCCTAAACATCTATACACATACCCCTGTGTGCTCATTATGTGTTCACGGGGCCCTGGCTCCATGTTTCTGAAATTTTGAGGCCCCCTCTTCCCCGAGACAGAGGCTGAGAGCCCTGTCCATCATGGCCAAAGCAGGGCACTGGGCTGTCAGGTCGGAGCCCTGGGCGGGGGGGAAGGGCCACTCACCTTGCACCGGTGACAGCAGGCACCATGGGCACACTCGGCCCCCTCTTTCAGGGTGCAATCAGAGGCATTGCAGCAGGGGTTTTCACATTCCTGGGGGCAACAGGAGAGGGTATGAGCCTCTGGGGCATTGAGACCCAAGACAGGAGTCTGGGCGGGCTCAGGGCCTGCACCCGCCTCCCGTACCTCCCCACTCCAGCCCCTCCTCACATGCCCCTGGATCCCTGGCTCCCTAGAAGCCTTTCCCAAAAAACCCATTTATAGCTTAATCACTAAGGTAATATGTATTTACTGAAAACACACACACACACTCATCAGTATCAGCACAACTCAGACACAACTCCATTTTGAGTGTGGATATTTTTCCAGGCATTTTCCTATAAATAGAAATGTATACCTATTTTATAAAATCATGGTATCCAAACTGCTCTGTAACATAATATAATATGCACACTTCTCCTTATAATCATGTATCCTTCCAACATGATTCTCAGTATAGCATTACACTATACGGGAATTCTGTGATTTGTTTTCTTGCCCCCAGTGGAACACCCCAAAACTCTGTCTTCTACGCTGCCCTCTCTGTGCCCCACCTCTGGCCTTGCTATCCCATCCAGGGAGGCCATGGGGAGCAAGGGCATCCAGCACCAGCTTGATCGCCGTTTCTGCCAGCTCCTGGGGGCTGCTTCCTCGGACTTCTCCCACCACCTGCTGCTCTTCCTTGACCCTCGCCGGCAGGCCTTTCCGGGACAGAAGGTCTCCCGGGGTTCCACGCTCCTCTCTCTTCCTTCCTGCCCTACTGGTTCTCATTTGCTGACACACAGCATGAGATTTAAAAGAATGACGGATGGCCAGTGCCTCTGAGTGTCCTCATAACACTCCTACTGTCATCACAGTTCACAGTTCTCGACACCGTGCCGGCTCACACGTGTGTGGGACCATCACAGCCTGAGAGGCAGGAGCGGTCCCCTTCACAGACGGGAAAACTGTGGCTCAGACAAGTCCCATGGCTGCTCGAGGCGAGCATCTGGCAAGTGTGGGAGCGGCAGTCCAGCCAAGTCTGCCTGGGGCCCACTCTGTGCTTACTGACCACATCATGAGTGTTACTGTGCAGGTCTGGCCTACTGGAGCGACACGTGCCACTGCCTAACTAGAGATACGCCCGTCTCGTCTTCCGTAGGGGAGGGAATAAGAACACTTCCCTACCAGTAATCTCCCCCATCCTGGGCTCCAGGCAAATCCTTCCCTTCCAACATACCCTGTCTCTTCCCACCTCAAAGCATGGCCCCTCTCTGGACTGAAATGTGCCTTCTCTCCTTGCACTCCTGGCTAACTCCCCAGAGCCCTTGGGTATGGGGTCAGAGGTCACACCCCCACCCAGGTAGGGCAGCTCCCCTCATCCTACATAAACTCATAGCACCTTCCCGTTGGCCTTCTTAGTATTTAGATACTTTTGCAACTGTTTCATCAATTTGTGCTTCCCTCACTATACTAAATGTGCCACAAGGCCAGGGACCACATCTATTTTTGCTATATTTATCCTGGGCCTAGCACCCAACTCAGTAAATATTTGTAGAATCAGCAACTGCTCCAAATATAAGCCAACCAGCTGAGCCCACTTGTGGGCTGCTACTCAACCCCATGGTGTTCCCCGAGATAATACAACACCCTCCCTTCTGAAAGGTCTGGGCTGATCGCTGTGAACTTTCAGTGATGGGGTAGCAGAGCCTTTAGCCAGGTCTTGTTTTATTTTGAAAGTTACTTGCTGACTTTTAAAAACCAACCAAACCATAGGGAAGGTTATAAAATCCAACAGTCTTTACCACATACAGACCCAAAATCTCATCCCCCACAGCTAATTGTTACTCATGCATTCTCCCCCAAATTGTTTTCATATTAAGGTACATATTTTCACCCTTCCAAAAATAAAGATAAAACTACCTAGTTCTGCTTTTTGCAGAATAACACGTGCCCATTCAAAGCGACAGGGCTATGCCCCATGCCTGTCACACTCATTTTCAAGATCAAAACAGCTCTGCTCCTTCTTCCTCCTAACAGCCCTTTTCAGACTTGACCAAACTTCCTGCTTCCTCTTTCAATCATCTCTTCTCCAGGCTGAACAGTACGAGCTTATTATTTTAAGCATCCTCATATGGCCCAGATTCAAGTTCATATGACCAGCTGTGTGGCTTCCAGAATAAATTCAGTGCGGCCGGAAGGCTAAAAGGGCCACCTGCCACTGCCCTGGTGAAGCTTGTGGCCTCTGGGTAGATCAGACACCAACAAGGAAAACCCCACCCAGCTTGGACACACACAGTGACGACCTCAAATGGGGAGAGTCTGCACCAGTGGCCCATCGTCGAGGCTTGCTCTACATGTCGTGTTTGTGATGTTATAGGACATGCACACAACCAAGACACTTTTCGTTCTCTTTGGACTGGAGCCTTGAAACGAATGCAGATCCTCCCTCTGAGGCCAGGAAACCTTACCTCTTCCTCCCCACAGTCACACTCTTCCCCGTCTTCCAGGTACCCGTTTCCACATCGCCGGCCTCCGTACAGTGTCCTGGTGTCCGGCAGGTTCGAGAGACACATCCCGCCACCTGTCTGCAAATACCTGTCCAGCTCCCTTTTGTTGCATCCATTGAACACCTTGGGGAAAGGATGGCTGGTGGAGAGTAAGGCTGGAGTTAGCTGGACATCTGAGCACCAAGCAGCCAGAACAGCTGTCAATCCTGCTGCCCACTGGGCTGGTTCCCCCTAAAGGGGCTCAGACCCCCGATGGCGCTGTGCACATACATTCTGCCCTCGACAAACATCATCAATATATTAACTTGCAATTCCTTCTAAGAATTAAGAAATACTAACCACCCCAGAATGGTCCTTTCACCCCTTCTGCACAGAGGAAGTATCTAAGAATCAGAAGCAGCAGTCTCTGCCTTTTTCACGAAGGGGTTGCGACACACAAAGGATCATAAGTGTTACCATAGGTCTCTTGAGCCTTAGAGCTGAATACAACACCAACCAACCCAAAGTTCTTTCTGAAGCCAATATTAGATAGAGATTTTCTTGGTACAGAAGACTCGGCCAGAAAGGGATGGGGTCATGGGTTTAATTTTTTGTTGTGGGGCCAGTGATCGAATCTCCATATTAAGGACATGGGCAGTACTCCAAACTCAGCCAGCTAACTCACAAGTGCATGGTCTTTATCACATAGGGTATAAAATCCCTGGGTCCCACTACTGGGAAAAAGACTTAAAAGTCATATGTTCCCTGGTAGCAGGTCAGCACTGCCATTTGGGTCTGTAACAGAGCTGTCCCGACCCCAGTTCTCCAACCCACCTGGATGCTAAACACAGAGGGTTTCCCTGGGTCATCAGGCAAATCACAAGGACTTTACTGGCAAACTGCTAAAACTCACAAATAGTTTAAAAACGAATTGGAGTAGTAATTAACACAACTCTCAAGGGTTTGTCTACAATATGCCTTCTAGCTTGGGAAAGAAAGAGGTGGACTCCACCAGGAGCTCATAGGGCTCTGAGCCTGACCCACGGAGTTGTTTCCTGTGTGTCACAGCTGAGAAGGGATGGCGAAAACACTGGCCACTGGAGCTCCAAAAAAGCTGTTTTCTCTCGGAAACACTGAAACTCCATTTCTTTAAGGAGCACAAGTAAGTCTTAATGGTTTGGGGTGGGAGGAACATAACCTCCCACCATGATGCCTTCCAAGGAAGGACTCAGGTCCTGGAAGAACCCAGTGCTCTCTTCTGAGTGAGTTCAGACACTAAATATAAGTCCTTTGAATAAACCCCAGAATTCTCTTTCAAGGGCTCTGGTTTAAAACCCCTCACAACTACAGGGAGATGCTGCTGCCTTGGGCTTGTTCCTCCTGGTAAACACAGCCTGTAAATTCCTGGAGGGCTCACTCCGGGGTGTACAAATGCTCCTTTCTTCTGGTTCTGGAGGACGCATCAGCACTTTCTATCAAGCCTCGGAAGGGACAGCACAAATCAAGCTCCCTTGGAATGGGAACTGAGAACTGTGACTGTTACTAAAACCACTCCTCATCAAAAACTCACAAAGAGAAAAAGACACGTGTACTCAGGCCAGGTTTGCCGCTGAAGATCTAAGACAAAATTAAGGCTATCTAGGGTCTCACCAGTATCAAGCCACCCGCTAGAAACCTAGTGCTCCTCGCATGCCCTTGCTTTCTTTGCCCTCCTCCCATCTCTTCAGTGTCAAAAGCACATCTCTCTCCAAGTTCTAACAGAGGCTCCCTGGGGCCAGCTGGGAGGAGCACTGGGTTGTGCATGCACTGCCCTCTGCCCCATCCTCCCCTTCCTGCCTGACTTACCCGGTGGCGGCTGCCATGATGCACCCACCGTCAGCCTCGCTGGCTGGGCAGCAATTGGCAGAATCATGGCTCATGCCGAAGTTGTGGCCCATCTCGTGGGCCATGGTGGCAGCCACGCCAATGGAATTCTCAGAGTGGTCCTGCCCAGGGAGAGATTCAGGTCAAGAAGGCTGCTGTCCCCAACCCCTAACTGTGCCTTTACTTTGGTCAAGCCTCACAGCTTGACAAAAGCCCATGATTTTAACTACACAATGCACCTGCCAATCACATAGGATGGACAGAAGGCGGACAAAGAGCGGCTGGCAGGCTCTGTATATCTACTGCCCATGTCAGAAATGAACATTCAAAGTCATTTAGTAAGTGGTCACAAAGTCAGAGAAAATTCAAAAGAAGGCAGTCATTTCCTAACCATGACTTTGAGACAAGCTTTTATTTCATAAATATAACATGAAACCTAGAAAACATAAAAAATGTTTTTCATCTCTGTCATCTTACTACCCCCCAGTCCACAGTTTGGAAGACATGAAAGACCTAGTGACACAGTAATGTGATCGCTTCTGGGTTCTCCTGAACTTGAAAATTGGGGATAAACTACAATCAGTTGAAAATTCACCCCGGCACCTCCATCCCTTATCACTTAAGACTTCATTTTAAACAATTGCTCTTTGTGATGTCAAAGCTTTTCTTTCCTCTCATAATGACTATTTCTGACAAGGTGACCTCCTGTCTTGTGAGAGAGTTTTCTGCCTTCCGCATGGCAGCCGAGACTCACCATGTTGACTCCTCCAGACTGGTACACGGAGCACATGGCCATGAGCGGGGCCAGGCCGATGGTGATGCCCTGGAAAGACCTGCCCCTGCAGGAGGGAAGGCGACAGGGTGACTACGGAGGGGACTGAGAGGGCTGTTTCAATGTGCCCAGGAGCATGTGGACATCATGGTGTCCCTTGGCCCCTCTGCCACTCCCAGACCGTTCCCAAGGGGAGAGGCCCTGGTATCACAGCCAGATGGACAGATCCCAGGCTGCCACACCTCTGACTTCCTCTCACCCACTCTCTTACTGCTCTAGAAAAACAGAAAGAGAGAGTGAAAGGTCACTTTTCCCCACAATATGCCCATAACCCTGTTCCCTGGAAGGAAATGGGCAGGGCTTGCAAAGCTGCATCCCATTCCTGCTGCACAGGAAAATGTCCCGGGGGGGGAACGGCACAGGCTCTGATGCTGAAGTGAATCAGGCCCACTTCCTCTAGCTGCCAGGGTCCCATGCCACATCCCTGGCCCTGGGGGAGGGTGCGGGGCATTCGGGGCAGCAGCTGTAGGGGGTGATGCTTCATTCTTACATCCCTCGGGGGCCAAGGAAACAGATGTGTCCCATCAGAAGCATCAAGAAGTCCAGCTGGGTGCAAGAATGACCTATTTCTGCCTTTGTTTTGCAATTCTGACCCTAGTATGCCAATGGCCAAGCTCTGTTCCCCCGTTTAATTCATCCCTCTCTGGCCGTATACATCCAGCACAGGGGCCAAGAAGTCAATGAAACCCAGTGTTTCCATGCACGCCACAAACATGTAATTTACAGTCTGTGTGGAAAGTCATCGTGTGGTACTTCAACATCTCCGTGCTTGTCCTATCTACAGCCTGATATCTTTGAGAGCTGAGACTATCGTACATATTTTGGGATCACCAGAACTTGGAATCTGAAACACGGTGTATGCTTAATAGATGTGTGATGAAGTCAAGGCAGACTCTTCCTCGGAGAAACAAGATGCAAAGGAATACACAAAATATGCACAACTGGTGGTTTTATAAACTTAGACAATGGCTCTGAGGAAGTCCTGCTGGAACCCTAGATTCAAGGTCTTGCCCCAAGCAGGACACAATGCTCCCAAGTTCAGGCCCAAAGTCTCGGTAACCCCAAGACTCTTCCAAGATGAATGTGATCATTGCCCAGGTTTTTGGTGTAGTTATTTCCCAGGTCTTTTTCAATTATTTTTGAAATTAAAAAAAAATTAAATAAGCTTTAGTTTAAAAACTCCTGGATAACTTCTAAGTAACTCTTGGCTTAAAAGGGAAACCAAAGTTGAAGTGATAAAGCACTCAGACAGGGCAGTGCAGCAATTATATTTTAAAATGAATGGGATGCACCAGGACTTCTCTTAGAGTAAACAAATGTTAAAATGATCGCTAACTCAGAAAGACATTTAGGCAAGAAAAGAAAAAAATGATTTGATTATATACATGCTTTCGTTGTAACTGCCTCAGGATACCTCTGGAAGTCAACCCTAATAAAAACTAGATAATCACCCCCAGGGGACTGTCACGTGCCACCATGACCCTCATCAATGTCTTCTCTTTTTTTCTCCGGGAGGAAACAAACAGAATCCTCATCCCACCCCCTGCAAGTCTGCCTCCCACAAGACACATAGTCCCTGTATTAACGGTCACTTTGATTATCTTGGGCGGGCAGTCCTAAGCCTCTAGGACCAAAGGACAACCCAGGGAGCTGCCCTGCCCCACCCCGATGGTGCCTGCCTCAGGAGGTTAGCTCTGGACCAGAACAAGCGCCAAGATGAAGATGAGTCCCCAGAAAGTCCGTTTCAAAGCTGCCCATGGCCAGTAGTTAGTCAGTTCCCAAGTACACACTCAGTGGTCTCAGACGCTCAGCTGAATATGTGCAGGTCTCATTTCCTCATTTAGATGGTAAATACTTTTGGGGGTTGTTATGACCCTCAGGCTTTTTAATATTTTCCAGTATGTGCTAGGCACAGAGCACATGTCTGAGAAATACTTGATTACAGGGACCAGAGAGTCGGGTGGCCTAGTGCAGTCAACGTTCAGCATCGGGAAGGGAAAGGGCAGAAAGCGCATGCTCTGTGGACAGGCAGCCAACGTCACGGCAACTCGTATGGAGAAGGGCTACTTACGTGACTAACTGTGCATTGTCGTGTTTCTTCTGAATGAGCAGCCTGCGCCTCCAACGAAGAAAGGACCAGAGGGTAGAGTAGGGGTTCTCTGAAACTTCACACAAATCACCGTGAGTCCACACTTCCAAGCCCACGAGAGCAATCCGGATGTTCAAGGATCGGTAAAACTGATTGGTGAAACAGAAAAGCCAGAGCATCATCTCCACCTGTCAGTGCTAGGAAGGAGCTATAAATCTCACGTGGGTCAGTAGTATTCCCCTGTATGGATACACCCAATTGTATACGGATATTTTATTGCAAGATGTCCCCACTCATGTTGGAAGTAAATGGGTAGACATGATCTACAAGTAGGTAGATAGGCTTACTCTCAAAAGTTTCCTTTCCCATCACTGGGGGTGTTTAGCTTTCACCAAGGATACCATCCACTGCAAGCATTAGATTGCAAAGGGCCAGAGAGTCTTCAGGGTTCCATCCAACCCAAAGGTTTGGAAATTCTATAAATGAGACCTGACTCTCAGGATCCTTAAGGGCACATCTGTATTTAACCTTTGTCACAGTACCTTTCACGTCACATACACATAAGCAGGATGAGTGCTTTCTTTAAAGCTAACTATTAGAAGGTGTGGGTATAAGAAATTCGTTAACTGGCATAGCCTAGAGAACACTGAGGCACTGACTTAAAAAGACAAAAGTTGCACGTAAATCTACGTGACATGAGCAAGGAGATACCATTTAATCCAAAACTGGATGACTTTGTGCAGGCACTGCCCCGGCTGAAAACAAAAACCCGAGCACTTTCTAGGTACGAAGCACCGAGGCTTAGAGTGAAGGACCTTGCCCAGAGTCTCAGCAGAAAAATGATGAAGTCAGGATTAAAGCCAAAATGATCAGTTCTAGGAGCCAACCCTTGACCCTGCTCTGTTCAAGTGCAGGCGTCTTCACATCCAGATGCTCCACTTGCCTTCACGAAGCTGTGGGGCAGGATGGGCTCCGGATGCAGCTGACCTCAATGGACATTTTGATTCTCCTATTTTGTGCCAGGTCGATCATTACAGAAAAGAAAAAGTTTGGATTCCAATTTGAACTTGCTTCACTAGGAAACTTTTTAAGGACTTAAACTTGGCTTTTTCATGGTTAAGGAAACACATTTTGGATTAGGTTCATGATGCAGCAAATTAGTGCAGTTCATTCCAGGTTTGGTTCAACAATAGTTCAGTTCAAGTAGCTGGGTCAGCAAGCCTCGGAGAAGCAGGTCAGCCTTCCAGCCAGGAATGACAGACATCAGCTGCTGGGGGTGACAGACATCAGCTCAGTTCTGTGAACTGAGACCACTTCACAGAATGAATGGCCTGGACAGCCAAGCTGGGGGCCTCGAGGATGGACTGGGGTTCACTCTCTTCTTCTTCTATTTTTTTCATCAGCGCCCTGGGTTCTATCACCCAGACTGACTGGAGTGTTCAAAAAGGGAGACCCAGCCAAGTCTCCCACCTGCCGGGTCTCTAGAACAATAGCTGTCACGTGGGTAATAACGGGGTCTGCCTCCTGTACGCACCCCAGGGACCAAGCTGCTCTTGTTTCCCAGATGTCGAGTGCTTGGGCTGTAGGATCATTTAGATGTTATTGTGTGTGGAGTGAGTCAAGAGCGAGAGAGGACTGGACTGTGTCGCTGGAGCCCTTCCTTCCAGGAAATGCCAGGGTTGACTTCCACCGGTCACTGCCCGCAATTTCCAGAGCCACCTGGACAGAACGAACACGCGTGGCACAGATGTTCCCACCCAGTGATTCCGAGTACTACCAACATTGCTTGTAAATCCCTTATAAAATACCCAAGTTTTCTTCTTTATATTCCAGTGTTTAGGAGAGAATGATTTCTCCTTTTAGCCTAGGCTCCACGAATCCTTAGCAGGCCCAGAGCTAAAGCTTCAGAGGTTCTGTGAGTACTCTGAATTTGTACTGTAAATGTTTAAATGGAGTCTCAAAGAGATCTGTGACCCCAAACGTATTAAAATCTACATGTTAAAACTACTAGTAGCCTATCAAGAGTGTAGGCTGCCCATTCTATTGCATTTCGCACTATAGCAAATACTAATATATATATATATTTAAAAATCAAAGTATTTCCATGTCCCAGACCAGCCTGTTCTAGTAAAATTCAAGAATTTTGGGTATTTTCTAAGAGTATGTTAAGGAGAACTGCCCTAGGAAAGTTAATCATCTGCACGGTCTTTCTGAGACAGGAAATAATTTTAGAACCATTTTACAGAAGGAGACTATACAGACTGGTGGCCGAACACCACTCCCCAACTTTTATGATCCTGTCACTTTCCCTTGTTGACCAACCTCAAATCTCTCCTAAGTCTGAGAACCCCTGGGCTTTGTTCCTAGAAGGAAACTTAGAGAACCTTAAAGCTTTCTTAAACTGAGCTCCTCTACATCTTCAGTTCTCTGGCAGCCACTGCAGGGAGGAAGGGAAGGGGTCAGAGGACAACACTCTCGGTCCTCACCCCTGCCTCAGCTTAGGGCAGTCGTTTCGTCTTTTATGTTGGACTGTTTTGTACTGGTCTCGGCCTATTAATAACCAGTGTCACATAGCTGGACCAGCCCTGTGGTTCTCATTATGCATGCAAGCCTCCCTTCAGCAATAACCATCAGGAAACTGAGAAGATACAGGTTTATTACTTACAAGGCCTGGAAATTACACAGCACATCTGGGGCCACACAGTGAGTGGGGTGGGGGTGGGGGTGAGGGGAGAGAGAATGGGCCTGGATTCTGCTGTCATTGTGGTGAAGGGTGGGGGCCCAGGTCCTTGAGGGTTCACTCTTCATTGCCGAATTTAAAACACACGGTGGGAATTTAAAACACAGGAAAAAAAAAAAAAAAACAAGTAGCCCAAATGGTCACTTACTGAAATCAACCAAGATCTCTAACACAAAGGAGCCTCAGTAGAGGGAGGTGGCCTGGCTCTTTCCCTAGTCCCGTGGCAGCAGTGTCTGTTGAGACAGCCTACTTTGAAGAGGGTGCCCCTTTGGAATGAAGGCCTAGACAATCAGAGCTCAAGCCAGGAACTTGAATTTTATAAAAAGAAATAAATAACCAGTGTCAGGGCTTACATTACATAGAAAGTGGCATAAGATTTCATTTTTAAAAAAGGATTCCAGCAGAAAAATAAAAATCATCCAAAGCCACTGATTTAGGCCAACCCCCCTATTATGTAAATTCAACACAAAACAATACAAAACTTCCAGCCACAGAAGAGGAGTTCCATGGCTATGGTCATGTGGCCGAGCCTTGTCAGACCACCCCGGGCCTCTGTGGCATTGCTGGTCCCTCTCAGAAACTGGCTGGGCTGGCCAGGCCACCAAGAGGCAGCTCAGGTGCTACGTGATCTCCTGTCCTCTGAGGGGCTGGCACTTTTCCCACAAAGTACACACCTGGTCTCACCTTATCAACGTAATTGGCGATCTCCATGAGCTTGTGTTTGGTGGCATCCTGGTCTCGTCCGTTCTTATGAAACTGAATGGGACAAGCAGAACTAGGTAAGAGGTAAGGCCCACAGAAGCCCTCTCAGGACCCCTCCCATACCCATTACTTGTCCTTGAATTAGTATTTACTTTCTTCTCTCTTCTAGGGGCATTGCATTTACACAGCTGTCTTCCCACCACACACACACAGTGCCGGCTCCGGGACAGCAGAGCCCAGGTCAGGTCTATCTGGCGTCCCCAGCTACCAGCTCAGTGCCAGTCCTGAGGCTGTGCATGCAGCAGCTGTGCAGTGAACTGAATTCTTTCTCCAGCTCTTGAAGTCAACCTTGTTCTCCTATCCTCCACAGAAGAAGACCTCCCGCACACTCTCATCAGGCCTCAGCAGAGGGACCAGTTCAATCCCTGCCTTGGTCATCACCCCAACATAAAGCCGCCATCACAGGGTTGCAACACGTCCCCCGG
Source organism: Tonatia bakeri (assembly GCA_004024845.1). Taxonomy (NCBI): domain Eukaryota; kingdom Metazoa; phylum Chordata; class Mammalia; order Chiroptera; family Phyllostomidae; genus Tonatia; species Tonatia bakeri. The sequence continues at coordinate 92,406 of PVIA01003048.1, read as the reverse complement.
CATGTGATCCATCAACAGTGGTCAAACGTTACTGAACGCCTGCCATGGGCAAGGCACTGTGCTTGACACCAGGTGGGAGAGCCTGGGACTGGCCCAGAGGAGCTTCGGTGAAAACAGACCGAGAGCCAGAAATAACCACAGTGGCAGCTTCTGTATTTAGGGAGCATATAATTGAAATGCACTGAGAAAACGTGGACAGAAATAACTGCCATCAGAGGCCATGTCAGTGATACAGAACGGGTGCTGGTGTCAAGGATCATAAGACCTTGGCTTTGGTCCGGCCCGCCACTCACATGGACTGGCAGCACCTTCCACAGTGAGAAGAACTCTGAGGCTGCGTGCAACTCGGGAGGGAAGAGTGCTGTGCTCGATTAGAAATGCCTGCCACGGATACCAGGACATTTCAGTATGTGGTCCCACATTCACCCTTTCTGCTTCAGAAGGGTAGCTCTCTTTCAGCGGCAATGATGAAAAACAGCTTCGCAGTGTAAAGATAAAATCTGCCACAATTCACCAAAATTTGCAAGTGATGGGTATGTCCTATCCGCTACCACTGTTACATAGAGTCCGGGGACCTATCTGATTTACCTGGGATGCACAACTATGTATATTATGTCAAGTCCAACCTTCGTGCCCTTCCTCCACTCTATCCGGCCAGAATATTCAAACAAAAATGTGGACAACTGTAATTCAACAACAACAATAAACAACAAAAGAATATCCAAACAAGAAACAAAAGAATAGCTAAATAAAACTCCCTGGGATGCTGGCTGTGATGGGGTGTCCCCTCCATGATTCAGGGGAGAAAAAACCACCCTTTCCTATTCTTCCACTGCACTTGTACTTCCCTGCACTAACTTGGGACTGTCACTCATCAGAACTGTCAACAGTCTCACTTTCACCATTGCCTTCTGAGAGTTAAATTCAATGCCAGGCATTGTGACTTAGACCTTTACAAGGTGTTGATCCCGAAGTTTCTCCTTATAGAACCATCCCATTTCTAGACCGGTCTCATGCAGAGAAAGTGTTGCGGTATTCAGTGAATATTTACTATAAAATCAGAGCCATATTTCACTGCCTTTCAATTACTCCTATCTTCAAGCAACTGCCTGATAATACCACCACAGTTCTAGGGATGTATCCTGTCGTCCAGGAGTCTCGAGTAGGAGTCAGCAAACGTTTTCTTAAATGGACAGGCTGTAAATATTTTAGAATCTACAGCCATACTGTCTCTGTCACAACTACTCAACTCTGCCATCACACAGCTCAAAAGCAGCCATGGACAATACACACAGCAGCAGGCACAGAAGTGGTTCAGTAAAACTTTATTTACAAAAATGTGGTGGGCTGGGTTGGGCCATGGGGTGAGCTATAGCTTGCAGACCCCTGATCTAAAGAAAGGACTATCTCAACTTTCAACTTTCTAAGGTGACAGAGAAAGGGAAACATGGTGCATCACCTGGCCTTTTCCAACTACCTCACCTTCTGCCTGCATCAAGGAAGTTTTTTGTATTCCCATTTTTACAGCTGTTCTGTCCACTTCTGCAATACCCCATCTTGCTCCTCCCTCCCCCGGATTTGCTCTCTTATCTGTGGCAGTAAACTGAGGCCCACCCCAGGCGCCCCACCTAGACCCAGGGAGTGAACAGCTGCTTGGTCATTTGTACAGTGGACAATGCTCTCTCCCTCTCTCTAGGCAGCAACACTATTCCTGCCCCTGCTCCCTGTGCAGAGCCCAGAGGAGGAGCTTGGCCTGTCTGAGCACCAGGTTGTAAATCACAGATAAGGCAGCCTTCCCGCCCCACCCCATGTCTTCCCATCCTTTCACATTAATTGTCAGGCCTGCACTTTTGCCAGCGGAGGATGAGAGGCCGCTTGAAGAGGGAGTGGGGGGGGGAGGAGAAAGGGGAGGGATCTGTGAGCCTGAGAGCTAGCCTGGCCTACTGACTCCCCACTCCACCCCTCCCATGACTCATCCAAAGCCCAGGACCCTGAGAAAGCAGCAAGTTCCCTGTCCCCAGGCAGCAGAATCCCGCCTGTCAGCTGCTTCGGAAAGCACTCTCCTCTGACACAGGATGATGGCTCTAGGCAATATGCAGTCCCCAAGGCACCTCCAGCACTCTTCCTTTTGGGGGGTTTCTGTGACTGTGGGGGTCAGGAGACTAAAGACACCCAATCCCTACCCTGCGCCTGCTTCTCCAGCTTCCAGAGACTCACATTCAGTGGGTTTTAAAACCCTGCACCAAGATTCCACGAGGAAGAGTAGAGGGGGTGAAGCAGAGGGTCCTTCCACCTTTACAACAGAGTGGCTATGTTTCTATATGCTTATCTACTGGGGTCCCAGGGGACCAAGGATCCTGCAGCTGAAAACAACGGTTCACGAATACTGTATCAGATGACCTCAGATGCAAAGCTTAGATGAAAAAAATATCCCAGAGTCAGAAGAGCTCAGCTTTCTTCCAGCAACCCTCCCCGCTGGGGGCCAGCGATGGTCACCTCCTCCCATGACCACAGAACCTTGGCTTTTCAATCAGCTTTGGAGCTCGCTCCCCACGCTGCTCCTTCATCCTACACACACACACACCAGTCTTTGGAAAGGAAAAGAAAAGGCTGCTTAAAATCAATACAGACATCAATTAAAAAGCCGAACTCCTCAAAGCAGAACACGATGTTCCCCAGCCCGGAATGCCGTTCGCCTCCACCTCTCTGCCTAGTAATAACTCCTCGTCCTTTCGGACAGCTCCAGGGCCACCTCCTCCTGCCACTAACACACAAGAACAGACCTCTGGGCCTCCAGTCTAGCGCTCTTCCCACCACTCTGCACGGCCTCCAGATCTGTGCGTTGGGACTGCAGGCTACACACAGCGACCTCAGAAGGAGGCCTTCAGGGAAGGTGGCAACTAAGCCACTTGGACTGGACATGAGACAGACTGGCCATGAGACGGCTGAGTTCTGTCCTAAGGAGAGCCCTGGACCAGTGTGTGGACTTAGAGAACAGTCGGCTGCTCATTGCGACTTCCCATGCCCAGAAGATGTGCTTGGTTACATGGTTAAGTCACGACATAAAGTGAGAAGTGAGGTAAAATGTGGTTAATTTAGGCAAATGTGGGCTCTGGGGCCTGAACCTATTCTTCAGGTGTCAACTTTAACATCACCGCCTTGGAGAAGTTTTCCCGTTTCCAAAACCGCCATGTTGGATTCCTCGGTATCTGCACCCTACCCCTCTGCAATGACACATCTTAGCAGCTATGGACCGGGTGAGGACACTGTTCCATGCTGCTGTTGTGGGCTCTCTGATCCCAGGGGTGGGTCTGTCTATACCTCCTGGGGCCGAGCACTGGGCATGGCACATGATAAAGAATCAAGAAATTGTTGATAAATAAATGCAATGAAAGAGAATGAGAGAGACAGAGAGATGAGTGTCCATCAGGTCTCAGAGGTCAAGGTCTGCGAGAACCTGTCTAACTCGAGGAACATGGGACTAACGGCCCAACAGCTATTCCTCCAGGTCAGTAGCTCTCACACCTGCCCGTGTGTCAGAAGCACCCAGAGGGCTTGTGAAAACATGGATTGTGGGACCCAGCCCCACAGTTTAGGATTTGGGAGTCCTGTGGCATAGCTCGAGAATTAGCTTTTCCACAAGTACCCCCCTGGGGGCTGCTGATCCTACTGGTCCAGGGACCATGTTTCGGGAACCACAGTTTCAGATATTCATTGAGCACCAACCTGATTATAAAAATGGGCCCATTCGTGGGTAAGAAAAATGTACTCGATCAGGTGACTCAGAATGCATGTATTATCTGTGCAAAAAAATTACTTTTTTAAATCTCTACAGAGAATTCATTGACTCCCCATGAATAAGTACCAAAACCTGAAGAAGTCTTTAGGTTTTAACATTTTAAGAAATGTTAATATAAACAATGTGAATTGTACTGGTTTTCCTTTTTTTATTTGATGAACGTATCAAGCTAGAAGAGCCTTTTTCTATTTTTTTTCCCTTCCCAACTACGTTTAAAATAGCAAAAAGAGCCCTCGGTTGAATTTAAGCTCAATCACATGACAAACCAGAGACAGATGACTGCTTCATCATTCCTCCAAAGCAGTTGGAAACCTGGAGTGGAAGCTATCGAAAGAGCCAGTTTTTCTGTTGAAACCCATCGCCTCCCCCTTACCTCTGCATAATCAGCCACGATGTATAGCTCCACATACTTCATGGAGCTTAAATCATCCCTTTTCATCTAAGAACGAGATAGGAACAGATCAGAGTGGTAGAAGTGGTGGACTTGGCCTCATTTCAAAAAACTGGTAAGCAGTGGTGCTAGTTTAATTTTGAACTTGGGCACCAGCAGCAGCCCCGCACTGGTTGCCTGTACCCTCATTACGCCCTGCGCCCGCCATCTTGGTTATTGCTGGAAGCTGCTCTGGGACACTGGGTCCCATTCTTGGTCTCAAAAATCAGTGAGCTGGGTGGGCTAGCCAGTACAGGAAGCTCAGAAGCCAACATCCCGTGAGGGAACATGCTGACCATCAAGTTCCCCAAAACCACTGAACCCACATACTCTAGTTGGTATGAATAAACACAGGCATTCTGTGCATACAGTTAAGGGGCTGTCCCAAAAAGGGAAGCATGTTTTTTTCCCCCTCACATTTTGAAGCTTCTGAAATTAGTATCTCCGAGTATTTTAAATGTAGTAGTGTTTTCCCTAAAGCATTATTCTATCAACTATATATCCCACACTCAACAATGACTTAGGATCAAGGAAAAAGCTATTTCCTCCTTCTCAGTCACCTCCATGTAACTCAGAATTACTCCTGGATCCAAAGTAAGGGTGCTTAGAGGGGACAAGCCTATCCTGAGGGTGATTCCTGCACTGAGAACTCACCCGGTGAAGTCCTTTCTTGATCTGGTTTGTAAACTGAAGGCCCAAGTCCCTGGTGCTGGCTCCGGAGTGCTCGAACCCACAGTTCCCAGGAGGCAGCTTGAGATGCTCAGATCTGTAAATAAGGTGGTGGCCCTCACTGCCAGGGACAGGCTCGATGATGTAGCTGAGGTTACTGTTCACCACGATCAGTCCTCTGTCAACAGGAGAAATGGAATCTCTGGTCAAAGATTATGGCCCTGGAAAAGTCCCTTGCCCAGGCCTCAGTTTTCCCCTATGCAAAATGACCCATTTGGTTGTGGTTATTGGTTCTGAACCTTACTATGAGGTCATGCATCCTTTGGTGAGAACCTGGTGCAAACTCAGACTTCCTCTCCAGAGAAATGCACAAGTATGTGAAACGTGGCTCACAACTTCAGGGTACTAAAAGCTTATCACAGAGAACCTCAAAAGGTTCTAAAAAATCGACCAGGGACAGTTAATACTTATAAGTGAGGGTAGGACCAGGGTTCCAAAAAGCCTCCAAAACCCAAATACAGCGTATGACAGATCACCAATAGAAACTTTATAGACACAGAAAAAGGTGGATTGGGGACCAGAGGAAGGACACTGGTCTGGGGTGAGGAGACCCAGGTCCTAGTCTTAGCTCCGACATGAAATTACCAAATGCTGTTCAACAGACCTCCTAAATCAGTCTGAACGTCCGTCTCCCCATGTGTAAATTGCAAACGGTAACTTACTAACTCATGAGGACTCTTGGGATGATTAAACAGATTGACAAGTGTCATTGTCCTTGGAAACCAGAGTGAGAGGCATCACCAATGGCATTCTCACTGGCCCCAACATCCCCAGCAAGGCAGCGCTGCAGTTAACGTGACACCCACGACCAAGCACGTGTAGCTACTCTTTCTCTTGGTTAGAGACACTGGCGTTGAACATCCATTATATTCTTTCACTCACTGAGCCCTTACTCTGTACTACAAGTGACTGAGACACAAACCCTGTGCCGGAGTGACTCACAGCCGACTGGAGGACAGACATTCATTACACAAACATTTCCTGAGCTCCGGCTGTGGGCCAGACATCAAGCTAGATGCTGAAGAAGGAATAGTGAATAAGACAAAGTGCTTGCCCTCACGGAACTTGGAGTCTGAACAAGGGCTTAAATCGCTGTAGCAGTAGCACATAACAGAGACAGCTAAAGGGTTTTATAACCCCCAACACTGATGGACTGGATGCAGCTGCCTGAAGGGCTGCATCAATGAGGCGTCTGAGAGCTTTATCTGGCTGCAGTGAGAATGAAAGCTACGGCTTATTATCAATCACTGCTGCAAATAATCAACGGACCGACCGGTAAGTAGATTTCCCAGCGGCAGGTACTTGCCAGCCTAGATGCAGTAAGATGAATGTGAGGGGACATACCCAGGGCTCCGAGGGAGGAAGAGGCCCAGCAATGAGTCCCAGGGGCACCAGCAGCATTTCATGTGCTCCAAAACCACAGGCTCTCCTCCACCCAGAAAACTCCAGTTACATTATCTCCACGAGGGTCTTTGCCACTCCAACTTGAAAGGCCCTATCTCCTCAGCTCTTTGGGTTTCCAGCCCCGCCCCTCACTCCTTAAGACCCCTGCCCAGGGCGTGCCCTTTAGGAAGAGCCTGTGGTGCTCCCAGGAGAGACTACACCAGGCTTTGATCGGCAGTAGACCTTCCTGGAGTCCATCCTGGGCTGACCTCATTCCGGTGCTGGTGCCGGTGCACCTAACAGCTTCCCGGTTGCCTCGCCCAGGCTGACACAGCAATCCCAGAGTGAGCCTGGCGCAGCGCTTTGGCGGGACACCCAAGGTGCTCCCTGGACAGCTGGGAGTGGAAGTGTGGAGAAGAGCAAGGGTCACATCCGCTCCCGAATCCAGACAGGAAAGGGCAGAGGGCAGAGCTGCTGTGGGCATCCTGTTTCCAAACCAAAGCCCTTCCCATCACCTCAGTTTCCCCCGTTGGCTATGAACTTAGCAAACACAGAGGGCTGGACCACAAACCAGCTAATGCTTTGGCGTGTACCAGGTTGTGGCTGTGGAGATAACAGCCAGTGAATGGAAAGTTCCACGAAGGGATTGGGGAAAGTTCCAGTGTAGCTGACTGGGCATCACTTAAAAAACCTCTGGGCCACTTGGACAGAGGCCATGCCAAATTTCAGTGCAGGCTGAATAATAGTAATCATGGTGGTTACAAATGATTGAGCCTTTGCTATGGACCAGGCACTGGTGCTTCACACTGGCTGCCGTGATCCTTACAAATATTATCCCTGTTGTACAAACGAGAAAACTAATGCTCAGCGAGGTTAATTAACTGACTCCAATTCACACAGGTCACGAGGAGCTAAGCAGTCTGGTTCCAGGTCCCACGACCTTAACCATGACCTCACAGGCCTCTGTCACAATAGCCCTGTAGAGTGGGTTAGAAAGATGTCCCCAGTTCACAGATGGCTACAAATGACAGGCACCAGCAACCCTCCTCTGAGGCATGGTGGGCCATCACCCTACTGGCGTATCAGAATTAAGACATTTCATTCCCATGTCAATGCCATAAAGCACCATCACAAGACCCATTCTATAGATGAGAAAACTGAGCCACGGAGAGATTAAGTTACAAGCTCTCGTGAGTCTCTGGGACCAAAGACTTGAAGGTCTGGTAGACTCTGGATGCCATGCCCTTAACCTCTGTGCTATCCGTCTCCATCAGTGAGGTCTAAACCTACGGTCAGGGATCTCTAGGATCAGAGCGCCCAGAGCCATACGACAGAATGTTCTACAGAGTGCATCAGATAGATGCAGGAGGTGCAGACTCCATAGGCCTGGGCATCGGCACTCTTGGCGAGCTCCACAGTAATTCCATGCCCAGCCACACTCAGGAACTGTGGCCTGGAGCCCAGGCTGTGCAGCAGGGGCCCCTCTTCACACAGCCCCCAGCAATTTTGTTTCAGGGAGTGGGCAGATGACAAGTTGACAAACACAGGCTCAGAAGGACACTGGAAGTCCTCCTAGCAGTAGGACTCTGTGGCCTGCCCCTCATCCCCCGACTGTGGCCCCTGGCAACTCTCCTTGTGTCTCAGTTGCAATCCTCCCAGGCTGCCTGGGGGTGAGGGAGAGATCTGTATTCATTTACAGTGAATCCCAGCTTTGACGGTGGAGGGATTTCTGAGAATCTAATTCCTGGGGCCCTCCCCGGTCACCAGCCCCAAGTCCTGCTAGCTGCCCTCCTGTGAACACTCACCGGTTGTTTATCCTTCTAGCAGCCTTGGTTGATCTAATTTGTTAAATGTAAGTACTGGCAGAAGTTCACCAGGGAGATGGGAGGGGGGCCCAGGAGGCTGGGTGGCCAGGACCTCACAAGCTATTCTCCATTCCGCTCTCCATCATATTGCTCATCGTTAAGAGCTTGATACAAATGAAATTGTACAGAGGAACCCTGGCAAGGCAGGCCAGGCAGGCAGCTGGAGATTCATTGAATGAATGCAGGACTGGTTCTTGTATATCCTTCACGGAACTAGGCAAGACTGCTTCCTGGGAATTTGTCCATTCACAGCTAAACTCAGAGGGACACACCCTACCTCCCCACATCCAGAGCAGCCCTAGGAGGTAATCGGCCTATTACCCTTCCTTCCAACCCCCTCGACCCCTATTTGCATCCAAATGAGAAGGAGCTACCATAACCTTTCAAGACGGCAGAGAAGGGAGGAAAGGAGGCAGACAGGTAATGTGCTCCCCCTGCAGTGGAGAGCACGGCCTGGGGGGTGGGGGCGGGGGCGTTAGGCACACTGGATCCGAACTCCTCTAGCTCCGCTGTCTACTAGCTCTGTGGGAAGTCACTCAACAATGCTGCCCTTCTCACGGGCTCACTATGATAATCGACAGAAGTAATAAGCAATGTTTACTAACAATCAAAGTAACATTAAAAAGAAGAGCATACATCATACATCAGGGAGGGTACAAAGCATCTTATTTGACAGTCATTCAACACATAGGCATTGTGAACCTACTATGTGCCAGGACTGTTCTCAGCACAGGGGATGCAGCGTGATGGGGAAAAAAGTCCCTGCTCTCAAGGAGGTTGCACCCGTCACCCAGTGGTGTCACTGTTGTTCCCATTTTACCAGGGAGAGAAACTGATGCTGGAGGACTGAAGCAAGCCATCAGGTCCTGAACCAGGGACTGTCCAACTGCAGGGTCTACACCTGTCACAACTTAATGGTACCCTCCCACGTGGGCTTACTCTGTGCCTGACACAGAGGTAGCACTTACCCTCCTTTCTGCAGATAGAAGGCCAGGTATTCAAAGGGGAAGGGCCTTGCCATGCTGTGGCAAAGAGACAGGCAGGTATGCACTGGCTGCCCATATATAGGCTACCTCCCTCTGTCCCAGGCAGCCACCTCCCTGAAATTCTGCCCACTCCTTGTGCAGCACAGAAGTCCTAACGCTAAGGGGTCACTTTAGTGGTCTGGTCTACTCTCCTTTTTCAGATGAGAGGAACTAAAAGCCCAGAGAAGGAACTTGCCCAGGTCACCTGTGAGTTACTGTTCGGGTCAGGGGCAGAGCCCAGGTTTCCGGACCAGGCTCATTACTCACTGTGGGGCCCTGACACAACCCCTCTCCCTGCTCCCTCCCAGCACTCAGCAGCCTCCTGCCCGGGGCCACCATCCACAGAACTGAGTAAGGGCTGTGGGAGGCACCAGCCCTGCCAAGACAAAGATAAGGAGAAAATGGACTGGAAGAGGACAGCTCAGAGATCACCTAGCCAGGAGGTACGTTAAAAGAAATGGTATATATGGGGTAATTGCATTTGGATTAAAAAAATAATGTATACACACAATTGTATAATTCAATTACATACATCCCCAACAGTGAACACAGATGGGGAATGAGATCAGTTGGAAGGATGGGACAGGATGAAGAACTTTGACTTCTACAGTTCTGCACTTCTGTTTAACACTGATTAGTTATGTGATGATAATTTTAATAAGCAGTATCATTAAAAGGAAACTGACAAATCAGATTTAAAAAAACATTTTTACTGCAATCCATCCCTCTCCTGCTGACAGGGAGCTAGGGACACACATGCACACAGTGTGTCCGCCCCCCTTCCCTCGCCCAGTTCCACAGGATTGGCCAAGAACACTTCAGCCCAATACAGTCTAGACTCTTAGCACATAATCACCACTCCTTACACTGCTACTTCGTGCTGGTTTGCCAAGCATCTGCGAACGTGAGAAGTCCTGTGGGCACTTAGAGGGAGAGTCCTGCATCGCAGACTGACTTGGGGGATATGTGCATCTGACATCACTAACACAATGATGTGCCACATGCTTCTACTGATACAGTTTACAAGTATCCACAGCTGCCACTCAGTTCTCCAAGGGGTCTGTGTTCCAAATACGATGACAAAGCACTGCATTGCATATGTGCATTTATGCTCTTTTTTGCAAGGAATATTTCTAACAGGGTGCACAAGACACTGGTAACAATGGCTGCCTCCAGAGAGGGGAAATTCTGTAAATTCAGGGTAAAAGGCCTATCTTTCCCTTATATTCTTGTCCTATTTCAATTTTTTTCTATGATCATGTATTATTTCCTCAAAGTAGCTTACAGAACTGGTTTGGAGAGAAGAGGGTGCCTGGCAACTAGAAACTCGGCTGAATTCCTCTGTATTTGTATCATCAGCCCGAAGATTCCACTTGGTATAAGTCCTATCTATTTTCTCCAATCACAAAGAGCATGTTTCCAGGAGAAGCACAATTGCTAAAAAGATTTTCCATTGCAGCATCGTTTTATGAGCCTAGTGGGGGGAGACCTGAGCGGCTGCCACAGCTGCTCCTTCTCCAGAGTCCGAACAGAGCCATTTGGCATGAGTCTCCAGCTCTTAAATCAGTGGAGCCTGCACACACCCTTGGTTTCTTAAAGTATGTAGTGAGATGGCTGGGAAAGTAAGGCAGGTGGACCTCACCAGAGGGAAGCATGCAAAACAGAAACACACGGACGGCTCACCCGGTTTCCCCCTGTCAGCACGGTCTTGGGAATGACTCACTAGAGGCCAAGCCAAGTTCCCACCACTCCAGACCAAGGGGACAGAGGAAGAGGCGGAGATGCAAGTCACACCTGCATGTTCCCTTTCCTCCTTCTTGGGAAAGACAGTTGTTTACTTGCAGACTGCAGGTGGTTGTGGCTGGGCTTGTAAACACCACCGGGAGGCCAGTTGGCTTGGCTCAACCAAGTCATTTGAGTGGGGGATTGGAGGCCACTGGTATGGCCTCCCATCCAAAGCTTGTTTCCTGCCTAATTCCCTCTGGTCCAAGTCTTACAGAGAAGACAGGGCCCAATTTATAAACAAACACGTGGGATCTGCAGCCTTGCATTTGCCTGTGAGCCTGGGTACCTGTGACTGCAGCCCTGCATCTGCATGTGAGCCTGGGTGACGGTGACTGCAGCCCTGCATCTGCATGTGAGCCTGGGTGACGGTGACTGCAGCCCTGCACTTGCCTGTGAGCCTGGGTGACGGTGACTGCAGCCCTGCACTTGCCTGTGAGCCTGGGTGACTGTGACTGTAGCCTTGCATCTGCCTGTGAGCCTGGGTGACGGTGACTGCAGCCCTGCATCTGCATGTGAGCCTGGGTAAATGTGAGCGTGATTTCACTGTTATGAGATGGCATAGATGATAATAATCTTGTCTGCCTGTAGAGTGCTGCAGAGTTCACATAATACATCTCATTCTCTAACGTGCCTTTCGTGAATGTCCATTTTACAGAAGAGGAAACTGAGGGCTCAGAAAAGTACTCCAATGCCTGTCTTTCCTCTACCTGTGTAGGGCATGTGCACAGAGCAGGTGCCCAGTATAAATATGCTGAATGACAGGAACAATTATTGAAGGAATCAGTTGACAGAGAAGAAGGGTACACGGTGGAAACACCCACTGGCTCACAAGAGGCAGTCGCGTGCACACCTCCCCAATTCTGCCGTCAGTAACATCATATTGACAGCTTCACATTGGTCATGGTAGGAGTATTTTTACCAGCTTAGTGGCAGATGCTACAAATCAGGGCTTTTCCTTTCATTTTCTTTTTTTTTTTTCATGGAAACAGTTTACCAACACATTGAGTATAGGTATCACACTAAAACCCAGGCCATTAAACCCCAAGTAATTATTTCAGGCAATTAAAATACAGGACTTTCAGATCATCTCTTTTCTAAAAGGAGTGAAGCGTGGGAAAAGTCTAAATAAGTGACATTTATTACTTTAATATAAATCTATAAAATCCTACTATCTGCAAAGCCCTTGGGTAGGCTGGAGGAGAGAAACATACCTGAGATAGAATTTACACTGTCAAGGAATACGCATTCTCAGGGACACACTGTAAGCGCACAGCAATCACCAGGGGAACTTGGCAAATGCAGATTACAATCCAGTAGGTCTAGGCGGCACCAGAGACACTGCATTTTGAACAAGCTCCCAGGTGATGCCACCCCTTGTAGGCCACACCTAGGAAGTAAGGACCTAGGAGGTGACTGAGTGATCCTGCGTGACAGCCAGTTGTACACATCAGATCTCTACAAACACATCCAATCCTTAGCACACCAGGAATATTCCTCTTATCTACCTTCCACAAAGGAGACCATCGCGGCCCAAGGTCGCCCAGCTGGTAAACTGCCATTGGCTCAAAACCAGGTAGTCTGGCTCAGAGAACGAAGTCACTCTCTTTCCAACTTTTTCCAACGTGCAACCTAGTTGCAACTTTTCAGTTAACTTTCTGTCTTGAAAATTATCCTTGCTTCTCCTTCCTCTCTTTTCACTAGCTGCCCATTTCCTTTTTCACAGTCTACAAGTACTTCTTCCAGAAAAGAGCAAAGGAGAAGTGGGAGCAAATGCTCACACTCATCAGTTTCAAGTGTATGACTCCACCTTGAACTTTGTATATTCTGGTGCTTGGACATCTACTCCAACTCCTGCAGTCAGTAAACAGCTCTCCAGTGAGCATGCCTTTCAAATGCGGCTTTTGCCCTCTGGCCCACTAGCTCCCTTCCCTGTTCAGCCCAGGCCAGGTACCAGACAATGAGGGGCAGCCCTTGAGCCTTGGATGCCACTGAAATTATTTAAACTAACCAATCTGAAGCCTCACCCGTTCTTTCCTGCAGACACCACAATAAAGACTTGCCACATCTCTCCTCCCTCTGCCTCCAGATGGACCCCTGGGCTTCCGGGGTGCCCCACCCCCATAGGCCCCCTGCTCCTGGGATCTTGACTGAGTACAAGCTGTCCCTTCAGTGGCAGCCGTCTCCTGTTCTGTTGGCCTTACCACACCTGGGTAACACTAAAACCTCAAGTTCCTCAAGTTCCTGCTGAGCTCAGCCCGTCTCTGAACTGGCTTGGATATACTCTCAGTGAACAGTTTCTCGAGGTACCTGCCCAAGGCCAGCCCTGCTCATCCTGAAAATTCCATTCCTGGGGGGAGTGCCGGGTATCCCCCAGCACTGTCAGGGCCTCTTACCTCATTCCCCGGCAGGTGCTGAGCGTGACACTGGACTGATCTGCCTTCCTCACCGTCCCGTGGTAAAAACAGTGATCCTAAGTAAGGAGAAAGGGGTGGTCAGGCCAGAGAACACCGAGAAGCACAACCATGTCAATGTCTCGTGAAGGTCATGGATGACTGTACACCTAGCCTAACCTCAGAACCTGCTAAGAGCCTTCCAAACCCCTGTTTTATAGGATCCTCATCATAGCCCTGGGAGGCGGGACAGGCAGATACATCACCCTCAGTAAACAGATGAAGTAGCCGAGGCTCAGAGGAGCGAAGACGTTTGCCAAAGATCCCTTCTGTGGCTGGAGACCCAGGATTTCAGAGCAGGTTCAGAACTCTTGCCACAACAGGATGTTGGCCAGAGAGAACGCTGGCTTCTGAAGAGCCTGTCTCCCCACCAGAGTCACCTTTGTGACCCTCTATAGGGTTGAATAATGTCCCCCCCAAAATTCCTGTCTACCCAGAACCTCAGAATGTGATCTTATTTGGGACAGGACTTTGCAGATATAATTAGGTCAAGATAAGGCATACTGGACTGGTGTCCTTTTAAGAAGAGGTCAGGGCACAGACAGACACACACACACGCAGAGAAAGCCATGTGATAGCCGAGGCAGAGATTAGAGTGCTGAAGCTGCAAGCCAAGGAGAACCACGGAGTACCAAGGGTGGCCAGAAGCCATCAGATGCTCAAAAGAGGCAAGGAAGAATTCTTCCATAGACTACAGAGGGAACTTGGCCCTGCTGGCACCTTGAATTTGAACTCTAGCCTCCAGAACTGTGAGAGAATACATTTCCATTGTGTTAAACCTCCAAGTTCACAGTACTTTGTTACAGCAGGCCTAGGAAATGGACAGACCCCAGCTCCTCTGTACCTGCCTTGAATCCCTGCATGCCTGGATCAGAATGAATTTGGCACCTGTAGACACATTCACGGACGCACAGAGGTCTGATGCTGCTCTCTCGTCACTGTGTCTCGGGCCATGTGGTCTCCCCAACCTGGCTGGATTCCTCCATGACTGCAAACAGATGTGGAGCACCACTGTGTGCCAGGCCCTGGGCTAGGCCCCAGAGACACAATGAACAAACAGACACAGCTCCAGCCTTCATGGGACTTAGGGTCTGGTGCAAGCCAATCTTAATTAAAAAACTATACAAAGATATAATTACAAGCCGTGAAGAGTGGCTTAAAACCAAGGCTGGAGATGCCAGCAGAGTGGTTTATAAGTAGGGTAACCAGAGCACTTAGGAGGCAAACAAGGACACTGCTGAGTGTGAAACCTGACAAACGGGCTCGAACCAGGACTGGCCAGGGCACAGCGAGGGGGCAGAACAGAGGACACATCCCTACAAGCTCCTTCCCCAATGGCTAAGAGAGAAAAGGTGGTCAGAACAGAGAGAAGGTAAACCCCCAGGGCAGAGCCAGGTTCCGAGCAGACGTTAAGAAGGATGTGAACTATGCAGCTGCAGACAGGGAAGCTTCTCTCCCGAGCCCACCCCAACACCCTGCGCATGAGCAGGGACAGACAGAAATCTCTGGCATTTGCCTACGGAACAGTCCAAGTGACCCATCAGCAGGACCACACTTGCTTGTAGATGTCCCTTGGTCCCTGGCAGGAAGCAATGTGACCTAGGACACAGTTAACCCATTCATTTATCTTCTCTGGTTTCATCTCCTGCCCGGCTGTATGCCCAAGTATAGCCTAATTAAATGTAAGCATTTTGGCATGCCCAGGCTAGGTTTAAATGCAAGCTCCATACCTATCAGCCATGGAAACAGTTGGACAACCTCTCCCTGACTTCCAGCATCTTCAGTTTCTCCCTCAAGGAAGGTTGTAAGAACACTGTGCCTCAAGGAGCTAGAGCAGCGTCCCTGGCCGGGAGCAGCCGGCCACAGACATTAGCGATCCTTTGTCAAACGCAGAATGTGGCCTTGAGGGAGCAGGAAGCCCACCAAAGGGCTGACCCTTTGGTCTTAGCTGCAGCCAGATCACAGCATACAGGCCAGGCTGACACTCGGCCCAAGGTCAATCTCAGTCCGGTGCCCTGTCACCTGATGGTAACCTGTTGCCTCCACCCATTCACGTTCAGGCAGTCAGGAGGAGAGAGAGGTGCCAGCCCTTCTTTTTGCATCAAACTCCCCTAGCCTTGAAATAAGTCAGATCCCCACCTTTATCAGGGTACAAAAAAAAACCCTACTGTGCCAGGGGCAATCCTGCAGCAGGTGTGAAAGAAGGGAGGTGGGCACAACCCTCCTTGCAGCCAGAATTCCATCTGTTTCACATGCCAGCCTGTGGCACGACTTCTCTATCTGCCCTAGGCTCTGGGACCTGGAGGCACGTTATCAAGCGTTCAGGTTCTAACCTGATCTTCAGAACTCAGCAACAAGGCCTTGGAACTCCACACCCTAGGATCATTCATGGGTGCAAAAGGGGGCTGAGCCTGCATGGGGTGTATGGGGCTCACAGATACTGGAATGACAGTCAAGAAGTTCAGAAATATGCGTTAGCTTCGAAAATCCCAGTATCTCTACAGATAAAGAGAAATCAGAGCCTGGAACGGATGTGAAGAGCCCTTGTACCTCTTCCTGTCTTTGGACTGATGCTAACAGTGCCCACCGCCTGGGTGTCTCTGAAACAGCATCACAATGGACTTCTGTAATATGCCTTAAATTTCCAAAGGGCTTTCACACACATCCATCCTCACATGGATAATAATACCTGCCACTCGCTGTTAGTAACAATAAGAGCTAACATTTATCCAGCTTTTACTACTGCATAAACAACCTATACTGATTTAAAATAAAATTCTGACCAAAGCCTTATGAGGTATGTATTATTATTCCCATTTTTAAAAGGGGGAAAACTTAAGGTTGGAGAGGTTCCCCCCCCCACAGCCAATGTCTTTTATTTATTTTTTAAGTATATTTTATTGCTTATGCTATTGCAGCTTTCCCAATTTTCCCCCCTTGATCCCCCCTCTACCCTGTACTCCCCAACCCTCCAGCATTCTCCCCACTTAGAGTTCATGTCCATGGGTTGTACTTACAAGTGCTCCGAATTCTCCTATACCATTTTCTATACCAGTTTCCTATACCATTTTTGACCTCTCCCCATCTATTTTATGCCTACCAATTATGCTTCTTATTCCTGTACCTTTCCCCCCTATTCCTCCCTTCCCCCTTCCCACTGAAAACCCTCCATGTGATGTCCATTTCTCTGATTCTGTTCCTGTTCTAAATGTCTGCTTAGTTTTTGTTTTCGTTGTTTTCCTTTCCTTTTTTTTAGGTTCATTTGTTGATAGTTGTGAGTTTGTTGTCATTGTACTGTTCATAGTTGTTGATCTTCAATTTTTTTAGATAAGTCCCTTTAATATTTCATATAATAAGGGCTTGGTGATATGAACTCCTTTAACCTGACCTTATCTGGGAAGCACTTAATCTGACCTTCCATTCTAAATGATAGCTTTGTTGGACAGAGTAATCTTGGATGTAGGTCCTTGCCTTTCATGACTTCAGATACTTGTTTCCAGCCCCTTCTTACCTGCGAGGTTTCTTTTGAGAAATCAGCTGATAGTCTTACGGGCACTCCTTTGTAGGTAACTGTCTCCTTTGCTCCTGCTGCTTTCAAGATTCTCTCCTTATCTTTAATCTTGGGTAACTTAATGATGATGTACCTTGGTGAGTTCTTCTTTGGGTCCAACTTCTTTGGGATTCTCTGGGCTTCCTGGACTTCCTGGAGGTCTATTTCCTTCACCAGATTGGGGAAGTTCTCCTTCATTATTTGTTCAAATAAGTTTTCAATGTCTTGCTCTTGTTCTTCTCTTTCTGGCACCCCTATAATTCAGATATTGCAACGTTTAAAGTTATCCCAGAGGTTCCCAAGCTTCTCTTCATTTTTGTGCATTCTTGTTTCTTCCTTCTGTTCCAAATCGTTGCTTTGAGTCCTGGTTTCCTTCCTGTCACTGTTGGTTCCCTGAATATTTTGCTTTATTTCACTTTGGGTATCTTTCATTTGCTCTTTCATTTTGTGATCCAGCTCTATCAGTTCTGGGAGCCTTTTGATTACCAGGGGTTTGAACTCTCCATCAATAGGTTGGCAATCTCCTCGTCACTTAGCTCTCTTTCTGGACTTTTGCTCTGTTCCTTCATTTGGGCCATATTTCTTTGTTCAGGGCCCCTGCTAAGTTGTAAGAGGGCAGGGCCTTAGGTATTCACTGGGGCAGGGCAACCCTCCCTATGACAAACAGGGCAAGCTCTGCCTGTGGGGGAGGGGCCAGAGAGGGAACAGTGTGGTCGCCCACTCATCTCTAGTGCACTTTCCAATGAACTCTCATGTGAGACTGGGAGATTCTCCCACCCCTGCTTTAGTCCACAGCCACCTCTGAGTCTGTTTTCGTTCAGCCAGCCCCAACTGTGCAGTCCACCGCCTCCATGGGATTTCTCTCAGCTGTCCCGACCCCCACCTAGCATGGTCCACCGCCTCCACGAGGTTTCTCTCAGCTGGCCCCACGTTCTGCAGCCTTGCCTCGGTTCTTACCCATCTAGTTGGTCTGGTTGACTGTTTCTTTAATTCCTTGGTTGTGGGAGTTACATGCAGTTTGATTTTCTGGCACTTCTGGTTGTTTATTGATTTTAGATTGGTTCTTAGCCACCTTTTGGTTGTGCGAGGAAGCAAAGGATTTCTACCTACACCCCCATCTTGGCCAGAATTCAAGGTTGGAGAGGTTTTATCCAGTGGAGATTCAAACCCCAGCAGCCTATCAGACCCCATGCTCAGCCTCTCCCAGGGAAAGCAGACCCAGCAAAGTACATACAGATTAATTTGTCAAAACTATTCTCTTCTTCCACCAGTAGAGATTTGAGTTCTAGTCTTTAAACCTTGCCATTTGTTGGTTATCTGAATTTAACCATGTTCCTTTTTCTCTTCTCTCAATTTCCTCATCTGTGAAATGTGGCGTTGCAAGAGATGTTTATAAATTCCCATAAAATCAGTGATTCATCTTACTCTGCCGTAGCCCTGAGAATCAGATCTTCACATATCCAATTTTCAGAAGAAGAAATTCAATACTAGTGTAGTCAAAAGGGTTGTTTAAGGTCAAATAGCTGAAGCCAAGTCTAAAACCCTGGCTTCAGACCCCAAACTCTGTAACTCTTTCTACTGGGACACATTTGCAGACCCATTCATTCCCCCAGTGATCTGACCCAGATGAGGGCTGCAGCCTACAGCCCCTTCCAGTGTATTTGATAAGGTTCCCAGAACTCCCGCTGCCCCGGGCCAAGTTTGGTAGTAGTACATGGTCCTCAACACGTGGGTCAAGTGCAGCTAAATGATTCACTCCATTCCCACTCCCCTTTAGGTCCTCAACTCCTAAAGAAGAAAGAACTAAGAGCTCTATGGGGTTGGGTGGGGGCTTTGCTGTCCTGTAGCAGGGATGTAAGAAAACAATGGCCTAGGCCATACTTTGGTCTGCAAACCCGTCAGAAAGGAGGAACATTCTAGAAATGGGAGGAAGGTCTCTCTCACTCCTCCGTTTCTGAAGGGCCTTTACAACATCTCTGCCTAATTCTGAGAGCACAAAGAACAAGGAAATGAACAGTCATGAAGTCATCACATTCCTGCACTGCTTCTGGGTTTCAGGGGGCCACCCCAAGGGGGCTTCCACAGCAGGAAGCATGAGCTCATGGCAAACTTGGGCACTGAGACACCCATTCTTGAGCCACTGATACACCAAGGCAGGAGCCAAGCTCAGAGGAGGGTGTTTGGTGAGGTTGTCGTGGCTGAGGCTTTCAAAGCATGCCCGACCCCTCTCCACCTCCCCAGAGGCAGAGAACCAATCTCAAGGAAGGAGGTTTTGACCAAGGGGCATTGAGGAACGTGTGTGGACACACTATAGCCAGACAGCCTGCCCAGAGATGAAAAAACACAGCTGAACTGCCTGCTGTGGGCACATAGCTATCTTGTATCCTGTCCTTCAAGGGTAATCTGATCAAGTAATCTGAGTTGGTAATGACAGACAGTGGCTGTCCTTGTCTTCCAGGCAGTCATGCCCAGGCAGGGATATCTGAAAGAGTGGGCCATGCGGAAGACTTAGATTCCACGGGGAGCCTCTGCTGGAGGAGCCCTGGGGTCTAGGCGCCCGTCCTGCTGTCTTCACACCACCCCTCCCACATCTACCCACCACTCCAGTCCATTAAGTCCTGCCCCAGAGGCTCCTCCAGAGCCCGTCTCCCCTTCCCCTTCAGCCCGCATCAACCCACATCAGCCCAGAGTCTGAGAGGGGTCACTGCACTGCCGAGTGTCTCAACTTGGGCACCAGGGACATTCGGGGCCAGCTAATTCTCTGTGTGGGGATTGTCCTGTGCACTGCAGGTGAGCAGCATCCCTGGCCTCTACCGTCTGGACGCCAATAGCACCTCTCAGTTATGACGATCAAAACCGCCTCTGGATGTTGCCAAGGGTTCCTCCTTTGCTGGTTGAGATAGTCAAACATACAAACAGAATATTTTAGGGTAACTGTATTGGATTAAAATTGGTATAAATCATCATGAAGCAGATTTTCTTTGCTTCATGTTAGTTACCTGCATATTGACAAAAGTTTAAGTAAATGAATGATTTAAAATAAAATCACTCCTGCTTGAGAACCAAAGGTCTGAGCCTATGATTCTAATGGGTCCCCTGGTGGGAAAAGCTGACAAACCACGAAATGTGTACCATTCACTACCTTCCATGTTCACCAGTGGGGTGTGGTGAAGCCAACTGAAGTGTATCCATCTGAAAGGCCATTTTCTAAATGACAAATTCTTTGTGCAAACATCCATACTGAAAAACTACTTTGAGAGAAAAAAAAAATCCAGTGTGGAAATAGCAGCAAAATAAGCAAATCTCCATAACCTAAAATCACATTAAAAAGGCAGACTGCAAAACTGCACAGATCCATACGAAAAAGGAACAATTAGACAGCTGACAGGGTGAGCAGACAGGATTACCAGTAAACCACTCCTTTCGCTTCAACTTTCTGTTAATGTGAGTGCTTAACTAACATAAAGCAAAGAAAATATATGCCTCAAGGTGATTTATGCCAATTTTAATCAGAAGCAATTATCCTAAAAGACTTTCTATTTGACCATTTTAGCCAGCAAAGGGGAGGGCACACTTAGAAAACAACAAATTTTCACCTGGCTTCTCCTGCTGCCTCCCTTGGTTTTCAGGCAACAGAAACAATTCCTTTGGAGGAGAAGCCACCTCCACTGGGTCCGCCATCTCCTTGCTTCCCAGGGGTGGGGTGGCAGGGGGCAGCTGCTTTATAGCTATTTGCTGACCTGAACTTACCTCAGATTTCAGCGTGGTGGTTTGAGGGCTGCCACTGGGAGTATACTGGGTTTCTGTGTAGGCTGGAGCGAAAAGCTGCCTGTGAAGAATAAGAAAAGACATTTGTCACCTGAGGTGACAGACTCCACCCTCCGGGGGACAATGGCCAGTCACTCTAACTGAAGCAGGCATAACCACCCCAAGCATCTCTGTGCAGAAGAAAAAGGGCAGCCACCAGGGCCTAAGGAACAAAAAGAAAAGCAGGAGAGAGCCTGCTATGAATTTTTCAATTTGTGAGGACCATGATTCAGTTCAGACAACCAGATGCGGTCAACAGAACAAAAGCAGTGGCCTTAATTTTTTCTGGGTCTTGAGAATACACACAGGCAAACGCATACTCAAAATGTACCTGGATTGATTTTTCTACCACTGCATCTACCAGCTTGTAGTATTAGCACACCAGTTTGTATCGAGGAGAACACCTTCCCCTTGTTGCATGTTTTGGTGAGATTGTCAGTCAAGGTGTTATCCCTGGCCCCAGCCAAGGGGGACCATGATCCAAGCTAAGCCAATGGAATAATGTCCCCAGAGATGAGCAGGTGGGAGTGATTCATCTGTCCCCTTGTTCCTGCTGCACGGGTTCCTGAAGCTGCCACAGCCTGTCCTTTCTGAGACCCAGTGGTTCAGATTTCTCGAGACCTGGCACCGCCGTGTCTCGCCCTTCCAATAAATCCTTTTTTTTCCTCTAAAACTGAACTCTGGTTTTGCTTTTGCCACAGACCCCTTGAAGCTGAGGTGAAGAATGCCTCACCAAAGGAAAGGCAACACCAAAGAAGGTTCCTAGAATTTCTCTAAAAGTTAAAAAAAAAAAAAGCAGCTCTCTCTAGGGGGCACGCCCACACCTTTCCCCACTCCTGCCTGCCAGGCGCGCCTTTTCCTCGCCTCTCCCTCCCCCCTGAGCTCCAAGGGCCCTTCTTCTCCCGCTGTAACCTGCTTCCTGAGCCCATTTCTTCCACAGCTCACTTCTTCTACCTCTGTGACTTCCTAAATAACCTTTCTCTTATAAAAAACACAAAAATAAAAATAAAAGTAAAATAAAATTCAAGAGCCAAATGGATGCTTCAGCTAGCTCAGCCACACTGAAAGCCGATGCATCTACCAAAAGTCAAGGTCGGGGGCAGAGGGGTTTGTAGTGGAAGAGAAATTGGAGTCTCACACACACAAAAATGAAGTGGATCTTTATGTACTGATTGGAAAGAATGTCCAAAATTGAGTTAGATAAAAAATAAGTTTTAGGAAAGTATGCATTTTAATAATCCCTTTTAATGAAAAATAATAATAATACAACCTAGTGTATGTGTCGAAAACAACTGGGGATGCAAATGCCCAATGTCAACAGTAATTATCTCGGGGGACTGAAGAAGAGGCTCACAATGCCAGTTGCATGCTTCTGAAAATTGGTTGATTTTTAAAAATAATGAATATACATTCACTTTGAAAACTGAAAACCTAATTTGAAACTGCTTTGCAGAAGAAAATATAGGCTGAGGCCAGCACAGAAAGCCAAAGGAATCTGCAGAGACAGCCCCCATTCTAGAAGAGGAGACATTTCCCAGAAAGACAGGGTCATTGAAGAGAGTCTCTGGAGTCACTTCCAGCTCTAAGTCCTGGGATCCTGACTCTCCGATGCCCTCCACCCCTGGAGAGCAGTCAGAAGGCAAATGCCACGAGAATTCTCCCTTGTACTATGCGAAGCCCTTCAACAGCCAGCTTTGGACAAGAAGAACAGGACTCAATAGGGAAATGTAATAATAAAGCAGTCCAAACCCCAGCTTGTGCAGAGAAACTCTCATTACATGGAAACTTTGAGTCAGGAGCGGACTTCCCAGATCCCGTCTCCCCGCGATTTCACTTTCTCCTAAGCGTGTAAGCAGCCAAGGACCTAAGAGAGGAGGAGTCACCCATGTGTCCGAGGTAAACTGTAGGCCCCATGAGGACAGAGGCCAAGCTACTTTGCTCACCAGTATATATCGGTGTTTAACTCAGTGAAAGAATGACTTAACTAATTCCTGAATGAAGAAACGGATAGACAAAGGAATAAGTACAAATATGTAGTTGTACAGCGTGCTAGGAGCTTTGAGTCTGGAGTCCGAGAGACGAGGTTCAGTGCCAGCTCTGACATTGACACCTCTATGGCCATGAGTGAGTTACTTTGTCCCTCTGAATGTTTTTCTCTTCTCCAAAAATGAAGACAATATCCTTACTTGATAGGACTCTCATAAGAGTAAAACAACAAAAACACATAAAAAGGGCTTAACACCCAGCACAATGGATGGACTTTACCTATTTCCCTCTAAAACTCCCCAGGCAGGAACTCTCCAGTGTATCACTTGAGAGTGGTGGAAAAGCAATTAGCTCATTCCTGCAGCCCCGCTTCCTGGGTCTGATTTCACAGACCACATAATGGGCAGCTAGGCAGGGCTTCAGAGTTTAATGGTCCATCTGGGTGCCAATGGATATAAATTTTCCCACAGAAAATGTACTCCTGATAAATACATTCTCCATCTCTTCTCAGTCTCAGGGGGAGATATTATTCATCCAGTGACATTAAGATGCTCCAAAGAAAGCCACCCAGACTGAACCTCACAGGTGTCCACGTTCTTGTCAGTCCTCAGCCACTCATCCTCAGAAGGGTAAGCATCTTTCTGCAGGTCCTTATTCTGAGGATCTGCCCCCATGACCATGGGACTCTCAGTGCCTCAGCATTAAAAGGGACTTCAGGAAATCATAGCCAAATGCACTAGATTATGCGTTCCCTAAGAGCAGGAGACATGGTTGCCTTATTCAAGTTTTCTCCCCAGCTTCCAGCCCCTACCAGGCAGGCAGCATATGTTCATTTGGTGAATAAGTGGATAAATAAATTAGTGAATGATCTTCTATACCTTGTATAGGAATCTGCCACATGGCCACTCAGCCCTGGACAAACCCAGTGACAGGGAACTCCTATCACCTCATATTTGACCATACCTAATAGTTAAATCAAGTTCTTACACTGAACCAAAAACTACCTCTCTGTAACTGGCGCCTACTGGCCGGCACTCTGTCTTCTGAATCTACAAGGAACAATCTGCCTCTTCTACATAACTCCTTTTAGGACCAGCAGCATCAGCACCAGCATCACCCAGGAACTAGTTGAAAATGCAGGTTGTGGGGCTGCACCCCAGATACGCTGAAGCAGATAGAAACTCTGGGGTTGGTGTCTAACTAACCACCTACTGTGAAAACTGAGTGATTCTGATCAGAACTACCACCCCAGACCATGAGATTTCAACATACTTTTAAGGCAGGTAAAGTTCAGAAATATCAAAGTCCCCACCACCACCCTGCTTCCACCACATCCTGGATCATTCGCAGCCTCAGAAGCCCAGAAATGTTGCAGTCAAAATAGTTCACATGTATTTAGGTGTTATATTATTTTGCCTTCACAACACGGCTCTGGGGAAGGTACTAAGCCTTGCCCCATGTTGTGACAGAGGACACCGGGAACTCAGACGCGTGGCTGTCCCAGCTCTCAGGGCACGGCATCAGGTCTGTTAGTCCCGACCACGCTTTTCAGGCAGTTTTCTGTTCCATCTCTCTCAGAAGGTGGAAGCATAAAACTAAAGCACCACCAGGACCCAGTAGTCCAAACCACAAGTTGCTGGTGATGATGGCAGCCTTGAGGACATCTGTGCTGTCACAGAAGGAAGACTGAGCTCTTCGATGTGACTATGCATAGAGAAGAGCAATAGGTATTAATACGCAAAGCACGGGGCAGAAAAAGAGGATGGACATGTGAGAACTCAAGGGCTAGTTTTTTGTTTGTTCGGTTGGTTGAGTTTGTTGGGGTTTTTTTTTTGTTTGTTTGTTTTTTTTAAATAGCAACTCTTTCCCCAAATGAGGTTACAGATGTTGGTCAAGGTCCTCCCTTCCTGAACAAAAGGAAGGGTCATGTTTCATCACCACCATCTGTGCAATTTTACTGACAGACGAAACACTGCTTTCAAACGCTCCCCCACAGTCCCAAGCTAAGCTCATCTGTGATGCCCATGTGGTGCCCTGGCACTGCGCTCAGGACCAAAGACACTGCTGTTCCCTGACTGAGGCCACTGGGCAGCCCAGCTCGGCCCACCCGCCCCTTCTCTGACCACATCTTGTTCTCATCTCCTCCCTGACAAGGAGCTGGCTCAGCAGATCGGCAGGAAGCCGTCTCTCACCACTGGAGTGTGTTAGGATTTTCAGGAAACGACTTGTGAGTGATGTGTGTCCAGGAAGAGAGAAGGACTATCTAAGATTTCCCACCCCGCCCCCTCCTTTTTCTAGCTTTGATGGAAAAGTGGTTTCTTCTACCCTCTTGCCCCTCCCTCCAGGCTCTCAAGCCCACAGGCAGGCTGTGTCCATATCCCATCCCAATGCTACTATCATAGCAGCCAGCACTGGAATGTCCACTTGGGCAAAACCCAGGTTGCCTAGACCCCAAAGTCCTTGGGCAAAATCTGTATCTTCTGAATCCCGGAAAATAAGCCCCCAAATACCAGACATAAAACCTAAGGTTGCTCTCCAGGAAAGGACAATCAAATCGCCTGTGACAGCCTGGATCCTGTGTGGACACACAACCAGACCCCAAAGGCACACTGCAGTCTGACCGGCCCTGACCCACCTTTCCTAAGGCTCGAAGCCTTCCAACCCAGCACCATCCCTTTAGGGACTAGTCACTGTCAGATAAATCTGAAGCGCTTCTCTAAGCTGTAAATCAAGGCAAAGTTGCAAAACATCTCTGAGATCAACCCTTCTTCCCGCTGCTTCTGATAAGCCCGCCTGCACAGACATGCTCAGCAGAAGCAAGCATTACTCCGGTCACTCCAGGGGCTGTTTCTATCGACACTTCCTTCCCTCAGCTTTTGGTCCATCTTGCTCTTTCAAGAGCATCGGGCACTTAGACACTGGTAATACTTGGCAGTGCCATCTTGCTGGTTCCTCTTATTTTCCCTGGAGGATCTTCGCCCTGCCTGCCTGTGTTGGTGATGACATGAGCCTCTTTCAGGTCTAGCTCATACTTTCAATGCCATCATTACGGGACTTGGCCCAATAACTGCACCACATCCGGAAACACTGTGAAAAAATACATAATCCCAGGCCCTCCCCCAGACCCACTGAGAACCATATTCTCTAGAGAAGGACTCAGACATGTGGAATTTTCATAGTTTTTCCAGGTGGTAACTTTTTTCAGGCTCTGACAAATCTTCTGCTCCACTGGATCAATTTTAACATTTTAAATTCTTTCCCCCATTTCTAGCCTCCCGACACCTAAAAATGATACCACCACAAGACAGAGGGAAAGTCTACAGCTCAGAAAGCTTTGTTTTGAGTGCCAGCCACAACCACTGTCTAGATAATTGTCCTTTCAAACCCTGGCAATGAGTCAAGAGTTGCTCGGGTCTCTTTCAATGTCATACAAGGGCACTGTCGGGTCAGGGGCCCTGGGAGGCCTCTATAAGGTTCTTTGGAAAAGGCTATTTACAATTAAGTAGGGTGGCTCTCACAAAACCTTGTAAAACTAGACTAGAATGTAATCTGTAAAAACCTAATAAGATAGAAGAGAGATGCAACTGATTTCCAACCAGTAAAAGAGATAATTCCTGAGGTCATGCAGGGCTTTCCTGCCCCTAGGATATTAATTAACAAGTTGTAGATCTAACTGAGCAATCTGTCTCAACATTCCCTTTTTCCAATTTTTTAAAAAAGATTTTATTATTTATTTTTAGGGAGATGGAGGGAGGGAGAAAGAGAGGGAGAGACACATCAATGTGCAGTTGCCTCTTGCGTGCACCCCACCAGGGACCTGGTCTGAAACCCAGGCATGTGCCCTGATTGGGAATGGAAGGCGACCCTTTGGTTCACAAGCCAGTGCTCTATCCACTGAGCTGCACCCGCAAGGGCCCCCTTTTCCAATTTTTTAAACCAGTTTTATCATCCTACTGGCTCCCCCATTTGTCAGTGGATAAAGCTGACAGGAGCGTTTGTATGACAAGTGTTTCACTCAAGTGCCCATTTCCTAGACTGCAAGTGAACAGAGTAAATAAATTCTGTCTTGTAGCATGGTCGAAAGGTTCAAATGAGAAAATATATTCAAACACTGGCTCTGACGCTTATTAGTTCTGTAAGTTTGGGCAAGTGGGTTAACCTCTCTGTGCCGCAGCTTTCTCATCTATAAAATGGGGAAAATAAGCAAAACTACTTTGTAGGG
Organism: Tonatia bakeri; assembly: GCA_004024845.1. Taxonomy (NCBI): domain Eukaryota; kingdom Metazoa; phylum Chordata; class Mammalia; order Chiroptera; family Phyllostomidae; genus Tonatia; species Tonatia bakeri. The sequence continues at coordinate 65,375 of PVIA01003048.1, read as the reverse complement.
CTTTTGTAAAATGTTAGAAGACTGACTAAGAATATTTGTTTAAATAAGATGAACAAATGTAAAAGAACTCCTTGTACAGTATAAAGCATTTGCGTGTTACAAACATCAGTGGTGTCATTTTCTCCAGAAGTAGCTCGGGAATCTTGATAATTGTTAAACAGAGATAATAAGTTTTTGAGGGCTCATACTCTAGTTTCTCTCCTTTTGGGTATGTTCAGAAATTTTAACACTAACATTTTTTAACAAGCTTGGTGATACTATTCAAATCACAAGTTACTCTGCCTGTTTCCCTATGAAATGAGAAAGGTGAGGCCCAGCACAGGCAAGCCCTGGGAAGGGCTGGGAAAAGCAGAGTGCTATTCTGGTCAACGGACAAAGGTTGCCCATATTTGGAACAGGAGGATAACAACTACAGTAAAAGTGTTGCTTTGTTTTCAAAGAAGAAGAAAGAAAAGGGGAGAAGAGATGGCTCCAGACATTTCAGAACTAAGATTTCCCAACCAGGGCTCATTCCCTGTCTGACTCCAAAGGAATGGAAACACACCAACGCACCAAAGGCTGGCCCCGCTGCCAAATAAGGGACTGATGTGTCCAGGGGCCCAAGGCAGACGCATTCCTTTTCGAGGGGACAGGAAGGCCATGGAAGGTGGAACTGCAGAGAGCAGGGATCACCCTGCCTCAAGGGCTCCCATGAGCAAGAGGGCCAGTTCCAGAAGCAGTGCCGAGAACAAGATGGCGCTACCCGCAAGCCTGGCCCGAAGCCAAAGGAGTCGGCGTGTGCGTGTGTGCGTATGCGTGTTTAACCTTCTATTAAGTCCGTGTGCATGTTTAACCTTCTATTAAGTCCAAACAATGCATTAAATCAACACTCCTTTTCACCAACTACTTCCCATTACATCTTCTCCCAGTCCCCACAAGACCTGGTATCCTTGGGACCAGCTCCTGGTCCTGTGTTTTGCTTTTATGTGGAATACCAAAGGATGTTTGGATAAGCATTGTTTACTCCTTAGGCCCGCAGGGTCTTTATTTAATCCTCTTTATGCCTCCACAAAGATGAGCAAGCTCTCTGCGCAAATAGCGTCAGCTTCTTGGGATCACCAGGGAGCTTAACTGGCAGGGCCCTGCAGGGCCCTGCAAATGGCTCACCCAAGTAGAGTTCACAGATTTGTCTTACAGTGTCCTCCATGGCCCAGTGCGGGTGTTTACTGAGAATGGATAAGAACAGTTAAGGGAAATGAGGTACTAGTTATACTATTTCTAAGAATGATAAAGAAGTAAAACACAGCTTGAACAGTAGTCTCCTAGCAATCAGTTTTTGACAAATAACCACAATCTCGCTTATCAGATTAACCTAAAGGGAAGAGCCAGTGTAAGAGGTACCTGGCCATACTACAGAGATCAACTTTGTGCTTAAAGCACAGAGGAAGTGAAGGAAATGAACCTGTAAGATCACAGCATCGTTGAGAAGATGCTTAGAAGGGAGCTCTTCTGGGGACAGCGTCTTTAGGCAGTCACAGTGGTCCAGTGTTTGACAGACCGTCGGAGGCTGCCCTACAATACGGCTCTGATAAAACAAGGCTGCCCCGAACCTCTGGTAATAGAATTGTTTACCTTCACAGCAAGAAAGTCGGGAAAGCTCCAAAATCTGTGTGTGGCATGTGCCCAGGCTGACTTGGTGGAGTCCGGGCTGTGAGACCTAAAGTTCTCACGAGGTGGTCTAAACCGAAGAAACCCGTCAGCAGGAGCCATGGTGGACCCGCGTGCGTCAAGGGTGCCTGCAACAGGCACAAGTGTGCTTTCCTCATTGAGGAGAGGAAAATCGTTGTGAAAGTATTGAAGGCACGAGCCCAGAGTCAGAAAGCTAAATGCAAAAATGAAGCTTGTTTGAGTAATAAAAGCGAATAAAAAAAGAAGAAAAGAAAGAAAGCAAAAAGGGAATGGGTGGACCATCCCATGAAAAACAGCAAACGAACAAAAAGCAACTTGCCCCATATGTGGGCGCTTGGCCCCTTTTAGGCTCTGACTCAATGTCCCAGTAACTTCGATAAATCTTGCCCAACGTTTCTTTCCAACCTAAAGCACAAGTCACAGCTGAAGCACGAGTCAGGGGGGTCAGGACTCGGAAGGCCCTGCTAATTTGTCATGAACACCTGTTGTCCCGGCCTCCAGCCTCCCTGCCACCTTCTTGGGATAACAGTGCCCTGATCTGCATTTAGAGAAATGTTCCCCTTTCACTACATGCTGACTGGGAGCACCCTGAGTCAGTCATGACAAGCCAGGACAATCTGGTGTCATGCAGCTGCATTTCAAGATGAGTGACACCCGGTGAAAATGGTGGAGCTGAGTCACCCTGGTGGTGGCACCTAAAGATACTGTCTGTGAAATCCTAGATCCTATCTTTCCCGAGCCCCAGTCTGCCCTTCCCCTTTCCCTTATTCTATGTGTTGCCCCACATTCTTTCCATAAAGGTTTTTTTTTGAGGGGGGGCTTGAAAATGAGCAAAAGCAACATATCCAACATCACAAAGTCAGACTTTGCTTCTAAACCCATCAGTCTAAATAAACTAAAGTAAACTAAGTGTCAGCAATAAATAATCCAAAAGTCAGCCCATCCAGACACTCCCAGAGGGCAGAGAGGAAAGATGTTCATGAAAGCTCATCAATAATTACTTATTAAGCAGCATAATGCTGTACAGACTGTGGGGCACATGGCATCAGGAAGACCAAGGTCCTCCTGGCTTGAATTCCTCACATATGTGCCCTGGGTCTTTGGCCAAGCTGCAGCACCTCTTCTCAGCCTCAGGGTCTGCATCTGCAAGCCCATGCAAAGACTCCACAAATACTGAGGCCAACTGTGTGGCAAGCACCGTGTGAAGCAAGCATGGTTTTCCTGCCTTCCACCTGGCACCTGAATCTTCCATCATGAAGATTGGAGGGTGCTGAAGGGTGGCAGAATATGCCTCCCCAAATATACCACTTTGGCACAAGATTATTTTGAGCTGAAGGCGGATACTACAATTTCTTTTCAGCAGGACTTATATTTTCAAAGGCCTCCCTCCTCCTCTCTCTACCAAGGACAGAAATTAATCACCAGTGGCAACTTTACACCCTATCATCTTGGAAAAAACACCAGAGGAATTTGCATAACAAACTTGACTAACTAGTGTTTATTTACCACACATTTACCTACAGCTTATCCCCTTTAGAGGCCTACTAGTTCTTTCCTTTGTCCTGTCACTTCTCTACAAATATATCTGTCTTTGTTGAAGATGCTACAGAAGCCTGAACTCTGAGTTGTTCATTTTCCCCTGGGTATCTCCCGTGTAGACACGTTAACTTCTGTTTGTTTTTCTCTTGCTAATCTGTCTCTTGTTACAGGGTTCCCAGCAGAGAACTTAGACAGGGAAAATTATTTTTTTCCTCCCCTGCAAGGTCTTCTGTGAAAGTCTTTTGAAAACATTAACAGGCCACACAGAAGGTAGGCTTCACTGTCTGGTTCTCAGAAGCCAAGTCACTATTTCATGGCCCATCTTCCTTCCTTCCTAGAATTGTTGCAAACCAGCTTCCAAATTCCCCTAACAAGCTGCCCACAGAGCTAGGGAACCGCAGTGTGTGTGTGCATGAGTGTGCATAGGGCAGAGGAGAAAGGCAGCCTACAGCTCAGGTCCCCAGGATGCTCATTCGACCTCGCAGGTCTCCTTTTCTGCAGGCACATTTCTATCATCACACAACTGAGAGCCAGTTTAATCTTCACCTTCTTATCCAAACCGCAAATCTAATGTCAACAAGCCAAGAGATCAGAGAAAAGACTGATGATTGTCAGAGGGGAGGAGGTGTGGGGGACTGGGTGAAAGAGGTGTAGGGACTGAAAAGTACAAATTGGTAGTTACAAAATGGTCACGGGGATGTCAAGTACAGCACAGGGAATACAGTCAATAATACTGTAATAACTATGCACGTTGTAGGTGGGTACTGAAAATACTGGGGAAAACACTTTATAAAGGATATGATTATCTAACCACTATGCTATACACTTGAAACTAATAAGAAATGCTGAATGTAAACTGTCATTGAAAAATAAATTTAAAAAAAGAAGTCAAGAGATAAAGAACTTCTAGAATACTAGGAGCCTGACATCTTTGGTAGTCATCTCTTTCCCTAACACTCCAGTCTCCCTCCAAAGGAACCCCTTTCTATGACTTGCCCTTCCCTTCCCCAGAAACGGGGGCTTGGAAAAAGAAGCCATGCCTGATATAATGCAGCCATTATAGCCCCTTGGACCATCTGGACCTCTCTCCAGGGAGACTGATACAAGAGAAGAAAATATGGAGGCTGCCAGTTTTCTGCAAACCCATAACCTCAGGGAAAAGGGAGGAGGAAAAGGGGGCAGGGGGCACATGGGAGCTGTGGAAGGGACTGGAAAAGAGCCACGAGTACAGAAGGCATAAAGACCCCATTTCTCCTTCAACTGGTGGAGGAAAGCCTGGCCCAGTACACCCATTCAATGATACCATTGTTTTCAACAGAAGCTGGTTTCAGAACCCTCAGAGAGGCCCCCAGCGAGGCCTCCACTGCTAGAATGGGCAGAGGTCTAACCCATTTCCCAAGAAGATCAAGTGCTTAGAATTGTAGAAAAGGTGGAACGACTCTGTCGGGGAGCACATGTGCAGAGCTGATCAGGATAAGCCCAGACCTTCCTTTGGGGGTCATGGAAAGAATACTGGAGGCTACTTCTCACATAGATTTCCTCATGGGCTCCCCACCGCAATCCTGCCAGGTCAGTGACTGGGGATTACTACCTTTATCTAATGAGAAAACTAAAGATCTGAGGAAGAAGTGGCTTGTCCCAGGTCCCACCACAAGCTAAGGGCAAACCCAGGGACTGGCTCCACTTACGACTTCCTTCGGCAGGAACCCCTTCCCTCATTGGTTCTCAAATCCATCCTCGCCCTCAGCCCATATTCAACCCATAGCCAGTCTCCATGACTCCACAATAAAAATATCTTTGGAATCCATCCCCTTCTCTACCTATCAGCTACCTCTGCCCTAAATTACGTCACCATAAGTTCTCACTCAGGTTATAATAAAGCTCTTGAATAGGTCTAATTACTATTGCTGGTCTTGTACTTCCAATCCATTCCCTATGCTTCAGAAGTAGTCCTGCTCAAACGCATTTTGGGTACTGTCGCTATCTGGCTTTTAGAATATTCTTCATTAACTTCTCATTGTCCTCAAGATAAATGCCTAAACCCTTGAAAGAGTCTACGAGCCCCTTGCAGGATTCACCCCTGCCTACCATACCAACCTCTTCCCTCACCATTTCCTTCCTCCCTCTTGCTCTCTGCTCTAACAGTAAAGAACTTCTTTCCATCTTCAAATATTACTCTTGCCTTTGAGCTTTTGCTCCTGCTGCTTGGAACCGGCCTTCCCTGATATAAGCCATGCCCCTTACCACAGCCCTTCTTATTCACTTCACTTCCTCCTACAAGCCTCTGCTGACCTCCCCCCACCCGTCACACAGTGATCCCATCTTACTACTCCACTGTGTTACTACTTATTTAAGTTTGCCTTTCCCAAGCTCCCACAGCACAACTTCCTCCATCACAGCATGTCCACAATGACTCGGTTCTCTGTCTCCTCCACTGGGCTCTAAGCCCCAAGACAGCAGAGACTGTGTCTTGCTTGTCACTACTCTCCCAAGAAAATCTAGGACCTAGCTCAATGCCTGCCACATGGTCAGCACTCACAATATTTGTCGGATGAAAGAAGAAAAGAAAAGAGAGAGAAGAGAAGAGAAGAGAAGAGAAGAGAAGAGAAGAGAAGAGAAGAGAAGAGAAGAGAAAAAGAAAAAAGAAAAGGAAGACAATTAGTTAAGAATTCCCAGTGAGTGGTGTAGAGTTCAAGCCCAGTTCACTAGAGACTCTCATCAGTAAGGCCAGGGATTCCTTGAGCCAATAACTGCCACAGAGTAAGACCACCCCCAAGGTGCCCAAAAGCCAACTCATTTAGTATTTGAGGTGTCAGCCAAAGGTCTGTGTATGTCAATGAGTTCTAAGTAAAGAACGAGTAAGCTTTCCTTCTTTGAATCAAAATATTTCCTGGGTGGATGTAAATGTCATGACTCAGGGCAAAACCAGCCCAGAGCCCAGCCAGTATCGGCCTCCTCCTCCCATACATTTCCCCCGGGACAGTCATGCTCTACTGCCTAAGCACAAAGACTGAAGAGTGGAAAACATCCTCCAGCTTCCAGAGAGTCTAGAATAAGAACTGAGGCACATCCTTGACGCTTGGGAGAAAATAGAGATCTGGAAGGTGAGACTTCCGGTGAATCTCCCAAACACAAATGTATGTCCATCCATCCATCCACCCCCACCTCCATGACCTGCTTCTCTGGAGACTCCCCACCTCCCTAAGTTCTGAAGAAGCCACGTCTGCCTGTGCTCAGTCCCCAGCAGTCCACAGCTCCACCCACCAGGTACACCTCTGTCCATTTGGCTCAGACCAAATTTCCCATCAATGGGGAGGGGCAGGGAAAGAGCTTCTCATCCAAGATGCAGAAAATACAGTGCAGCTTTCAATGGCACCTCAAGTACCTTACTGAGAAGTACCACACCTATCCTGACCACACGGTGGTTGTGTGGTTTTACCTTAGGCAAGAGAGAACCTAACTCAAGGTCAAAAACAGGAGAAAAAAAAACTGAGCTCTAAGCCACTCAAGTCCTCGGTTAGCCCAGCTGTGGAAGAAAAATAAACCCCTTCCCCATTCCCCACATACCACTCTTTGGAATTAAGATGATTTGGCTGGTTGGAATACTGAATTCCTAAGAGATTATTAGCACTACAGTTTTGACTCCCCTTGACCCAGACCAAATATTTATACGTTAATTTTTCAGTCTGAATTCCTCTTCATCCTTCCATTTACTTCCCATCCCTCCCTCCCTCATCCAAAGACTTACCTCCATGTTCCTGCAAGACAGGGCTCCAGGCCACCCTCTAGGGAAGATTCCCCACCCCCCAGTCAGAAATCCTCTCTTCCTTCCTGCCTCCTGAGCACTGCACTTGCAACTCCATTGTGTAGAACTGAAATCTGCCTTGGATTTTGCTGTTCACGTCTTCTCTCTCACGGAGAGTAAACTGCCAGCGGGCAAGGATAGTGTGTGTGCTCCTACTCCCCACAGCACCTAGCACAGGGCTTCTCACACAGGTGCTCAGCCATATTTGCTGAACTCCACCTGGCAGTATGAAGACCAGCTGGCTGTGGCTGAAAAGGCAGGAGGTCCATGAATGGGTGGATGGATAAGCAGAATGTGGGAAATCCATACAAGGGAACAAGAACAACAGAAGGACTAAAGTACTGATACGTGCTGTCCAACATGGAGCAAACTCACAAACATTATACTACGTGAACAAGCCAGTCACAAAAGACCACATATTGTTTAATCCTTTTATGTGAAAAGTCCAGAACAGGCAAATCTATAGAGACAGGGAGGAGATTAGTGTTTGCCTTAGGGCTGAAATGGGTGGGGAAAATGGGGAGTGACTGCTTATATTAGTTTGTGGGGGTTGCCTTAACAAACCACCACAAACTGACTGGTTTAAAAAAAAAATTTATGCCCTGGCTGGTGTGGCTCAGTGAATTACTGAGTGCTGGCATGTGAACTGGGGTCGGCGGGTGGGAGGTGCCCAGTTTGATTTCCAGTCAGGGCTCATGCCTGAGTTGTGGGCCAGGTCCCCAGTAGTGGGCACGTGAGAGGCAACCACACATTGATGTTTCTCTCCTTCTCTTTCTCCCTTCCCTCTCCTCTCTCCAAAAATAAATAAATAAATAAAATCTTTAAAAGAACAAAACCAAACACATTTATTATCTCTCAGTCCTGGAGGCTAGACGTCTAAGATCAAGTTGCTGGCAGGGCCATGCTGTCTCCGAAGGCTGTTAGGGAAGGTTCTGTTCTGGGCCCCTCTCCTAGCTTCTGGTAGTTCCTCGGCTTGTGGCAGCATAACTCTGTGCCGTGCGCACGTCTCTGTCTAAATTCCCCTTTTTATAAGAACACCAGTCATACTGACTTAGGGGCTACCCTCCTCCAGTATGAGCTCATCTTAAGGAATTATATCCACAATGACTCTATTTCCAAATTAGGTCGCTCTGAGGTGCTAGTGGTTAGGACTGCGATGTAAGGATTTTGAGGGGACACATTCAACCCATAGCACTGCTGATGGCTTCTGGAGTGATGAAATGTTCAAAAAATCAGAATATGGTGGGGCTGCACAACTCTGTAAAGACACTAAAAAATACTGAATTGTACACTTTATATATCTCAACAAAGCTGTTTTTTTTAAAGGCAGGGGAGTTTGGATTTAAAGAGTCTTCCCAAGCTCCACAATCAGCCACTTAGGAGAGTGCTATCTAAACAAGGGCGACAAGATGTGACTTAGACAGAAGCCAAAGGCAATGTGCCTTTCTCTACCTATGTGTTCCATGTAAATTCCCTTTGACCCAGTGATTAAACCTAGGGGGTGATTGCCCAGAAGTCCCTTCCAAGAATACCAGGGTGCTCACTCCAGCGCTGTTTGTAAAAATGAAGGGAAAAAAGGGGGAACAGCTTGAATGCCCATGACTGTGGGATGATTACATTCATCACAGCATCTTGATTATTGCTAAATCTGGATGATTTGTATACGGGAATCTATTACATTATTCTCTCTCCTTCCACGTGCATTTGGTGATTTTTCATCATAAGAAGTGTTAAAATGTACACTTACAATGCAATGCCATATGGCCATTAAAAATGAACCAGTAAATTTACATGGAGATGCATCTATAATGTTCTCTTTTTCTCTGCTGTGTGTAAAAATAGTACAGCCTTTGGGGAGGAATCTGTGGAGTAGGAGGTACAATTTGTCAAAATTTAAAACATTTAAAATATATATGCCATTTGACCTTGCAACTCTATGTGCAGATACCAACCCTACAGAAACACCTGCAGACGTGTGGACGCCCACCACTGCAGCATTATTTGTAAGAGCCAGAACTTGGAAGCCTAAATGTCTATTAAAGAGAAATAGACAAGTTTTGGTCCATCCAGTCAATAGACTTCTATGTTACCATTAAAAAGAATAAAATAGGCCTGTAAGTGTTATATAAAAAGATATTTGAAGACAAGTAATGAAAAAGACAATTACAGGATAGTATATGAAGTATGACCTAATTTATTTCAAAACTCTATTATTTGTATAATTTTTTTCCTAGAATTTTATTATCAAAGTTTTCAAACATTCCCAAAAGTTCTCGTGTAAATTTTTTTTTAATGATTTGGGATTGCCCATGCTGTTTTTCTAAGTGAAAAAAAAAAAGGTTATAAAACTGAGGATACCGTATGACCCTATTCGGGTAAATATATAGGCGACTTTAAAAAATCTGTGTAAAATAGTATGTGCATGGTAAATGCTCTCTCACTGGATGCCAGCTATCACTGTATTAAGGTAAACAGCCTGATGGTAAAGGAATCCTCAAACTCCAGAATCGACTCCAGACTTCCTCCAAGGGCACAGCTTCCCTGCACTCTGACAAGGGTCCAGCTCAGGCCAGGAGGGCAGCTGACAGCTTCCTCCCATTCATGTTACCCTGCGCTCCTGCTGAAGGGCCGCCAGGAGAAATAAGCTGGGGACAAAAGAAAGCCGTGGACATCCTTCCTGGCTACACAGGCAGCCCTGGCTGCGGGTCCCTGGAAGGAGAGAGAGCAGGAACCGGTGAACAAATCCTGACCTCCTTATCGGACAGTTCAGGGACTTGCCGAGGGAGGGACCAGGCACTGATTCTGCAGGCACAGAGAAGAGATACAGTTTGGCTGACCGGAGAAGCCTGCAACGCTGTATTCTCGAGATACAGTGAGGTCAAACTGGGCACTGGCTGGAGAGCAGAAGTGAGCTTCCTCCCAGGGGCAATGGGTTTTAAGGTCAAGTCCTCTTAATTACATTTGGAAACCAACCCAGGGGAATTCCCTCTTACTTCATGCTTAACTGTTTTTCCAACCCCACAAAACACAAATAATAGTGACTATTCATTGGGCACCCCACTAGGCACGGTATAAGTCCTTTAAGAGCATTACGTTATCAAATTCACAAGACATTGGATAGAGTGGCCACTGTCATTAACCCCATCAGGCGGATGAGGAAACTGAGACATGCAAAGATGCAGAGCCTTGCCAGAGCATATTATCTCCAGTGGCCACAAGGAGCCAGGCCCCGAGTCCAGCCTGCCTGCACTATACCACTACAGGACACTGAAATCCAGACTCTAACCAGGCTCTCGGGAAGGGAGAAGTAAAGAAAAGAGGGAGGGCAGAATCATGGAGAAGTAATGCTAGTGCTCACAGAAGAACATACTGAGCAAGGATGGGGCACCTGAGGGGGCAATACAAGGTCATGGCTAAGAGCCTGGCTCTGCCCTTCCCACCAAGATGACCTTGAACCAGTCACATGGCTCCATGTCTCAGGGTCCCCATCTGCCAAACAGGGCTAATGTAGGCACCTACACTTCACAGAGTTGCTGTGAAGATTCAATCAGATGAACCACTCAGAGACTGCAGAACAGAGCCTGCTGTAGAGGCATCTCCTTCGCTGTAGCTATTATCACGACTGTTGGCATCATTATTCATGTCTGACCCACATTCCTCAGCCAGAATTCAAAGGCAGACTGAGCATCCGAGTACATGACCAAGAACTTGGGAAATGCTGATAAATGATAACCACACATACTACTGTATTTGTCAGTATGTTTTCTCTTGCTACTTTCATATTTGAAGATAGTCACATGCAAGCTTTGCATCACCAAGACACTTCAGAAATCATCTGTTCTTGACTTCGCATTAACGAATGTTGGCATGCACTGAACAGCTGCTTATGATGTGCCAGGCACTGTACCAAGCACATCGGAATACGCCCATGTATTCATTTTCTGTGGCTGCTGTGTAACAAATCAACACACACTTGGTGGTTTCAAACAACAGTAAGTTATTCTCTCTCAGTTCTGGAGACCGGAAGGATGAAATCAGTATTACTGAGCCGAAATCTCCTTGTGGTTGAGTCTACTCCTTGCCTCCCCCAGCTTCCGGTGACGCCCTGCAGTCCTTGGCTTATAGCTTTATCACTCGATCTCTCCCTCTGAGGTACACCGCTTTCTTCTACCTGTGAGCAAATCTCCCTCTGCCTTCCTCTTACAAACACACTTGCAACTGTGTGCAGAGGCCAAGGACAATCTCCCCTTCTCAAGATCCTTAATTTAGTCACCCTTACAAAGAAAACCTCTTCTTTGCCATATAAAGTAGCAAAGGCTCACATTCCAGGGGTTAGAATGCAGGTACCTTGGGACAGTGGGGAAGGGAGGCGTTTTTCAGCCTACCCCACCCTGCAATGAAGGTATTAACGTCCATTTCCTAGGTGGGTGGTAGAATATTATAAAAGGCATGTAGACCTGAGTTTGACTCTTGGCTCTGCCACACATTTAGGATAAATTATGTGAATTCCTCACACTTAAGTGTCCTCATTTATAAAATGTGAGCAACAATAGTGATTCCTCCAAAAGGCTGCCCTGAGGATGAAATAGGGCAATGTGTGGAGTGTCCCGGCACAGTGACTAGCTCTCAGCAAAGCTCCATAAGGAGTAATTTCATGAACACAGAAGGCAAGTGACGTGCTGAAGGCCACCTAACCAGGAAGTGGCAGTGGCAGAATTCCTGGGTCTCTCTGGCACCAAAGCCCAAGCCTGTTTTGCTCTCTGGACTATGGTGTGTTGGGTTTATGTGCTCATGGCCTTCAGAATCGACACACCTAGGTTGTTTCAGCTCCAGATGCTCCTTGACTCTCTCCTCCAGCAACTGTATAGCCGCCTCCCTGCAGATCACCATCCCTAATACTGACACTGAGTCTATGCAAAGGACCCTCAGACAGCAATATTGTGTTTCCAATGACGTAGAAATAATGGGGACCCTGCTTATGCAGGGGTAGGGTTGAGAATTTGGCTCGCACAAGATTGGCGGGCAATCCATTGGGCCTGTGACTCCAGGGGTTCTGGACATCATGAGAACTGGAAACGAAATCAATCTCTGCCTGCAAAGCTACCATTGGAAATGGCATCTCCAATGAGACCACGGGGTCTCTCCGGGGCAAACTGCCGACCAAGCACAGTGCTTGGAATTTCAATTCATTTAATGCATTTGCTGCCTCAGAGTCAAGGCGGCGGGGTCAATTCAGTTGCTGATACTTAAAAAAAAATGTTTGAAAACATTTCCAGCACTCACAGGCAGCTCTCATCAAATGCTGGTGTCCCCACCCATCCATCCCACTGTTTTCTCGGCACCAGTCTCCTCGGGTTAGACAACCTCAGCTGCAGGGAATGGGGAGCCCAGCTGCACGCCGAGTTTGGAAAAACATTTTGAATACTTGAGATCTGCCAAGTACTTGGTTAAAGAATGATATCCTCTAATTTCTTAAGCCATGTGTATTTCAAGTGAAATGTAATCCATATGTGTTCGACTCATTTAAATGCAACTCAGTGAAGCATGGTTTCCCAAAAGCATTGGGATATCGTCTTAAGCCTTTCTTAAGCTTCTCTTAGATCCAGGACGTTGAATTTTGCCAACAACAAATCAAGAGAGAGACCAAGAGAGTTGTCCTTTGTCCTAGTCCCAGATAAGACGTTAACATGAGTACCCAAGAGGAAACAGGGGAGGTGCAGGCGAGGGAGAACTCCAGGCTCAGGCAGTAAGCAGGGTTTTGCTCGGGGTCAGCTACATATATCCACCAGGCCTCCTTTGAAGAGCAGAGCAGTAGTAAGAGGTGATAACGAATCCATCCTGTCTAGTGCTGAGAAATTCCTTTCCTGCCTGCTACTTCTCCCCTTCCCTTGTTATACAACTAAAATACGGTTGAGGAGGGGGGAGGAGAAAATTACGAAGCTAAATGGCCCCATTAGCACAAATGGCTTCATTTTCCAGGTTGTAGCCTCATTTCCAAGCCAACAAAAGCAGTCTCCTGCCCTGTGGTATCTCTGTGGGACCGATAAGAAGTCAGAGATAGGAAGAGAGATTTGATTCCAAAGTAATGGTGAGTACTATGACCAGCAAACCTCTAAACGCCCGAATTCTGCTTTGACAATTGCTGTTCCTCATGAGGTCTGAAGGTCGACACACACAAAATAAATATCCATTCTTACCAACTAGATTTGTGCAAACAGGGTCTGTCATTAGCCAAGGCACAACGAATGGGGTGAGACCAAAGGACACCCGTCCCTTTTCCAAGCCAAAACCCCAATCTTATCATCATTCAGGTGCAGGAAGGGCAGTACAGTAAAGAGATAAAAGTTCCAGAATGTGCTCAAGTGACAAGCAGAGAGAAGCATATGGCCAAAGGTCCTCTGGGCACAGTGCCTACTAGGTGAGCTGTTCATTTGCTTTTGAAGGTGACCTTGCAATGTAGTGATCCTGCCATCTAATAATAATGCAACTCAATGAGCACCTCGCAAGCCGGTTCAACAGTTCAGCATGTCCTCCTCTTGGGAAGAAGAGCGTGATGGGGAGAAAAGGAGAAGGAAGAGAGACAAGGCCTACATTTCCCTGGAGGGGTGCATCTCCCTGGATGCCTACAGCTCAGGAAGGTTCCATTTCATTTCAGCAAACAAGGTTTGTTTTTTTTGTGTGTGTGTCCAATATGGTCTCTGGGTTGATGAGGCAGTCCTCAGAGCATGGGGGAAATTACATGGAGAAGTAACATTCTGGAGGGATGCCTCAAAACTGTGGGTTGCAAAAATAGCACAGTAATCTCTTCTCTGTAATTTCCTTTCTCGTGTTTATGTTGCCTAAATGCTGGGTCCTGAACTGGCAGTTCATCCGCAACTTCAAGGCTCATGGTTTTGGAGGCAATTTGCCTTTACCCCAGTGCCTCTTACTTCCAGAAATGTCTCTGCAAGCGGAGAGCAGACTCCATGCTTCTTTTCCATCCTTCCACTTGCATGGTATCTTTTAAATAGGAGGTGCAGGAGGAGCTCTTAGAGCCCAACTGGGACAAAACCCCCATTTTACAGATGGGAAGGTTGAGGCCCAGGACGGCCAAATGGCTTCTTGGTCAATTCTGCATGTCTGTCTCAGCTCAGTACTCTTTCCACTGTACCACACAGCCCCCACCACAAATAAGGTTCTTGTAACAACAGCTATGCACCGACATTTGCAAATTATGTATATATGTGTGAATAAATACAAAACAATGTAATATATACTTTATCAGTGCAGTGTACTGCCTTCGTGATACATGGTTGAGTCCAAGAAAACAAGTGTGGAGCAATAGGTATAGTAGAATCTCTTTCCTGTACCTCCCTTCCCAACAGGAATAGCAGCCTTTGTGTGTGCTTCTGTGTGATTGTGTCTGTGAGTATCGACGTGCATGTTCTCACAAGCATAGAAAAGGTCCAGGGTATGCCCACCAAACTGTTAACAGTGGATTCTTCTTGTGGGTCAAAGACTTTCATTCTTTTACTTACTAGACTTTGGTATTGCTACAAGTTTTACAATGAGCATGTACTGCTTCTGCAATTACAAAAAAAAACCCAAAAACACGAATGATAAATAACAGTAGCTGTCATTTACCAAGTATAGAATCCAAGCCAGGCACTCTGCTGGGTCCTTTACACACACCATCCCATCTTCTCCTCCCCATGGCTCTACAGAGTGTGATGATCATTACATCCCACAGAGGGAAACTGAGGCTTAAAGAGGACACCCAGCTGCAAAGTGGGAGTGCTGGGATCTGAACCCAGGACTATCTGATATGAAAGCCATATGCAAATTACCCCTAGGATACATGTGCATCCAGCAGAGTGTGTCTCCCATGGGAATGCCATCTGCTGGCTCTGAGTTGCTTCACGCCAGAAAAAGGCTGCCGGCTGCCCTGCCATTGAATAAGGGGCCTTGGGGTTCCTACTGCCTGAGCTGATGGCCCCTCTCCTGGCCCACCCCCTGGCTCTTCCATCTTCACCATTCTTGGCAATCTCTCCATGTGTGAATTCCATTAAAGGCTTGCTCACTGCTATTTTGGACCATGCTTTAGCACTCGGGCTTTGATTTGATGGGAGAAGGCCAGACACCTCCACATGATGAAAAAGAAATTAGAGATGCCCTCTTTCTCTCCCCTCACAGTTTCAGAAGCTCCTGCCTACAGCTCCCGGGGGCCCGACAATCCAATGAATAGAGAAATGTTTGGGGGTTGGGGAAGGGACTGGAAACCTCCATCATCTCCTGGGGCCTTTGAGCTTGCTGTGCTATCTCCTCAGAGCTGACATCTCCTGGCCACCCCCATGGCTCATGTTGTCACCTTCAGGTCTTGACTCAAATATCAATTCACCACAGAGGCCTTCTCGGACCACCATTCCTAAACAGCACCTCCCTCCCCATCCCTGCTCTTACAAGTCCTTTTATTTCTTTGTTTCCATAGCACTTGTCAGCTGACATACTACACATCCACTTGTTTATTTGTTTGCTGTTCCCACCAGTAGAATAAAAGCTCCGTAAGGGCAGAGTTGCTCATTCACAACTACTCTCCCAGTACTGACACTAGTGCCTGGAGTGCTACAGCCACATAGGAGATGAAAAACATGAATGAACCACCCTGGCTGGTGCGGCTCAGTGGGTTGAGTGCTGGCCTGCGAACCAAAAGGCTGCCGGCTTGATTCCCGGTCAGGGCACATGCCTGCATTGTGGGCCAAGCCCCCATTTGGTGGCGGGCAAGACACAGCCGATCGATGTATCTCTCACACAACCGTGTTTCTCTCCCTCTCTTTCTCCCTCCCTTTCCCTGTCTCTAAATAAAAAAATAAAATAAAAAATAAGTATGAATGAACCAATCAGGGAACTTAGAAACCAGAGCCAGAGGAGTCACTTAGCACAAGGCCCAGTTTCCCCTCAAAAATCACAGGATTATAAAAACCTTAACTGAGAGGTTTAAAAAAAATCAGAAAACCATCATCCCCACCCCCTAAGCTGTTCTGCATCCGGCCTCACACACACCATGAATGAGAAGGGTTTGGGAAGTAAACACACTAGGAAGTCGTGTGCAGTTGGAGTTCCGCTCGCTAACACATGTTCAAAAACAAAAAGCCCAATTTAGACGAAAATAGCAGGAAGCTGTCCCCTAGGGATACCTGATGAGGTCATAGTGCTTGACTGTGCTGTTTCCATTTTTGTTAAGTCTCCTGCCTCCTGCCAATTCAAGGAGGCAGGGAACCACATCCAGTCCCCTGCCGCTCACTGGGAAGCCAGAGAGCGGCTCAGAGCAGCACACAGCAGAACCATATCGGCAGGCTCTCCTCGAACCCAGACCCACGCCAAGAACACAAATGATCCTGGTCTCCCCTCTCACATCTACCTGCTCTGTGGCCTTGGACAAGTGCCTGCCCCTCCGAGTTGAAGTTTCCGCATCCACACGTAAGACCGTTGCTCTCAGTGTTTTTTAAAGTGTCTTCCCGCTATAACTTCCAGTGACCTTTTCTTGCAAAGCCTCCAAAGCAGGAGGGAGGGATGAGTGCTGGGATCCCTACTGGGCCAGCCCAGCTCCTAAGGATTTGCGCATGACAGCAACCCTACCACTTGGACTGCCCAGAGGAAGCTGAAGGGTAAAATACGCCCTTTGGGGGCAGAATAGGGCAGATTAGATTAAGTGACAACGGGGAACATTTAGACTAGAGCTAGAGGGCAGGGGCCGTGAGAAACTAAAGCCGACCCCTGAGAGAGATTATCAAGAACAGACCCACTAAGGGCTGTTCCCTGCAGGACAAAAGGATGACTAGGCAAGGAGAAATCCCAGGCATGCAGAGCCTGCATCCTCTGGGGACAGAAACAGCCAGGTCTGCTCCAGGGAACTGAGACAGAAAGAACACATTCTTGGGCTGGGTTGACGCTCAAAAATAAAGTAGCTAAAATAACCGAGATGCCCATCTTTCTGGAGGCGGAAGGAAGACGTGGACGAAGCCCCATTACTGCCATGCTGAAGTCACACTTCTGCAACACTTCTGGCGCCACTCGCCCTCTTTTGACTCCACTCATTCTCCTTTGCAAGGGTCCAGAAGCCCAAATTGGGAATAATTTATATTCTCTTGTTCCACCCGAGTTCATTAGCCATTCCCACCCTTCTGGATAGGGGAAGGTCCCCAGCCATCCCTTTCTTGGCAGTAATGCACCTGATTACACATCTGTTTCAGGGAGGCTGCCAAGAGGAGATGGGCAGTTGTCTGAGCCCTGCAGCCTCATCTGCAAGGTCTGTGTGGCAGAGCCCAAATGGGGAGATACCAAAGGCCTTCAGGGTCTCTGGGCCAAGGAGGGAGAGCTCTCCAGGGACTGAGCAGATTGGGAATGGCCCAAGAGCAGGCAACAGACACAGCCACGCATTATCTATTCACCTGCCTAGTAACATGAATCAAGATATAACTGCATGATGGCAAACCAGTGTGGAAATGTTTCTGACTCAGGCCGCCACCCAAGATGAATGAGGTTAGAAAGGTGGATGCTGCAGCCTGATGAAGCCGGGAGACTGCTGACCATGCCCTTATTGGCAGAATCTCAGACTGAGCTGAACCAAAACAGATGGAGCAGCCAGGGTTGGAGGCTCAAATCCCAGAACACTCCGCCTTGCCTCTCTCCTCTCTGCTGTTTTCCTCTAATCTCCTTTGCTTCCTGCCATGCCCCGAGCTGCAGCTAGTGAAACAACTGCTGGAGTCTTGGAGTCCATCCCTCCTTCACGCATGCGCACATTCACACACTCGAACTCTGGGAAGCCCTGGAAACACAGCGTGTTAAACAGTCCAGCAATTTCACTGTGAGTCCAGAGGTTGTGGAAACGCTGTCTTGGCGAGAGGCTCCCCACAAAGAAACCAAGGACTGAGGGAGAGCCTGGGTCACTTCACTGACTGCTTCCTTACGAAACAGTGGCACCTGCGTCCGGCACTGACATGGGAGTGAATTGTTTCATTTTAGACAAAGGAGGAGTCCACTTACTCATTCTTCTCCAGGTCCAGGATCAGCTCTCGCCCCTCAGCCATTACCCTGAGCTCAGCTTTGAGTGGATGCTAAAAGCAACAACAGAAGAATGTCAGTTCCTACATGCAGGATGGACGCTCCCAGGAGCAGACACAGGGTCTAGCACAGTGCCCTGACATTGATCACAGGAAGTGAAAGAGAAAGGGTCAATTGCCTTTCCAGCCGAAACATAAAATAGCTTCAGTCCCAGAAGGACCAACTGCCCTCCCCCATCTGCCTTCTCCTAAAAGACAAAGGAAAAAAACTCCCAGCTGAGATGTGGTGTAAGTGCTTGCACACGGGTCTGGTAAAGGAAAATGCTGGAAAACATGATCTTCAACAGCAAATTTTGTGTGGGATCGGGTCTGGAGTCCAGGGCTGACTCTCTGACACTGCCGTGATGTGAACTTGGGCATGTTACTAGATCTCCCTACAGCTTAGTTTCCTCATTTATAACACAGAGATAGTATGGGGCTCTTGTAGGGTTAGGTGACATAGTGAATATGAAGAATTTATCTGGCATACAGGAAGCCTCAATACATGGTGGCTATTATCTAAAATACCAAGGCAAGTCTTTCATAGTGGGTTCTTATTTTATATTATTTTGTTTTGGCTCTCAGTTTGGATACCCCCCATCATCTCAGAGGAGACAACTAAGAACACTTCCAGCTAAGGTTTTAAGCCAAAGGAAGACACATTTTTCATACAAGAGAATTTGCTGATGCCCAAAATTGCTATACATCCAGCACAGGTTATTTAAGATATCATACAAATAACCAATAAGCAAGAAAAACACACTCAACATCACTACTAATTCCCCCCTCTAATTTTTTTCCAAAATACCTTCATAAAAAAACCCACCAAGCATCACAGTGCAACGGAGCACACTGTACAATGGGCACTCTCATACCCTACCAGGGAGACTTTCAGTTGACACCAACTCACTGGGAAATAATCTGACAGTACAGACTAAGAGTTTTTAAGTGTCTGAAAGGAACAAATGGAAGAAGGGGCAACGCTTTACTTACACAAACACGTCCATTACTTATAACCCTAAATAATGGAATATAACCTAAATGTTCGAAATAGGAGAATGGGCAAATAAATGATGACCCGTTCACATGACAAAATACTAGACAGTCATTAAATATGAAGACTTTAAATAATTTCTAAATTATCAAGAAAGTATCAATGATAATTATGAAGCACAAAAACTCAAAATACACATGGCATGTTTTATTTAAATATACTTCTGTAAAAAGGAAAAAGCAGAGAGAAAAAAAAACAAAAAACCCTAAACCAACCATTTACCATAGTTACCTCCAAGGCAGTGGGATTCCTGGTTAATTTTACTTTCTTTTGTGAAACTTTCCATGTTTTTGTAATTGCTTAAGGAAGAGGCCTCTTATTTCTTTTTACTTTATTATTGTGGGAAATTTCAAAGAAATTAAGAATCGAAGTCTAAGTAAATCTCCATGCTTCAACAATTCAACTTCCAGCGGTTAAACTGCTTTTGAAGGAAGAAATTATTGATTTACATATTTAAACCTGTTTCAAACAGCATCTATCCTCTGGGGTATTTCAAATATGTGCTCTCCAACTTGATAGCAAGGAACTGATAAACCCTTGAGGTCTCTTTCAATCCACAAAAGCTCTGGGTGGAGTCTCCGCCCCTTTGAGTGAGGAACTGAAAACTCAGTTCTGGCGTGTGGGACGGAGCAGTTCATCTGCTCTGTCATCCCTCTCTGGTTGGGGGCGTGTGTCTTCCAAGCCCATTTCTTCCTCTGACTTGTCTCAAACTCCACTTCCCAGGAGAGTCCTGGGCAACCCTGAGCACTTTCTGGGCTCTGAGGAGATCTGAACTTTCTGACCCAGGATGCTTGAGCAACCCTGTCCTTTGCTTCTTTTATTTTGCTGATTTGTCTCACTGACTTCTCTTAAGAACATTTCAAAACCATGGGGAGAGGAAGTTAGGTGGATGTTTGCCCACTAACTTTCACTAATTGACTTCTGTTTCTGATGCCCTGCTTCAGCTCTGCCAACACCTCTTCTGGTTGCTGGTCCTTTGCCACTTTGCCCTGGGGAGTTCAGGAACAAGGGCCCTGCGCAATCGCATTAGGCTTCAGGGACACCGTCCCGAGTGGTCATTTGAAAAAAAACACGTGGCAACTGAGCGGTAGCAATTCTTGTATCCAAGAGGTAGGTGGCTATGGGGTAGCCCACACAAAAAAGGGAAGTTGACACAAATCAAAGCACCGTCACCTCTCCTCAAAGAGACACAAACTGTAACATGAGAACAAGCTCAGACACTGCTATTTTTTAAATATGATGGTCCTTGTTTCTAGGGGGACGTTGCATCCAAAGCAATGAAACAGCATTGCAAGGATCTGTGCAGCCTCCCAGGCCAGCTGCACTCAGCTTTTTCTCTAGAGACTGCACCCTGTGCTAGGAATGGGAGAATTTGCTCTCCTAAGGACCTAAGCCACTATTTTACTATTTTGTATTTACCCCAGAGAAGGTTAAAATTCCTTTCGCTTTAGGGCTGCACAAAACAGATCTTCAGCTCCACAGGGTATTGGAAATCTGTCCTATGTATTGCATCCCCGTTAAGATCCAGTACTGTATTTGCTCTACAGTGAGTGTTCAATTGATGTTTGATGAATTAATTATGCAAATGAGAATAAGAGGCTTGAGTGGACACACCTTCTTCTCTCTCCCCTACTCACCCCCTCTCCCCCGCCACCGACGTTCCTTCATTTGTTCATTCAACAAATACTTATGGTGCCAGGCCCTGGGATGACTATTGGTATGAAACACCATGATTCTGGACAGACAATGGCTGCGAACAAAGACAGGATCTGGGGCTCCACTTTGTTTCTCAAACCCTTCCTGAGGATGCCCAGCATCCCACATCTGGACGTAACAAAGAGGCCTCTACAAAGAGTATCAGAGACAGTCCTCGGCAATAATGGATAGGTTGGACTATCTAAGATCTGAATTTTTAAAAATAACCTGCTAGAGGGTGGCCATCCATTAATTTGTCTAGACTTTTCCTGAAGCTATTTTCAGCCTTTCTTACTTTTTGATGAAATGAATTCAATGCGTTTATTGTCTTTAGGGTAAAATGTTACTTGCTTTTCACTTGTCCTAAAATGTTTGCTGTAAGCTCTCTTAGTAAATATAAATTGGAGCTTTTTTTTTAACATGTCAGTATTACTGTAACCATAACTATAAGGATTCCAGGCTTTCTCCCTCTCCACTTAGCCTTCTAGACTCAAAAGCCACAGTCTGAGATCCTTCCTGACACAGCTCTCTCCTCTCTCCCCTACTATATAATCTTGCTCATATATGTTGCCCAATAAATCACTGCCCCTTGGAAGCTGAAGAGATCTTATTCACTACCCGCTCTCCCCAGCCCTCTCCTTTCTCATTCCCTCTCAGCCCTATTTTGTCAATGAGGAAACTGAAGTTCAGAAAGTGGAAGGTCAACAATCACATCTTCCCTTCTAGCTCTCCCCTGTAAAAACCAGAGCCACAGAGAATATCCTAGATGCACAGGCCCTCTCTGCAAGAACAGAGGAGTGTTTTCTGTCTTCTCCCCAAGCTCCTTGATACAGCCTGTGTATTTAGCTGGTGCCGTGGCCCAAGATGCCCACTGGATTTTAAGATATATATTCCCTAGCACTAGGTCCCTACCTGGCCTCTTATTTAAAAAATACTTCGGATTAGCATTTTCTCTCCAAGCGCATCACCTCATCCATAAAATAAAGCATGCATTATGCAGAGCAAGAATAACAATGACAATATTTAATCAATTCCAAATGAATTGGTGAATTTTGTGACACATATTTTCACTCAGTTTATGTTAGCATTAACATAGATTTTCATTTCCTCAACTAACAGCATTTGGATGTGTTCTACAAATTTGTCACACGATGTAGGGAAATCCCATGTGGGATTCAAAAAATGACAAATAGACAGGATAGAGTGCGTCAGATGGAACTATTGGTGATGACAGTCGAGTAGGTGGCCCAAGCCTCACACACTGAAGTTGTCAACTCTTTGCCTCTGAAAATGAGAGCTTTCAGTCTTACCTTTTCGCCCACGGGGCTTTCTGCAGTCTTCCACTGAGGTATTATTAGTTCATGCTGTAGAGGGGGGCTGCCCTCCCCACTTCCTCCTGTCGATACAAGAAACACAGCCATTGGAATCCCAGACTTCTGCACCCTAGCTAAGCCAGGCATGCCCTTCCAACTGGGAAGAACCCCATCTTGGGTCATTGGAAGATCTGCTGGATTCCAGGCTCTTGGCATTTATGGGTCAGGTGCTCTGCTAGGTGTTGGTAATACAGTGCCAAACAGGTGGCAAGGTCTCTGCACTCCTCACAAAGTACATCTTCTAGAGGTGGGAGATAGATAACACACAAATACTCTCAAATGATACAAATAGGGTCAGGGCATAAAGAGACACTGAAGAGGGGTTCTTTATTTTAGGCAGGATGATCAGCAAAGATGGCATTTGATTGAGGGACCAGAAGGCGGCAGCCATGCAAAGATCTGGAAGAACGGTGCCCCGGGTAGAGGAACCAGCAGGCACAATGACCCTGCGTGAGCAGAAGCAGACTCGGTCGGTTTACCAAAGCAGCAGAAGGTAAAGGCAGCTTGAGTCCTAGTAAATGAGGGAGGAAGTTGGTAGGAGACGTGATCAGCAAGACAGCCACGGGTCTGATATCACAGAGGCCATGGAAAGTGTCTTGATTTTATTATAAGTAGACTTGGAAGGCACTGGAGGATTTAAACACAGAGCGATATGATCTGTATTCAGTATTTAAAAGATTGTTCAGCCTGCTGGGTGGTGATTGGGGGTGGGGGGTGGCAGGGAGAGTGAGAGTAGAAGCACAAGGCAAAACTGGAGATCGCAGGAGCCCGGCCTGGTGAGAGATGATGGTGCCTCAGACTAGAATGACATCAGTGGAGAGGAATGAACTGGTTGGATTCTGGGCATATTCTGGAGGTCAAGCCCATGGGTATTATTTCAATTGAGCTTCAGTTTTCTCATCTGTAAGACGAAAATGATGATACCTGCCTGCCCATCTCACAGCATTACTTGGGGAGAGTCACTGTGAAATTACTTCTCAATCCACAAAGCACCATAGCACGGACCTGAGCTTCCTAACGCGAAATCCACCTTTGGCTCTCACTTCCCACTTTCCAGATCAATCTCACCACCCAGGTCCCCTTCATATTCACAACAACCCCGGATGTAGGTTGCAGGATTCCTGTTTTTTAAGGAAGACAAATTGAAACTTGGTCAAGGCAGTGGCAACCTCAAATACAGGTTGCAGACAATCTTTTTTTTTTTAAAGATTTTATTTATTTATTTTTTAGAGAGGGAGAGAAACATCGATGTGCGAGAGAAACATTGATCGGTTGCCCCTTGCACACCCCAACCTAGCCCCATGAGGTACTGACCAGGCATGCGCCCTGATGGGAACTGAACCAGCAACCTTTTGGTTTGTGGTACAATGCCCAACCCCCTGAGCCACACCAGTTAGGGCCAGACAATCTTAATAAAGACCTAGTCTCTGTAAGAATAGGCCAAACCCAGAGGACTCCTGGGGGGGAGGGAGAGGACTCCAAAATCTATTGTCTAAACCAACCTTATCAATCACACAGAATGTACTGAGTGATGGAGTGACATGGTTGTTTTGTTAGAGGGGTGTGATTATGAGTGATTAACTTTCCTTTCAGATTAGTGATATAACGTATTCTCAAATCAAAACATATCCTAAAAATCATCTCATTAACATGCATTAGTTTCATCATATTGGTAAAAAAATTCAGAAGCAATGCATTTTATTCATTATGTTTTCTGAGTACTTAACTATGTGCCAGGCAGTATGCTAGGTGCTTCACATTCATAAGGCACCAGAGAAGTAGAGTTCCTACTCTAGCAGCTCTGATTGTCTAGATTGTTTGCAAAAAAGCAAAAAAAAAAAAAAGAATTATATGATATTTAATGGAATATTTTAAAATGAAATGATCCTTATGACATAAAACATGCTGAAAGCAATCTAAAGGCTCCATAATGGAGGACCACGGGGCATTTTAAGAAAAATTGATCAAAATTTGGAAATAAGGCAAAGAGAAAGCAGGACATCCTTTCAATACCACGTTGTAGCATTGTTTAACAGGCCCTTCCATACGTCACTGAATGACCAAGGGGGATGTATCTTTGTCTGACTTTTTAAACATACTATTAATTAAAACACTATACTCACTTATGGGTCAACTGTAGATTTCTGACTGATGGAGATGCAAATGACTTCAGGACAGTAGAAAGGTAATGAAGAATCCTGGTTGTTTGGCCCTGGCTGTTGTGTGGGGGTACTGACCACTTTTGCCTCTGTCCCAGCACAAGGTTTCAACATTCTTCCTCCAGTGCCTGTCTCCCCCCTCCCCCCTTCCTCTACGCTTTGAACCAGCTTTGCCACCCCATTCACTGCCTCATTAATGACCCGAACAAATCTTTGCCACCCATTCATCCTATATTTGGATGCGAGTCATGCTTTTAACTTTTTGAAGATTATACTTCTGCAATTTCTTGGTGGAATTTAGTCATTAAAATCCTGTTTTTTGAGAATTTAATGATGTGAGAAATGCTCATTATGTGAAGTAGAAAATGCAAGCACAAAACTGTGCATATGGTATGGTTCCAGTTTTATCAGTATATATTTATAGGAACACACACACACAAAGACTGGAGAAAAGAGGAGAGACGAGAAAAGCAGCGGAAAGAGAAGCCAAAAGCAGGAGGGGGAAAAAAAAAGAGGAGAGAGAGAGGGAGGGAGGGAAGCCAGGGAGAGGACCCACTGTTTTCTCCCTAGCTCAGAACCTCTACCATCTCCCAGGGCGTGCAACGTGGGAACAAAGCCAGGATCCCGGGCTGGGGGACCTCAGGGACGCAGCCCCGCGGAGTTGCGAGGGGCAGCTCCCAGGTCCCCGGGCCACCTAGCCCGCCCGCCTCCATCCCCACCCCAGCCATCTCTTGCCCGGTCACTTACTTCTGCTCCACACCGGCAGGGCGAGCGCCAGCAGGCACAGCCGGGCGGCACCCACACCCCTGGCCATGGTGGCAGCGGCCCCTCGAGCGCTCCGCACTCACAAGCACGCGGCCATGCCAGCACCCCAAACAGCCGGCGACGCGTCTGGAACCCACTGACCGCCCAGTGCCTCCCAGCCCGGCTCCCAGCCATCGGCGAGACGCTCCGCCCTGCGGAGGTGGAGGAGGGGACGGGCCCGCCCAGAGGGGTGGGAGGGACAGCTAGGGGCGGAGTCGGTGGGACCCCTGGGGAGTCCGCTGGCTCAGGTGACTTGGAACTGGGCTGCAAGGATTCACAGAGGGTGGGGCGCGGCCTGGGGAGAGTCCTGGGCTTTGGCTTTCGGGAGTTAAACAAGACCCCTCTCTGCACAGCAGCCTGTTTCCTCTGTCCCGCACTGTCCCAGACTCCTTGGGTGACACTCAGAGGTTACTCAGCCGCACCAGTCCCCAGAGGCCGCCACTCTGGGAGGGAGGCTTCGAAAGAGTTAACGGAACCACCAGACACAAAGAACTAAGTGCTATATAGAGTTGTTTTCTTAGCAGAACACAAATCAAGGAGCCATTCCTTCTGACTGGGAGAAGAGGGAGGGCGGGGAAGAGAGGGCTCCCAAAGATGACATCTGAGCTAGGGACCGGGAGGACTGGAGCCCCAGGCCGAGAAAATGGCCCAGAGAAGCACGCTGGGGAGGGGAAGTCTGTGATCTCAACTGGGGGAAAAGCGGAATGTGGGGTGGTTAGGATTTAAGGCTTTGGAGGGCTTACTCTCTGCTGAAATACTAGTGATAACTGAGACTGACAGAGCACTTAGTAAGCTCCAGACACTGTCCTCAGCACTTTACATCCATTAACTTACTTAATTAATTAATCTCGGAAAAGAACTATTTTTTATTGTCCTTTAATATGTGCCAGGAACTCTGCATACATCATCTCTTTTAATTAGCCCCATAATCTTCTAGGGCAGGTACTAATAGTGTCCTGTTTTACAGATGAGAAAACCAGACTTGAGAAGCTAATTTCCCCAAGGTCAGTTGCCTCTTTAAAGGTTCTATTAGTTCCAACTACAGGTTCTATTAGCTCCAAATACAGTCATACTGGGGATAAGGTCTTCGACATATGAATTTCAGTAGATACAGTTCAGTTCATAATATTCCATCCTCTGGTCCCCAAAATGCATGTCCTTCTTGCATGCAGAATATAATCACTGCATCCCAGTAGCCTCCAAAGTCTTAATCCATTCCAGCATCAACTCCAAGTCCAATGTCTAATCGAAGTATCTACTCTACTCAGATATGGGTGGGACTCTGTGTGTGGTTCATCCTGAGGCAAAAGTCCTCTCCATCTGTGAATTGGTCAAAACCAGACAATTTACTTGCTTCTGAAATAGAGATTATAGGATAGCTATCCCCATTCCAAAAGGGGGAAATCAGAAAGAAAGGAGTGATAGGTTTAGAGCAAGTCCCAAAACCTAGCAAGGCAAATTCTACTAAATATTAAAGCTCTAGAATAGTCCTCTGGCTGGATGCTCAGCTTTGCAGGCACACTGAGACAGTAGAGTCATCCCCATGGCCCTTGGCAGTGACCTTGCCCCCTCTGTTCTGCAACAGCTCCACCCCTGGGGCTTTTTGCTGCAGCCCTGCCCCTTGAGGCACTAGGCAGGAGCAGCTGGGCTCCCAGTACCTGGAGGGGCACCCAGTCTCAGAAACCAAGAAAACAAGCACCTTGCCCTCCAGGCATATAGGGGGAATGGTGGCCCTGAGCATCTCTGAATCATCTTCAGGATCATTTTTCCACTTCCTTGAAGGATAAAGCATACTCAGTAGCTCTATTATTCTGCCCTGTAGAATCCCAGAAGTCTAGAAGACTTTATTTATTTCATCCTGACTCTGTTCCCTTTGGTCCCAACTGGCAGTCTCTGCTGATATATTCGTATTTTGCTGTGTATGATGTACACTTTGTCACCCAAAGTTTTGAGAGAAAAATAAGAATGTGCATTATAAATGGGTAGTACTAATTCCATATCTATACAAATGTTTTTAATTCTTTTATTTATGTTTATACACTAAAAGTATAACTCTAGAAAGCAATAATGATATCCTTATGCAAAATATTACCCTGGAATATGATATTTGGTTTTGTTTCTAAATATAAATAAATACACAATTGAATTAAAGAATTAAAATGAAAGATTTTTTTTCCTGCAAGTTTGGGCCACAAAAGCATGGGTGTACATTATACATGGCAAAATATGGTAATTACATCTCTATTCCTGGTTTCTGTTAAAAGGGCTGATTAACTGCATGGGTCACCTTATAGGGACACCTTGGTGTCCTATTAGCCCTGTCTCCTAGTGCAGTCACATTGGGAGTGAAGGCTTCACCGTGCTGATGGGGGTAGTGGACACAATTCAGTCCATGACAGTGGACTTTACCCCTAGAGCCAAGGGACTGGAATCCTAGTCCCAGCTCTCTCTAATGAGCTCTATGACTTCAGAGAAGCCGTGTCTGTCTGGGCCTGAGTGTCTGACCAAGGACCTGGCAATGGGAATGGTCGCCCCAATGCATCCCACCCAGAAGCTGTGAGAAGCTGTTGAGATAACGGTGGTGAAAGCGCTGTACCCCGTGAAAAACGCTGAAGGGCCAAGTCTAACTGATTCTATGGAGCATCTCCTTGCAAAAGGCACACAAACGCCATACTTGAAATTTGCTGCCACTTGCTGGCACTCAGCAGATCAATATTTAATCAGCATGTACCCCTGCCCCCAAACTGGGAAGTAGCTCACAAGGGAAAAAGTCCAGGGATTATCGAACTCTGACCAAGGAGTGAGAAAGTATCTGTTCTGTCTCTCATCCCTACCTCTCACCCTTATACACGGGAATAAACATACACAACTTTTGGCCCCCTGGAAGCCTTCCCATTTATTTTTAAAGGCTGTATTTGTTGTTTATAAAAAATACTATATTTCTCTACATAATCTTTAAAATATTCATGACATTTAACCTACTAATTACATTTCTGGGAAACTATCCTAAGAAAATAATCTGCAATGCATACAAAGATTTATGAACTAGAATGTTCATAGTGGTGTTATTTATAATACTGGAAATGCTGGAAACAACTTAAATATCTAATTGTGGAGGAACAGTTAATAAATTACAAAATATCCATATGATGGATTATTATGCAGTCATTTAAAATAACATTAAAAAATTTTATCCTCTGATGTTAAGTGAAGAAAAGCAAAGTCCAAAATTACATTTAGGTATGACCTCAGCTATGTAAATAAAAGACATTTTTTTAAAAAGACTAGAAGGAAACATGCCAAAATGTTTGTAGTGGTTACCTCTGGGTGATGAGACTATGAATGAATAAAATCTTTTGGTTTGGTTTGTTTGAGGCTTGTTTTGGTTTTTGTTTTTCTTCTTTCTTTCTTTCTTTTCTTTTCTTTTTTTTTTTTCCTTTTCATTTTCTACAATACTTAGGTATGACATTAGCAGTGGGGGTAGGTGGGTAAATAGTAAACACAGGAAAAGAACTCAGAAGGAATGATGGTTTATCCTGGTGTTCTAGAAAGTTTCACATGCTTGGCCTCTCTCCTCTGAAGTTAGGGAGACTGAGGCAGAGTTACTTACAGTAACCAGTTCCAAACTTCGGGAGTCCAGGTGACCCCTGTCACTGACCCCCTCTACAGCACACCGTCATGGTTTGGAGGCAGCCAGCCTGCCTGGGGTTAGGTCCCTTTGCTCTCTCTAACCAGCTATGGGACCAGGGGCCCCCCAAAAAAACCATTTCTGTGACTTCGTTGCCTCCTCTATAAAGGATGCTGATTGATAATGGTAGTTCCTAGCTGAGGAAACAGAGATTGATGATAGGGAATATATAAAATGAAGTCACTTTAATCAAGCAGCTAAAATTATTAACATTATGAAGAAGGTTAAGGCATAAGGAAAGAGTCCATTTTTGTTCTAACTAGCCCTAGGAACTTAATTTTTTCAACTTTTCCTGTCTTGAGTCACTGCCTGGATATACATCTGACTTCAGGTAACCCTCTGATTACGCACCAAAGGACCTTCATATCCAGACCATCTGATTGCCCTCTGAGTGACTCAACAGACACATCCCCTTGACATCCATTATCCAGACGCCCCTGACTGGCCAGAACTCCTGGCTCCCATCACTCTGCCTGACATCTGACTCAGAACAGTCCTGGAGCAATCCTAGAGCCCAGCGTGCAGGACTGGTAACTCTTCAAGGACATATTTTTTACTATAATAACCTTTAACTTTTCTTTCTTCTTTGGAACACTTCTGGGGGTTCACCTAACTGTGTTCCAGATTGCATACTCCAAGGCCGTTGAATAAATCTTTATCATTTATTTCTAGCAAAACCTCCAGACTCTTTGAATTCATTCAACATAGCTCATAGAGGTTTTGTGAGGCTTAAATAGGTGCTTAGCATAGTGCCTCTTACATAGTAAGCAATCAAATGCTAGCTTTTATTATCTTCATTCTACTGCTACTAAGTACAGGCATGCAGGGCATATTTATAATGCTTAGCTTGTGCTTTTAGTTGTGTAATGTGCAAAGAGTCTAATTATATACTGATTCTTTCATTATTATCAAATATAATGACTCATGTGATATCTTAATTGTCTTTTCTGTACCCCACCCCCACTACATAGTTAGGCCCTTCTGAATAGGGGCTGGACCTTGCTCTTGTCTCAGCCTCACAGCATGTGGAAGGCACACTAAATTTTTTATTAAATAATAAATTTTGACCTAAATGATTAATAATAGTCATTTCATTCTGGCTCTGCACAGACTTCCGAGTTGCTCCTGGGTGACTTGTCTTCATTCGCCCTTACTCTGAGCATAACGTTGGCCCTGTGAGAACTTTGCCATCATCTTCCCAGGATCTAGCACTTTTTTTGAAGTTTGGTTTATTCAGGTATAATTTCTATATGTCAGCATGCTCCAATTTTTTTAGTATACACAGCTATTAGTTTTGGCAAATGCATATGATCAAATTCCACAATCAAAATCACCCCCAAAACTTCCCTCCTGTCTCCTGCCACTCCCAAACCCTGTAAGCACTGATCTGCTTTATGTTCCTACAGTGTTGTCATATATATATATGGAACCATACAAAATGTAGCCCTTGGAGTCTGGCTTCTTTTATTCAGCACAGTGCACGTTGCCTATGTATCAATAGTTCCTTTATTACTGTTCAGTAGTATTCTATTGTGTGGATGTACAAGAGTTAATTTATCCATCCACCAGTTGAAGAACATTTGGGTGTTTCCGGTTTTTGATGTTTATGAATAAAGTCACTATACTTGTAACTATGCAAGTTGTGTGTGAATATAAGTTTTCATTTTTCCAGGGTAAAAACTAAGAGTGGACTTGCTATATCTTATGGTTAAATATTTATTTAACTCTGTAAGAAACCATAAACAGCATTTTGCAAAGTGGCCGTATGATTTTGCATTCCCACCAGCAATGTATGAGAGTTCCAGTTGCTCTGCATCCTCGTCAGGACTTGGTATTGCTGGTTTTTTTTATTTTAGCCATTGTAATAGAGGTGTAGTTTCCCAGCAACTCTCTTGCTCTTCAAATACTCCATGAAGGAGCCAGGTCAGGATTATTGAATCCATTTTGATAGAAGGGATTAGAACCTAAGGAGGCTCTTTTACTCAAGCCTCTTGACTATGTTCAAGATTTTAGTCTTTAGTTCTAGTTTTTTAAAAAAAAAAAATCCAGAGAAAAAGCAAATCCTCCCAACCCTTGGACAACTCATAAAGCTTTTGAAATCATTCATCCAATAACATTTATTGAGCACTTATTATGTGCCTGGCATTTTCTAGAATCTACAAACAGATTCCTAAGACAAAGTTGTCACTATACCAATTAGGGTAAGGGGTGGTGGGGGAAAAGACAGACAGGGGTAGGAACTGAGGAGAGAATCAAATGGCCAATTGCAGAAGGTGATCAAGTTTCTTAATGTGTGATTTTCTTTCTTAGCGTGTTTAATGTGAAAGATTGCATTACTGTAATTGGCTTTTGAATGTTGAACCAGTCTTGCATACTGGGACAAATTCTACTTGGTCATGGTACACAATTCTTTTTATACATTGTTGTATTAGACTTGTCAACATTTTGTTGAGAAAGTTTACATCTATATTCATGAGAGATTTTGGTCTGTAGTTTTCTTGTAATGTCTTTGCCTGGTTTGGTATCAGGGTAATGCTGGCCTCATATAATGAGGTAGGAAGTATTGTTTCTGCTTCTATCCTCTGGAGCAGATTGTAGAGAATTGATATGATTTCTTCCTTTAATGAATTCACCAGTGAAACCATCTGGGTCTGGTGCTTTCTGTTTTGAAAAGCTACTAATTATTGATTCAATTTCTTTTATGAATATAGGCTATTCAGTTTGCTTATTTCTTCTTGGGTCATTTTGGTAAATTAGGTCTTTCAAGCAATTGGTCTCTTTCATCTAGGTTATCAAATTCGTGGACATAGAGTTATTTGTAGGATCCCTTTATTATCCTTTTAATGTCCATGCGACCTGTAGCAATGTTCTCTCTTTCTGTTCTGTTATTAGTAATTTGTGTTTCATTTCACCCTTTCTTAGTTGGCCTAGCTGGAGGCTTATTCATTTTATTGATCTTTTCAAAGAACCAGCTTCTGATTTAACTGATTTTCTTCAATTTCTTATTTTAATTTTTATTGATTTCTGCTCTAATTTTTATTATTTATTTTCTCCTGCTTACTTTGGATTTAATTTGCTCTTTTTTTTTCTAGTTTCCTAAGGTGGAAGCATAGATTATTGATTTTGGATCTTTCTTCTTTTCTAATATATGCATGAAATGATATAAATTTTCCTCTAAGCATTGCTTTCACTGTATCTCACATATTTGATAAGTTGTGTTTTCATTTTCATTTATTTCAGAACATTTTCTCTCCTGAGATCTCTTCTTTGTCTTGTGTTATTTAGAAGTGTATTCTTTTATGTCCATGAATTTTGAAGTGTTTTAGTTATCTTCTTGTTATTGATTTCTAATTTAATTCCACTGTGGTCTGAGAGTCAATATTGCATGACTTCTATTCTTTTAAATTCATTAAGAAGTAGTTTATGGCTCTGAATGTTGTCTATAGTGGTGACTCTTCCATGTAATTTTGACGAGAATATGTATTCTGTTGTTGTTGATGAAGTACTCTGTAGATATCAGTCATATCCAGCTGACTGATAGCATTGTTGAGTTCAACTGTCTTTCCTGATTCTCTGCCTGCTGGATCTGTCTATTTGTGCTGAAGAGGTTGAAGTCTCCAACTAGGTTAGTGAAGTCATCTTTTCTCTGCAAATCTAAGTTTGTGCTGCACCCAGTTTGACGCTCTATTGTTAGATGCAGGTGCATTAAGGATTGTTAGGTTGTTTTGGAATATTGAACCCTTTATCATTATGTAATACTCTTTTTTATCCCTGCTAAGTTTTCTTGGTTTGATGTTTGCTCTGTCTGAAATTAATATAGCTGTTCCTGCTTTCCTTTGAATAGTGTTAGCATGGTATATTTTTCCATAATTTACTTTTAATCTACATATTCTTTATATCTAAAGTGAATTTCTTGTGTACAAAATATAATTGGATCTTGGCTTTTGATCCACTCTGATAATCTCTTTTTTAATTGGTATATTAAATGACTGACATTCAAAGTAATTATTGACGTAGTTGGATTAATATCTAACATCTTTGTTACATTTTCCTATTTGTTGTTCTTGTCCTTTTTTCCTTTTTTTGTCTTCTACTCTTTTTCTGCCTTTTGTGGTTTTGTTTGAACATCATAGATAATTCCATTTTCTCTTTTAGCATATTAGCTGCACTTTTAAAAACCTTTCTTTACTGGTTGCCCTACGGTTTGCAAAATGAATTCATAACTAATCCAAATCCACTTTTAAATAACACTCTGCCACTTCACAGGCAGTGTGAGTATTCTGTAATAACAAAATAATTCGATTTCCTCCCTCTTGTCCCTTGTATATAAGCATATATATACACATATATGCATATATATGTGTATATATGTGTGTATATATGCTTTTACATATATGCTGATGTTTTGTTCTCAGGTGATACAGATGCTGTTGATAACAAAGCACATTGCAGAACCACTGCTCTCCAACGCCATTGAAAGGAATTGCTGTCATCTTTTGCCACATTTTCATACTGTGGACAATTTTTCTCAAGAGTTATCGGCATTTAAAAAAACAAGGAAACTTATTATATTTAAAGAGCCCCTTATCCTGGCTTCTCTTGAAAACTGAGAAGGGTGGGAAATCGTTAGCCTAAATTTCTCTATGGTGATGGTTGGCTAGAGATCAGTATTAGCTGCTCCTTTTAGGTAGAACATTAGTTCTCCATTTTGTCATAGTCACCAACCACCCACAGTCCACATCACCCATTTCTTTTTTTAAAAGATTTTACTTATTTATTTTTAGAGTGAGGGGGAGGGAGGGGAAAAAAAGAGGGAGAGAAACATCGATGTGAGAGAGAAACATTGATTGGTTGCCTCTCACATGTGCCCTGACCAAGGACCAAACCCACAACCCAGATATGTGCCCTGACCAGGAATCAAACCTGCAGCCTTTCGGTTCGTGAAACAACACCCAGCCGACCAAGCCATGACACTCAGGGCTCATTTATTTTCTAGGCACTTGATTTTGCTGTCCCTGCAAAACGTGTGGAGATAGAAAACAGAATTTTGAGGAGGTACATGAGCAGAGCTGATTATCCTATCTGATTCATTCAAGCACGGGGGCGGGGTGAGGGGGTGGCTTCACAAAAGTGCAAGCTAGGTGACTGCACATGACCCCACTCTTAGAAAGGCCCCATCCTTAGCTTAATGCTCTGCTCTCGCTACCTTGAAATTCTTAATAATTTTTGAGCAAGAGGACTACATTCTCATTTTGTATGGAGCCCCACAAAACATGTGGCTGGTCTTGCAGCCACCCCACTCTTAATGGTAACCTTCTCATCACCAGTTGCTAAGGACAGGTTGTGGAGGGGAAGATAATTCCAGGATCAGGGATCTGGAGCACACTTCAGAAACCAACTTGTTCAGTAGACAAGGTAATCATTTCATCTTACAGCTAGAGCTACCAAGGTCCAGAAAGAGAGAGCTGGCTTCCTCAAGGTCAGGGCCAAATCCCGAAAGAGGAGCCAAATTGGAAGGCTAAAGTGATGAGTCTGCAAGGCAGTGAATGCTAAGGCTGACAGTGAGTTTATGTATCTGCTGTACCTCAGCATACCAATGAGGAGATTCCTGTTTGTCACTTAGCTCGGTAAACTTTGGTTGATCTGCTTAAAGCTGAAGGAAGTGAATAAAACAGAAGGGGCTGGGGGAGGGGGTGATTTTTAAACAGCTCAAGAAAACTGTATAAAAGGCCCAGCTTGGGAGAAAGATTGTGAAGGAGGAAAACATCATATACGAACCCCACCCATGTTTGTTACAAAAGGCAGACCTCCACCTAAACCTCAAATAAACTGCAAAAGGCAAAGGCATTCAGGGAATGCCAATATGCTGCCTGATTTAAAATGGCAATCAAGGTTCAAGGAAGCACGTAATTTCAGCTGGCCCCACTTAGCTGGAAAATAGCTCAATTACTTGTAGGTCCCGGTTGCTGTTTTTAGGTTAATGGCTGCATACACCCAGTGAGAGAGCTGAGTCCCAGCAGCTGGTTGAGTGGAAAGCTGGACTAGAAGCTAGACAAATAACTCCACTCCAGGTGGTCTTGCACCTGTTCACATCTGGGTTTGTGGTTTGGGCGGGGTGAAGCCTCCTCTCCCACACATCCACCCCCTCAAAGATAGTCAAGGAACCTAGGCCTGGACATAGAACTCCATCCCCACAGCTCCTGTGCTTGACTCAGTGAAAGGTATGTGGCCCCAAGATGGACCAGTGAAAAAAGAGACCCCCCCAAGACTCTGAAAGCCCTATCAAAAAGTGGCTTCCTTTCCTTCTGAGATGACGAACAGGGTTAATTTGGGGCCGTGAATTGTTCTTTGGTCCCGCTGCAGGAAAAAGCCTGTCTGAAAATGAAGTCAAACAGTGGCAAGAGACAGAAGGAGAGAGACAAGGGTCTAATAATGTTATTTGAATCTGTCCACCAAGCCATATCTAAAGGAAACCAACCCCTTGGATTTCTCATTTCCTTGAGCCCCCAGTTTTGTTTTCTTTTTTGTTTAAGCTTGCCTGGGTTAGGAGTCCGTCCGTTGTTGCTGAAAATGTCTCACTAATATAAAGGGCTTCTGCAACCTAGGCACTGTGTAAGGTGCCGGGATTACAGTAGTGGACGAGACACATGTCACTCCTATATTTGTGGCACTTAGAGTCCAGTGGGATGATGGCAATAAGGAAGCAACTAACTGCACAAATAAATAAAATATAATAACTACACATTGGGATTTGTAAACCAGAAGATCTAAGAAAGGACGTAGGAGAGGAGGACTACTTTAGACTGTGTGATGGGGAAAGGCTCTCTGCTGAGTGCCTTTTAAGCTGAGAGTCAGTGGCATAAAGAATGAGGGACGAGAGTTCCAGGCAGAGCAAACAGGAACTGCTCTTAGGCTTGAAAGGGCCTGATTCATTCAAGGAACTGAGAGAAGGTCTTCATTTATTCAGCCAGTCATCTATGTACCAAATGTCTATTAGGCAGCGGCGTGGTGCTAGGCACAGGGAGACAGAGATAAATATTGACAACTTGGCAATGCATACCTAAAGCCATAAAATGTTCACAGCGTTTGACTCAGCAATTCCAATTCTAGGAATTTAGTCAAAAGAGAACAGAGAAGGATGTCTACAAAGACATAGCTACAAGGATGTTCCCTGCAGCATTATTTATATTTTTAACTTTGTATTGAAATGCAACATACATATACACATTGTGTGCACACACCGTACACACAGCTCAACTATTTTCACCACCTGAACACACCCATATGACTGATACCTAGATCAAGAAAGAGAACGTGACCAGCAGCCCACCAACCCCCTTTTGACCCCTTCTGGTCCTAAGTCCCCCTCCCACTAAGGGTAACTGTTAGCCTGGTTTCTAATAGCATAGATTAATTTTGCCTCTCTTTGTACTTTGTAAAAATGAAGTCACATAGAATATGGTTTATGGGAGTGGGACTGGGGGAGTTGGGATGTCCTGGCTTCTTTTGCTTACTGTTATGTTTGTGAGATTCCACTATATTGTTTACATAGTTATAGATGGCTTATTCTGCAGGGTATGCTATTAGTGGCATGTACCACAAGTTATTAATCTATTCTGCTAATTATAGGCCTTTGGGTAGTTTCCAGACTGAGACTATTTATAAATTGTGCTGCCATAAACATTCTTTTGGTTAACATACGTCTGCATTTCTTTGGGGTGTACACCTAGGAGTGACACAGCTGGGTCATAGAATGCTGGGTCATAGTATCTATCCACTTTAGAAGATATGGTAAACAGTTCAACAAAATGATTCCACGAAATTACACCCCACCAGCTTTTTAAGAGAGTTCTGGGTTCACTTGGTTTTATTTATTTATTTGTTTGTTTGTTTATTTATTTATATTGACTTTAGAGAGAGAGGGCAAGGGGGAGACAGACAGAGAGAAAGAGACAGAGAGGGTTGTTCTACTCACCTATGTATTCACTGGTTGATTCTTGTATGTGTCCTAACCGGGGGGCAGGGGGATCAAACCTGTGGCCTTGGTATATTGAGATGACACTGTAACCAACTGAGCTACCTGGACAGAGCAGTAATTTTCCCTTTTTAAAAATTTCAGGCATTTGATGGCTGTGTCGATATCTAATTGTGTTTTAATTTTCATTTCCTTAATAATTAATACCACTGCAAATGTCTTCAAATGATTATTGGGCATTGGATACCCTCTTTTCTGAAGAGTCTATTCAGGTCTATTCCCCATTTTTTTAATTGACTGGTCTGTTTTATTCTTTTTGGTTTGTAGGAGTTGTACAGGCCATTGGTCAGATACATATGCAAATCTTCCACTTTATGAGGTACCTTTCATTCACTTTGGTGAAAAGGAATTCTTAGTGTTAGTATAGTCAAATTTATCAATTTTTTAATGATTAGTACTTTTCAAGTCCTCAAGAAATTGTGTCCTAGCCCAGGATCAGAAAAAACGTTCTCCTATGTGTTTCCTACTGTTTTCACTTTACATTTAGATCTACAAGCTATCTGAGTTGATTTTTTTGTGGCATGAGGTGAGAAAGGCATTTGAGGAGGAGGGGAGAAATGGTACAACAGCAGTGAAAAGAGAGAGAGAGAGATCAGACCACCCACAAATGGCTGTCGCATCAGGCTAAGGTGTTGAGCCTGCATCCTGAGGGTGATGGGGAACCACAGAGGGATCAAAGGCAAAGACAGATGGGCTCGATAGCCTTTGCTTCCCTTGCAAACTACGCAAAGCCTGAAGAATACTATCACAAGCGGGAATAGCAGTAATATTTTCTGTCTCTGTACTGGACTCCATGAGCTCTCCACTGGCTATGAGGAGGAGAGTCTGAGGAATCTTTCACAATTATCTCCATAGTGGGTTTTCATGTTTTTGACCATGATCCTCAGAAAGAAATACCTTTTGCAACACAATTCGACTGAATTTCACTGGACTGTGTTTAGAAACAACACCAACAACAAAACACTGCCCTAGACTATCAACTCCATGATGGCAGTGACTGTGACTGTGTAACTCCTTTGATTATCGCTACAACCTCTACAAGGGGTGCAATGCTCGCTCCATGGTGGGCCTGTAATGTTACTATTATTATGAAGTATATAGTTACTGAACAAATGAATAGATGTATGGACCAATAAATGATTCAAAATACCTTGCAGACTACAAAGAGTTATATAGATGCAAACAAGTTCTGTTAGCAACCAAACTCAGAGCTGTATTTTTGAGACTGTATGTTGACAAATCACCAGAACCGGATGCTGAGGGCAGAGTGGAGCTGGGATTTAATACCAACAGTGGGTGGTGCCCCTGCACACCCCACTGGAAAGACGGATATTCCTTCCTGGGCCAGGCCGTTCTACATAGTCCTGCTTCCTCTTTTATGGACCCTGAGTAGTTTCGGTGGTATATGGGGAGCATGAGTCAGAGACCAGATGGAGGGTTTTCTCTGATGGCCCAAAGACTGTATCTCAGAGAGTAGAACAAAGGTACAAGGCTACCTTTTTCCCTGAATAAGGATCTGGGCTTGACAAATACACTGCTGTAGACACCTTGAAAGTGCATTTGCCTTAGGGAGGTCACTGGCGATCACTTAAGCCCATCATTTCCTCCCAGCCTCTTGAAACTTATTGATCAGTATCAATTCAAAAGCTCCTCCCACAAGTTCTCAGTAACTGAAGTTCTCTAGTTAAAAAGTCAAGCCGAGGAACCAACTTTAAAAGGAGCAGTTTGCCCAAAGATTAGCAATGTTAACTGGGGCTGAGCAATCACTTCCTCCCTGTGTCAGTATTCCTGCAAGGTTGGGCAATCAAGATCCCATCTGAAGAAAGGCTTGTCAGAAGAAATAATTGTCTTTTTCAAAGAGCCAGAAACCTTCATGATGGATGAAGTCATCACAAAAAGACCTTTAGCTCAGGATTGCATTCACAGTTTAATAGTCTTAGATGACTACATGGAAATATCCAGTGCAATCACATGGAGCCTTTTTCATTCAACAGGCAAGCAGAGGATTAAGACCAGGTTCTGAAGAAGCCTTAGAGTTCAGGATTAAGGAACTTGGGGACACAGGCAGACCTGTGTTGGAATCCAGTCTCCCTTCTTATGTGTTTTTTAAGTAATCACTTTGATTAAGTTAAAGAACACACCCCCTGGAGCTTCAGATTCCTCATCTATAAGACTTCAAAGGTGTTGTTCGGGTTAGAAAAAAAATATGGACAATACTCTAGTACTGTACCTGGCACAATGTAAATACTGAATAAATAGTTGTGTTGCTGCTGCTGGTGGTGATGGTGATGATAATCTTTGTTATTATTTTGTTCTAAATCAATATGAAGAAATATAAGATCAAGTTCTTACTGAGAATCCAGTTGGGAAGACAGGCTGAATTTCCAAATAACCACGGGGTTGAGAATGAGCACATTCCTGTCTTCTTGCCTTTATCCAACTTGTTCCGTCTACCAGAGAAGATGTTTCACACCACGTTCACCTTGTCAAGCACAGCCAGACTTCATTTCAAATGCTGCTATTCCGTGAGGCTGCCCTCAGTCACTTAAGTCTAGCAAGCTGTCCTGCAAGCTCCTGTGTCCCCACCCTCCATTTGTGTGAGTTCCCCTGCAACTCTTCAAGAAGCACTGCTTTCTACCTGAGCTCACTGGAGTGCATTTCTGCTTCTTGCAAACAAAAGAGCTTTGATTCAGATAACCCCCGTGAATGTGGTTTTAAACCCATTGAGTGTGAGGGTGTTGGAAACACAAAGGAGGATGGAAACAGGCCAGACAGGGGTGCAGTGTGGGAGTCATGGGCTGATCATCAACGCTGGTTCAGAGCCCATCAGATCTCTGTGGAGGGAAAAGCAAAAGACAGCCAACATGACCAATTTCATGGAGAACTTCGATAAATTCTTGTCCCAATATATGAAACCACACTACATTGAACACCTAGTGTGTACATGGCTGGGCACTATTTAGGTACTGGCAGGGAATGCAGAGAAGGGTAAAACACAGCCTCTGCCCCTTAGGAAATGACAGTGTTTACTGAGTACAGATTTAGTGCGAGGATGACTAGCTCACATCTCTTTCCATCAGGGGTCTTAAAGCCTGAGATGGAACAGGACAAGATCACATCAAAGAGTATATTCAACAGTACTGTACAAATGGAAAATAGTTTTGTAAATATAATTGACGTTAGTGTTCAGACTAAGAATAATAACAGACTAGGAGTAATAAATGCGTATAATAATAACAGAGTTATGCAGGACTTACTAGCCAAGCACAGTGACAAATCTTTTATACACTTTTATTCTCTGAAGGGAAAGAGTACCCTAGAACTAGGTACTATTATCCCATTTCACAGATAAAGAAATGGAGCCTCTGAGAGACAGTGTCCTTGTCCCAGATCATGAAGCTGGTGAGGAGTAGATCCAGAAATAAACCCACATTTATGTTTAGCAGATTTTTGACAGAAATGCTAACATAATTCAATGGAAAAATGATGATCTTTTCAATAAACAGTACTGGAATAACTGGATATCCATATGGAAAAAAAATCACCTGGAAATAAATCACAGAGCTAAAAGTAAAAGCTAAAACTACAGACTTCTAGAAAAAAATCATAGGAGGAAATATTCACAGCCTTGAGGTAGGCAAATATTTCATAAACATGACATAAAAGTGTAAACCACAGAGAAAAACTGACAAATTAGATTTCATCAAAATAACAACAACAAAAAAAACCACTTTTGCATTTTAAAAGACACTCTCAAGAAACCGAAACAGCAAACCACAATCTGGGAGAAAATATGTGCCATGCAAATATTAGATAAAGGACTTGGAGCCGGAATATATAAAGAACTGAAAATTCAATAAAAAGAAGGTGATTTTAAAAAATGGACATAAGATTTGAACAGACCTTTTAAAAAAGATTATATAAATGTAAATATATATGCATGTGTGTGTGTGTGTGTGTGTGTGTGTGTGATCAACCAGCACATGAGAGGATGTTCACTGTGATGAGCCATTGGGGAAGGACAAAGTGAAACCACTGGGAGGTGCCACTTTGCACCACTGAGAATGACCAGACTTCACTGACAACACCAGGGATGGGTAAGGATGGGAAAGAGCTAGAACTTCCAGAGAGTCCACTTTGACAAACAGTTTGGTGG
The DNA here is from genome assembly GCA_004024845.1 of Tonatia bakeri. NCBI lineage: Eukaryota > Metazoa > Chordata > Mammalia > Chiroptera > Phyllostomidae > Tonatia > Tonatia bakeri. The sequence continues at coordinate 24,321 of PVIA01003048.1, read as the reverse complement.
TTTCTTTTTAAGGTAAACACTCACTCTGTGACCAACAAGTCCACACCTAGGTATTTGCTCAAGAGAAATGAATGCTTATGCCCACAAAAAGATCTTTACAGGAGTATGCACCGCAACTTCATTCATCATAATCAGAAACTGGCAAACTCAAATGGCTGGACAGACTGTGGCTCATCCATACAACAGTATATTACTCAGCAGTAAAAAACAAAACAAAACTGTAATATGTTCAACATTGATGAATTTCAAAAACATCTTTGTGGAGTAAAGGAGATCTGAAACAAAATCCGATGTACCTTATGATTCAGTTTCTATGAAATTCTGGAAAATGCCAAACTAAGCTGCAATGACAGAGAGTAAATTGGTGGTGGCCTGGGGTAGGTGGGGTGCGGGGGCAGATAAGAATTTCTTGAGATGATGGAAGCATTCTCAGTCTGGATTGTCATGGTTGTATGGTACATTTGTCAGTACATTTGTATGCACACTTAAAATGGGCACATATTTTTATACCTCCAAAAAAAAATTTTTTTTAAAGAGTCATGAAACACAGTGAATTGCCCCCCAAGCCTTGCAGCAGGGAGCGGCCTCCATGGGCAGACCCGCAGGGGGAGAAACGTGGGGGTGGGCAACCACAGGAGACCTGCAGGGAACACCTCCGTTTGTAAAATCACTCTCCACTTCACCAAGACCGCTCACGTTCTTCCAGGTTGCGGTCCCGCTCAGGTCCCAGCAGGCACGGCATGCTGGCCCCGCAGCAACAGGGTTGACCAAAGGACAGCAGCCTGGGGCCTCTTTTTTGCACTCAGCTCCCTGGAATCTAGGACAGTAACCTGACTTAGTTCTGAGTTCTTCATGAATACCCTCGTGGCCTCTCTCCTTCTCCTCTCTCACGTGCCTCCTCACTTCCTTAGGAGAATCTCTCTCTCTCTCTGGCTCCCGCTCAGCCCCCAGGGGCCCCTCAGCAGGTCCCTGGGCAGCACAGAGACTGTAATTGTCATGGACTCCCAAGCCTTCTGTCTTTTCTTTCAAGGAAGCCCCAGGAAAACAGTGGGTGGAATAAATCCCATTCTCTGAAGTACTGTTCTTTTAAAAAGCTGGAAAGTTGGGTTGAGGAGTTTGGGGCTATTATTAGCTCCAAACACTATAAAAAGGAAATGCCACTGATAATCTTAGATGGCTGTATTTTCGTATGGGATAACTCAAGCTTCCTTCTTAGAGTTCCCAGTCATAAGAAATACTTAATAAAAATACTACCTTAGGTCGTACCCTCAAACCCAGCTGAACATTGCTGAAATCCGTTGGGGCTAGTCAAGTTAGGACTGACTGGGAAAACGAAGACCGCGTATTTAGAACACTTTTATGGCTGCTCCCTTCTGAGTGGCTCAGGTCTGTCCTACTGGAGGAAAAGAACTATGCACAAATACTTATTTCTTGGGACTATGTGGAGGCAGCGTGGCAAAGGGGGTGGTATGCAGGCTCTCGTCAGACTTACTCGAGCTTTGTCCCTGTGTGGCATCAGGCAAGTCGCTCAACCTTTCTGGGCTTCCCCTACAAAAGAGTTGCCGTGAACCCTGCGAACTAATGCCTGATGTCTGGCACTTGGGAAACTTTCAGTAAATGTGAATTCATCGCTAGCTGGCTCTCACCATGGGGACTACAAAAGCCTTGTTTTGTCTTTGGGAATTCTGTACTCTATCATGATACAGAAAGCATACAGATGGGGGGATAAAAGAACAACACTAATGAATGATGAGATCTCGTGATGGTAAGTTTGCTAAAAAGCATGAACTTTAGTTTGCAGACTCTGCTGGGCCCCTGCTTCCAGATTGATTGGAGAGCAATTTGTCGATGTGTGTCAAAAGCCTTTAAAAATGTGTTTGCCCTTGGGAAAACAATGAAGCTTGTGAGCAGAGAGTTAGCCAGGATATGCTCAGAGTAGCAAAAGCTTGGTAACAGTCTACATGTCTAACAACAGACATCAAATGCATAGTTAGACATTATAATCGATGAACATTTACATAAAGCAGGTTATAAAACAATATGTACAATGAGGGTCCATTTGTACATATTGGGTATGACCTGAAGTAGTGTTTCTGTTAAAAAATTCTTGTAACCAGGAACTCTAAAAAGGAAGCTTGACTAGTCCCTTATAAAAATACAAGCATATAATAGCTGTATATCTATATATCTATATCTATATTGAGATCTATATATTTATATATGTATCTAAATATAGTCTATAGACCTTGGCTTAACACAATGGCTTCATGTATGGGTAATACTTTTAGGTGAACTTTTTGTTTCATTCATTTGTATTTCTATTGCTTTTATATAAGGAAAAAAACAATTTTTTAAAAGTTTGATTAATGTTGAAAACAGAAAGAGAGAACAAACACAGCACAGTAAGCATGGAAGTAGTGACTCATTTTTTACTTGACATTTCTACCAATTCTGAGCCCTTGTTTCCCTTCCTACAAATACAGACTCACTGAGTAGCTTTGGGCAGATCCCTTCCTCCCTGACTCTCAGTTTTCCATTTGTAAAGTGCATGAGCTGCGATGGGTCAGGGACACACTTCTGTTTTGAATGTCGACTCCGTAGCGTTACTAGGGACTACCTGGACTGCCTCTGTGAAAGCAGGCAAGGGCTCTGTGACCAACAGTGCCTGTCATCAACAGAAGAAGGAGGAATGACACGCACTCCATGACAGAAGGACAATGCCATTCCCATATGTAGACTAGACAACCTAACGATCTCTTAGAACTCTATGAGTTTGGAGCATCTTGAAGCAAACATATCAACCCAAATCTGGGAAATTGTAGGGGTTCGGAGTAGCTAACTCCATGTATTCACTTCGGTTAGGTTGTAGCAGATCACTAATTTTCCACCTTACTTCACAGGATGCAAGGCATGACTTGGAATTGGCTGAGGGAGAAAGTTATGCCAGTTGTGTCTCCAGTGTATTTTCATCCACCACCTCTTGTCCCAACAAGGGCTAACTCTGCAGCTGTTACTCAACTTCTTCAATAGGAAACCATTTGAACACCACAGCTGTTAGAAACCTAAACCTGATTTCAGCTTTGTTCTTGGTCCACGTCTCATGTTTCGTGAGAGTTTCTAAAAGCCACACTTCTGGGGATTGAGTCAGAGAAAGCCACTTCTCCTAACCATCCACCCAGGAAGTAGAAGGGCTGGGCGCTCATTCCCGAGGGGGACTTTCCAGTATGAAGTGGAGCTTTTTCCCTTCCTGATTCAATGGAACAAGGCCCCTTGACAGGGTGCCAACGTTCCCAAAGTCATACGATGAATTCAACTTCCACCCAGTTTAGCCACTGGCAAGCAGACAGAGATGCTTTGGCAAGCACTCTGGCTCTCACAGCTTGGCTATTTGGAGGAAGGGGCAGTCTGGAGGGCTTTCCTGTATATCAAGTTCACCATGCTAATCTACCCTAGCTTCCACAGAGAACAGCAGGCTGTATTCAGGGGTCTCAGCAACAGCTGTGCCTTCCAAACCAAGACGCTGTTGAGAAAGATGATCCTAACGTGGGCTGTGTGTTTCAGTGGGATTTGGTGGGACTTTCCTACTCAAACGGCCCTTTGTGTGCCTCTAAAAGATGAGGCATTAACCTCACGCGTGGCCAAAGCATGATTGATGACTTGGAGTTCTCAATTTACTTTTGGCTGGTGCTCAGAACTCAACCGTCAAAAATGCCTGGGTATCTGATGGACAATGCCCGGCTTGTTCAGACTTGTTTTTGATGGAGTAGGGAGACCCAGGTTTGCTAAGCTAACCAGAGCTGGACTGTTACAAAGGATGACTCCAAACTTCCTCTTAGGGCAGTAGAATTGTGTCCTGAATCAGTGGCCTCTATTATCACTTTTGTTTATATTGGGCATCTTTACCTACTTCCGGGTCTTCTCTGATATCTGCCCACTTGTTACAAGGTGTGGCCCTGATCAAGACTGGGGCATCAGGAAGTCGTGTGCTCAAGTCACTTTTACCCAGCTCCAGAAAGTCAGCTGCTTGGTCATGGTGCCTTCTCAGGAAGACACTTTGCAAGTGCTAGCACTTCAGACATCATCAGTGCTCTGGACTGTCTTCTCAGGCCAAAGGGAGTCAGAAGTTGACCTGCTGTACCCTGCCTCTCACATTAAATGCCAGGCACAGTGGTATATAGTAGGTGCTCAAAAAAGTGTAACTCCTACCTATTAACTAATGCAACCAATATTATTAAACACGTCACATGTTGCAGGCACAGTGCTAGGTGTTAAGGATAGTGCATCAAGCAAGAAAGGCAATGTTCCCACTCTCTTGGAGCTTTAAGCGGTGGGGGTTGATTGGGAGAAACAAAACAAGGAAACAAGTTAATTGCAGATGGCAGAAAAGTGTTTATATTTATCTTGTTAGTGTAAAATTCCTCCTGTTCAAGCTCTCTCCACCTCTTTATCTATGTACTGGGAGCCACTCTCAAGTTTAAAAGAGTTTAACAATTGTATTAAGTATGAATTTGGAAAGGCATTGAACTACTAGCTCTTAAAGTGTTGGGATAAGGGAGGGAGGGAGGGAGAGAGAGGGAGAGAGAGGGAGAGAGAGAGAAAATGGGGTGTTGGTGGGAAGAATCCTGACACTGTGCCACAGCTCCCAAACACTATTTTGGTCTGAACCCTGGTGGGCTTCAGACTCACCTGGGGAGCTTTTAAAAGATGCAGACTCCCAGCTCCCATCCTGAAATCTTGAATTCTGGAATGGTTTTAAAGTTTCCTGCTCATTCTGATGGGCCATCCAGACATGGGAAGCACTGCTTGTCAGCCGGCCTGTGAATCCCCACCAAGGCTGACACTGTAGGGCTGGGCCTGTTATTCTACTGGTCACCATATACTTAGTTTTCTAGTTTCTAGGATATTTGCCCTAACTGGCCCTCAGGGCACTTAGAATCTAGCAATCTATATAAATGAAAAGGAAGGGGAATACAAAACAGGAACAACGAACTTAGTCTCTGAGTTTCAGAGAAAACTTTCTGGAGGGGAAATCTAGATTAGTTAGAATTTGGCTCAGCTGTATTTAACAGAGAACACAAAATTACACTGGATTAAACCAGAGAGAAATTAATTTTTCTCATATAAAAGTCTTAAGGAAAGTAACCCATGCTGGTATTTGCTTTAGATTCCTTTGTGGCTTTTCTACCACACTCAGCACAGGCCTCTGTGGTCCAAGATGGTTACTCAGATTCCAGTCATCTCTTCCATATCCTGCCAGTAGGAAGAACACAGGAGCAAAGGAGGACATAACCTCTCCTTTTAAAGGTATTTTCTGGAAGTTGTACATGAAATGTCCATTGACATCTTACAGCCTGGAACTTAGGCACTGAGTCACACCTTGCTTCAGATGAAACACAGTTAAAAATATAGGGTTTTATCACTGGGGAAAAAAAAAGGAAAACAGCCAGTGGGACACAGGGGCAGAGCTGTAAGCTGAGACGTGAAGAATGAGAAGCAATGGGCAAGGGAAGTCACAAAGCAAAGACTACCCAGAAGCACTTTTCTTTCCACATGCTCTATTTCTTATCCTTCTTATTATGACCCAAGTCCCAACAATAATGAGCCTGCCTCCCTAGCCAATCAGTGCTCAGATCTAAAATGACCTCTCAAATGATACCAAAACCTACCATGTCACGGAAATAATGGCTGCTTGGAGATACCCCTTCCTTCTGTTCTATAAAAGAGCTCACCCTGAAATCTCATCATTGAAGTTTACTGGGACGAATTACTGAAACAGATTAGGAAAAAGTACAATCCTAACCCTTTCTTGGGATTAATTCTGGCACATCTGCCTGAAGCACTATTATGCAGATATAAAGGGTGATCACATGTGCAACTATAGTGTGTAGTAAAGAGCTCATGAGAAAACACTGAGGAAATCCAAATGTGTGCATGTGCCTGTCTTATGATTATAATTGTGTGAAAATGGGTGTATATGTGCAAATATTAGGAAAAAATCATAAAAACAATTATCAGATAGATTAAAGGTATACTTCAATGAAAATTTCCTTTAGAAATACTGTTTTCATAACGGGTAAAATTTGAAGTAAGTTTTGCAAACTTTACATAGTGTCAAAGGTAGGAGTACTTAAGAATCACATGAGGAATTTACTTAAATGCAGATTCCCAGGCCATAGCCAGAAATATCTGATTTTATAGGTCTGGGAAATGCCTGCATTTTTTTTAAGTTTAAATGCATTTTATTTTTAGACAACTTACCTGACATGTTTTTTTTCTTAAAAAACAATGCCTCTGCTTCAAATAAATCAAGGTCAAAATAAATGAGGAGCTCAAGATAACATCAGTTTTGTTTGTCCCAGTCATGGTGTGTGCGTGAAAAACAGCAGCCAGGTATGATGATAGATCCAAATTGTCAACTATTAGCATTTTCTCATTTCCTAAGCCACCCTCAAAGGAAATCGTGCATGGGGCCCCACCATCCGCACAGCGGTGCAGCAGGGCAACCATGCCATCTGGATTCATGTTTTCACCAATAAAGAACCGGTAAGTTTTTGAAATTAGCAAGGATGTGCTTAGTTTGTTCTACAGCCCCTGTCATAAAAGGCTTTACTCTTGCTGGCCTCTGTCCTTCAAGATTCCCTTTGATTGCTTCCATGTCATCTTTGATGTCCTTCCTTTAGTCTTCTTTTGTGAAGATGGTTTCCTGCAAGTGATGGCTCAGGACAATGACACCACCAGGCATTATGGTGCTTTTGGTACCTTCGCCCTTGGAAACCTTGGCAGAGGTATTTCCACCAATAAACAAGCCATCAGTGTCACTCTCTGTCCTATTGACCATCTTCCCCTGTACCTCCAGGCATAGCCCATCTGAGATCCGGATCGTGTGGCTGTCGGAGAACATCTCATTGTGGCTGATGAGGTCCCAGTGGCTGATCGTGATGGAGGCTGGAAGGAGACCAAAGCGGCACTGGCTGAGTGCGGTCCAGAACTGAGCACAGTGTCGCTGGAGCGGTGCTAAGGGGGATGGGGAGAGGAATGGCTGCACTTTTAACGAGTACCCCAGGTCCTTTTGTTGGAAGTGAGGCAATGATCACATTGGAAAAACACTGAAACAGCTGGTGTCTCAGAGGCACTTACTAAAGTATGAAGTTGGGACATTATCTGTGCCAAAGCCACCCAGCATACACTGTGCTAAAGACTCGAGGCCAATATTCCACTATCATTTTTGGGGAAACAGGAAGAAAAATTAAAACAAAGACTCCCTGGTAACAAAAATGTCTTCTGTCCCTGGTTTATAAAGTAAAACATCACTAAAAGGTAGAGCTTTTGGTAATTTTTCTTTTAGTCTCCCAAGTAAACTTGAAGCTGTCTGATAAAAGCACCCTTGATTATTAACAGTTAACATGTCTCCAGCTCTCTTCCAGTCCCCACCCTTCCTAGAAGTTACCCCGTGCCTTTGCCGTAGGTCGGACATAAATTCAGCTAAAATCTGCCTTTTTGAATGAAGCAGGGCAACTTAAAACTAAATCTGGACCCCAGAGTCTACATAAGCCAGCCTTCTGGATGATTCTATATCCATGTTATTCATTGTGTAAAGTGACCAGTTTGTCTCAGTTGCCAAGGAACTTCCCTGTTTTGGCACTGAGAAGTTCCATGACCCTGAACACCCTGTCCTTCAGTACCGGGATGGCTGGTCATCCCACACCTTTCCATTGCCTTTGGCCTATGTAATAATGTAGAGCTTCAAAGAAAAGACATTCTCCAGGAAGTCTGGTCAGCCTCCCAGACAGTGTGTCAGGGAACATAGGGGCAAACACTTAGCTTTTGAAAGATCTTCCTTTGAAAAATAATACATGTAAGATCCTATTCATTGTTTTTTTTTAACAAACACTTTCTTTTTTAAAAAATTTATTTATTTTATTTTTAGAGAGGGAAGGGAGGGAGAAAGAGAGAGAGGGAGAAAAAGAAACATCAATATGCGGTTGCTGGGGGCCGTGGCCTGCAACACAGGCATGTGCCCTGTGCCCTGACTGGGAATCGAAACTGCGATGCTCTTGTTCGCAGCCTGCGCTCAATCCACTGAACTATGCCAGCCAGGGCAAGATCCTATTCATTGTTGTTAGAAATAAAAATATTCCTGAGGTGGTTTCAGAGGAGCCAGAGACATAAAATTATAGCAAACAGCCCTTTCCATCTTCCCTTGGTTCCTACAAGCATTCATCACCTAATGAAAAGCCTACCAATGTTTGTATGTGTTTTAGCATCAGAAAGAAGACATGTAAGGTTGAGCCAGGCAATCAGAATGCAGAACATACAAATAAAGAGTAAATCTGTCTAGAAGATATGGGATTTTTCATCAAATAAACTTAGATAGAAAGTAACTATTACACTTTAATTTTACTGTAAAGACTTTGGAATTTTTGTAATATCCTGAAAAGATGATTCAGAAAGCTAAAAAAAGGATGTGCCTCAACATCCTATTCCAAAATATAGAAAACTTTCAGAATTACCCTGCCTACTGAATACATTAAAATTATACTTCTTTAAAATATTATAATTCATAGAATACCCACAATTTCATTTCAAAATCAGTTCCAAGCTTCAACTTTCAAAAGTAGTCTATATTTTTGACTCAGGAATAATCGTACTGACAGCTGGTTTACACTGTGAAAAATGTGCTTGTGTGGGAGTTTAGCACATTTGCCGAACTTGAATTCCCAGGTGCAATATCAACTTTCATTAAAAAGTCAACAATGACAATTTACAATTATTTTTCAGCTCTTCATTTTTTTAGACCATCAGATACTTATTGCAGAAAACATTTTATCTGGCCACTGGCTTCTCACAGTAAAAGATTTAAGGAGAGCAATACAGAAAACCATGTGCGAAGTCAACAGCTAAAAAGCAAAGCCACCAGATCTAATTGCAATTAATATTTTCCAAAGTGGACTCTCTGAGATGTTAGTATACATCATGTTCAAATGAAAAAGAGGTTCTCAAGCTATATAACTTTGGGATGTGATAAACGAGTTCAACATGTTCCTTCACTGCAAGACTTCTGAGAACCTTAACAATGATGACGGCAGAGTCCAAGGTGGGGGCTTGGTATGTGCTTCCCAAACTTAGGTGACCAGATAGCGTCCGGTACCTGAAAAGTCTGGGTTCCAACTAATACACTTAGAGGAACACTGCCCTTTCCTTTCTAAATTTGGTAAGTCAGCTACTCAAAAGTTGAGACTAACCCTATTTCAAGTCTATTTGCAGTGAAAACAGTTTTTATTCGCAGATAGCCAGAGTGCAGAATAGTTGGACATTCTAAGCCTATTGATATTTCAACATACTGTTAAAGGAGGCTATTTTTATTACAAATATCAGTAGCTTCCAGTTTATAATAAAAACAAACAAAGCAATGAGACCTATTAGAAAGTCGTTGTGGCTTCAAGCTTAGAGAATTTCCCTTTGATGACTTGGAGAGGCAGGTGAATGAATGCCAGTGGGGCAGAGCTTTGTATAGTCCATAGAGCTCTAGTCAGAGCCAACAGTGGGTTGAAGAACTAGAAACAAGCAGATGTGGGCACTTGTAATCAGGTATATTTACCTGCAACTGCGTACTTTTCAACATCAGAGCTACTCACATTTCACAGCCCGAATTATACAGTGGATTTGTAAACTATCTAAACTTCTGACTGGAGCACTGAGGAAGAGGAGCAGGAAGATTAAAGAGTTGCTAAACCTTAACAGCTATTAAAAAGAAAATTGGGGAAGGAATTGGTGGTGTAGACCTAGCCTGAAGACAAGTAGTCAGGAAACACTGATGCATGCTCTGTGTCATTCCTTACACAGGGAGATCCCTAACTAAATTGTCTTAAGAATAAGGTCTGTGATCAAAACCCAATTTAACATTAAGTGAGATGGGGTAAAGAGGGTCAAATATCAAATGCATTTTTTCCTTCAAGGTGTAGACATCAAGCGTGAGACAAATGTTTCTTTAGTTTCAAGGTGAAGCAACATTTGCTCTCTGCCAAGAAATTAGTTTGCTCTTTAACCACATTGAAATGACATTGCACAGAGTAATAAAGATTGTAACATATGAAAATAAAATTTTTATTGGGAAGAGGAAATTTTACATACAATTAAGTATAGGGTTGATGAAATGTAATACATAAACAACCTTTGCTTAAGGAACAAATACAGATTGAGCAAAGGAAGACGTTGAAAGCTTAGAACAGGTTCCCAACAATTTCTAAGCAGGTTTAAGTAACAAGATCTCAATTTGCATAAATTGTACAGATTATTGAGGGAAAAGGTATTGGTTTGTGGCTATTTCCGATCATCAATTCACTCTGTGTCTTGTAGATCTCTTTTACCATGATCCCATCATTGGTGATCCCGATCCCATTCTAAAAAGGTTCTCTCCATCCATAAGTGGGCACTTACCAAGAGGTCACATTGCAAGTAGGATTTTTTTTTTTGTTCTTTGTGAATAAACAGATCTCAACATGCTCTTACATGAACTCCGTGGTTTTAAAGACAGCTGCTTGAACCAAATCTGGAAGAGCCCTTACAATATGAGGAGTGCTTAAGTCACATGGACGTTTGTGTTAAGAGTTTGAAAATGGCTTTGGGATATGGGCACAACATCTTCATTAGTAGAGTTTTGGTCTCATGTAAGCTAACAGAATCTGTAATTCTGGAGGCTAAGTAAAAATAAATATCTGTAGGTGGTATGGAAAGCATCCTCATTTTAAGGATGCTCATTTTGCCAATTTCTATCCCCCAAACAGAAAACATCCAACATGAATTATTTTATCTATGTTTATTTAATTATAACAAAAGTAGAACAATGAATACCAAATGGAAAAAGATATTCTAAATAGATGATCAAAATGTTCAGAGACAGAAATGACTAATTTAGGTGAAGGAATTACTTCAGGTGACATTAAAACATTTGCAACTTATAACTGGTTATCAGTATAAATTAAATGTGGTAACTGAGTCCCAATTCACTAAAAGTTATCAAAATATTTTCAAAATGTTACATAAAAATTGACATCCATAAATATTACATAAAGACCAAACAAAAATCACATAAAACAAATAAATAAATGTATCCTGAAATAAATACAAATCACGTTTGTCATGCCGGATGTATATTCCCTTTTCCCTCACATGTAATTGTGAGGATTCAGAATTTTTCTTGTTCCAAGAGAAAGTGACGATAATATATGTTGATGCAAATTTCTGCCATAAAAATAAACTACTTTGTATCTTAAATATCCCTACGATGAAACACCAGGACTCCAGTTTCACTAATAAAAACTTAATGAAGGCATAAATTGCATTTGGTTTGACTCCTCAAATCATGGCTGAAAACTCTCAGCAAAGCATTCTAGGCATTTTTTTTTTCCCCTCACACCAACTGACCCAGAATATATTTTAAGAAATGTTTATTTTCTGAGCATATTTGTTTAAAAATTATAAATTCCTGAGCACTTTTTCTTCTTTCTCCTCATCACTGTCAGTGACGTTGACTTGCTGGACGCTAGAGGGAGTGGATGTGGGGACCGTCAAGACGTTCTCCAAGACGCCGATGTCCAGCTGCGGCACGAGAGTTAGGTACTCTTCCCCGCCGTGGCTGTGGCTGGTGTAGTAAGGGGCCCCGTCCACGCTCTCACAGCTGCGAGAGTCTTCACTGTGTGTGCGTTCATCTGTGTAGTCTCTGAAAGAATAGTCTCTGTTTAAAGCTGAAAACATAGCCTCATGTTTTTGGTACCTGTCTTCATAATAGCCAAGGCATTCTGGCATTGAACTTGGAAAGTTTCCATAGCCAAAGGGAGGCCGACTATAAGGGCACGTGCTGCAGCAGAAAGACAAAAAAAGAATTAGATCTTACCTTGCCCAGATACTGTCCTGCACACAGACTAATTGATTAAATTTAACTGCATCCTCTTTGGGGTCTGGGAAATTCCTGAAATAACTTTTCTGCTACCACTTCACGTATTCGTGTGCCCTTTTACTACTGCTTAGCCCCAACATAAAATAAATGGCGAAGTAAACTCGAGACTGACATACTCAGTAGACTATTACCTATTATCAGCCTTCGGCTTCCTGTTGAGACTTGATAAAGAAAATTGCTAATCTGGGCCTTTCCCTCACAATGCCTCATGCCATGTAAGGTTTTGGAAATGCGGGCATGTGCTGTGCTGCTTTAGAAGCTGGCAGGAAGCAGTGCAGCAATTATTCTTAAGAGTATTTGAAATAAAGCTTATGAAGGAAAGATGTATAACTAGGTTGAAATCAAGAGATCCTGGGGAAGCCCTGAAACAGAGGATAACAATTTAACTTTTTAATTGACATTCAATAATGAAGTAAATTGAAAACAGTCAGTACCAGAAAGATTTAGAACTGATGCTAAACTGCCATTGTAAAGATATTTCCCCCTCAAAATTTTCCATTCAAACCCACTTGTCAAAATATATATATATTTTAAAGTATTTATTTTCCCTTCGAAAGGCACAGAAGAGGCAAGGTAGGAAGAGGTACCCTGTGTAGAGAAGTCCAGCCAAGACTTCCCTGGACTCAGGGACGCCACCTAGTGACCGATAATGTAAACACAGTGAACACTCTCATTAGCAACACCCATTTCATGCTCCCACATTTTAAAAAGGAGTCAACTTTGTTTCCTCCTCTTGAAAAACATAAGTATGATCAACTACTAAACTATCATCTCAAACTCTTTGAAAATACTCTTTATTCAGTGCTTCTGTGTTTCTAAGTGCTAGGGACCTTGCCCATGTTAAATATCACAAATGCAAGGCAAAGTTTCTCGAATGTTTCAGGTGTCCACTCCTACTGCCACATCCTCATTTGGGCATTTTTACTTTAATACCCATGTCCTGAATGCTGTGCTTCCAGCTGCTGTGACTCGGCTCCTGCAACTGTTCCACCTCCAGGTTCTCCATCCCTTGAATTCCAGAAACTTCAAGGCAGTGCTTCAAGCTGCCTCCACCACCAAGCATTCACATCAGCTAGAAACAATTCAACCACTATTTTCCCCTGGACTGACTGAATGTAGGCAAGATACTAGGCATGCGTTGGTGGAGAATTGGTTTTAAAAAGCTCTAAAATCTAGGTACGTACTAGGCATGTGCTCAAGTCTACAGTGCACACACCACATGGCTATAGTGGTGTGTTAGGAAAAAAATTAGAGTTATATCCAAAAAACAAAATGATCAATTAAGACAAGGGTAATCCTTAAAGGTTATATGGGTGAAAATGATCAACCATAGAAGCATGGCGGTATAGTGGAAAAAGCATCGAATAGAATTATCAGAATAATGATATTAGCCAGCATGCAATACGCATTTACTATGTTTTCTAGGCATGTCTAAGGAATGATTCTAAATATTCCTTAGAATCACTCTATGAGATAGATATTATAATATCTCCACCTTACAGATGAGGGAACAGAGCCTTAAAGGGATTGAGCTACTTGCTCGAAGTCATATGCTTGGTAAGGAGTAGAACAGAACCGGGCAGACTGACTCCAGAGCTTGCTCTCCCGCCCACCACGGCACGCCACCACAGCACGCTGCCACGGCATTAGCCCTAGCTGCACCACTGACAAGCCTGGTCTTAAGTAAATCTTAAGCTATCTGAACCTTAGGGCCCGCTTACATTAAATAGGGATAATATTGCCTGTTCTATCAACTTAAACTCTAATTTTCTCACAAAAATACATATTTTCACAGAAAAGGCCTAGACACCCTGTTAATTCAGTAGCAATAACATGCCTATTGTCCAAATTGATATTTCTAAATATCACTTTCAGTTAAAGAAACTTGGACATCTTGGTAAAATGGCTGATTCCAGGTCTGGTATAAATAAGGTACAAGATGAGTCTGGGACATATTGTGCCAGATAGGGGAAAAAGAAGTTATTAAATCAATGATCAAGGACACAGGAGCAAAGTTGTAGCCAACTGTACAAAAAACTGAGAATCAGAAGATATAATAAATAATGACTGTAAGGCATTAAAACAGACCAAATATGTAAAAACCCACTTGTTCATAATGATATTGCCAAAACAAAACAAGAATCACTGACATGTGGAGAGAATCAAGAGGTGATCCTGCCCTTCCATATTCCAGAGGAATCAAATAGTGGGTGAGGGAAAGTTTTTCTTCATAAGAGAATTTGAGCTATTGAATGAAGGAATATCAAATCAGAAAATCACCATTTTCTACTTTCATGGTTCTAGGTAACAAACAACATAGCTACTAAAATAATTACGCTGGTGTTTCTCAACCTTAGGTGACCACTAGAAGTACATGGGGAAACTTTTGAAGAATACTGCTGCCCAAGTTCTAACCCCCCCAAATCTGACTTATTTGGTCTGAGATCTTCAAGTTATGCTACAGCAGGGAAGAGAATTGAGAAGCACTGCTTTAGGTGGGGAAACCTATGATCAGACTGGTAATTCCTGAGCCCACAAATCAATCTTACATCACTAATAAAAAAGACTTTATGGACCCCTTGATGTGATGCAGTACAGAGTCCAGAGAACCTCCTATGAGGTATCATTGCAAAAAAAAGGAAAAAATTTAACCTGAATCCATCCAGTTAAAAGATCCAATTGTCATTTTACAGGAAAAATGTGTGATAAGGAAGCATATTAAATAATATCCAAGGATGTAATAAGCAAATCCAGGATGTGGATAATTTCTTGTTTCTTCAATAAATACACAGTATTTTAAAAAAAGGGTAAATATTCTTGTAGCATAAAGGAGGCTTAAGAAACATAATCATATCCAATGTGTATTCCTTGCTTGGTTCTTGTTTTAGACAAACCAATTGTGAAAAGACTGTCCTGAGACAATGGAGAAAAATTCAACAGTAAGTAATTATAAATTTTTAGGTGTAAAAATAGTAAGAGGTCATTTTTTCCCATCCTTAACTAGTAAATATACATACTGATGTATTTACAGGTGAAATTATATGATGTCTGTAAGTTGCTTTAAAATACTGAAGACACCTTCCCACAAAAGGAAGGGGAACTAAATGAACCAAGGTAATTGTTGGAGTTGGGTGATGGGTACACGAAGATTAGTTCCTCTGCTTTGCATATGAAAATTTCTACTACAAAATGGTAAATAAAACAAAAAGAAAATATTATTCATAGCTTCTCTGACTTTGTAATATGCATGTAAGGTTCCTCCATGTCTTTTCATGGCTTGATAGTTCATTTCATTTTAGCACTGAATAACATTCCGTTGTTTAGATGCACCATAGTTTATCTACTCATCTTAAGAATAAAGCTGCCATAAACATTCATATGCAGGTTTGTGTATAGACATAAGTTTCCAATTCATTTGGATAAATACCAAGAAGTGAGAATGCTGGATCATGTGGTAAGGGTATTTTTAGTTTTGTAAGAAACTGCCAAACTGTCTCCCAAAGTGGTTGTACCATTGTGCATTCTCACCAGCAATAAATTAAGAGTTTCCTTTGCTCCACACCCTCACCAGCATTTACTGTTGGCAGTGTTTTGGATTTTGGCCATTCTGATACATGTGTAGTAGTATCTCGTTGTTGTTTAAATTTGCAATTCCCTAATGAACCCAAGGGACATCTTTTCATATGCTTAATTGCCATCTGTGTATCTTCTTCAGTAAGGTGTCTGTTCAGGTCTTTTGTTCATTTTCAACCAGGTCGTTCATGTTCTTATTGTTGAGTTTTAAGAGTTCCTTGTGTATTTTGGATAACAGTCCTTGATCAGATATATCTTGCACACATATTTTCTCCCAATCTGTGCCTTGTCTTCTCATTCTCTTGATACCACATTGTTTGATACTGTAGCTTTGTAGTAAGTTTGAAATTAGGAATTGTAAGTCCTCAATTTTGTTTTCCTTTTTCAAGATTGTTTTAACTACTGTTGGTCACTTATAGTTCATATGAATTTTAGGATAAACTTTCCCATTTCTGCAAAAAAGGCCATTGGGATTTTAAGAGAGATTGTATTGATTCTGTAGATCACCTTGGGAAGTATTTCCATCTTAACAATATTAAGTCTTCTAATGCAGGGGTGTCAAACTTATTTTCACCTAGGGCCACATCAGCCTCGTGGTTGCCTTCAAAGGGCCAAATGTAATTTTAGGACTGTATAAATGTAACTACTCCTTAACTAGGGGCAAGGAGCTCAGCGCTGCTGAAGTGTAGAAACAAGGTGGAGGGCTGGATTCAGGCCACGGGCCTTGAGCTGGCCACCTGTGTTCTAATGCATGAACACGTACACATTTCCATTTACTTAGGTCTTCTTTCATTTCTTTCAGCAAGGTTCTATAGTTCTCAGTTTACAAGTCTTGCACCTCTTTGGTTAGATTTATTCCTAAGTATTTTGTCCTTTTATTATTACTTATGCTATTATAAATGAAATTGTTTTCTTAATATCCTTTTTGGACTTTGCTCTTTGCTTGTTGCTAGTGTATAGAAATACAAGTGGGCATCCTTGTCTTGCTCCCAATCTTAGGCAGAAAAGCTCTGGTCCTTCATCACTGACTAAAACTTTAAGTGTTGGCTTTGGACAAATGTTCTTTACCATGTTGAGGAAGTCCCCTTCTGTATTCTTACTTTTCTGAATAACTTTGAAATTAGGAATCAATTTTTATCATGAAAAGGTGTTGAATTTCATTGCATGTTTTTTCTGCATCAGTTGAAATGATCAAGTGGTTCTGTGCCTTCATTCTATTAATGAAGTCCATTGCACTGATTGATTTTCAGATGTTGACACCACTCCCGGGGTCAGTCCCACTCGTTCTTGGTTTGTGATCCTTTTACTGTGCTGCTGGAGTCAGGGTGTGAGAATTTTGCTGAGTATATTTCACATCTATATTTATAAGATATATTGGTCTGCAATTTTCTTTCTTGTGATATCTTTTTGACTTTGGTAACAGCAATGTCAGCCTTAGAAGTGTTCCCTCTCACATTTTAAGCGTTTGAGAGTAATGATGTTAATTCCTCTTTAAATGTTTTGTAGAATTCACCAGTGAAACTATCTAGTCCAGGGCTTTTCTTTGTTGGGAAGTTTTTGATTACTGATTCAATCTCTTGATACAGGTCTATTCAGATTTTCTGTTTCTTCTTAAGTCAGTTTTGGTAATTCATGTATTTCTCCATTTTATCTAGGTTACCTAACTTGTTGGCATACAATTATTCATTGTATTGTTCTATAATCATTTTTATTCCTGTAGGATCAGAAGTAATATAACCAATTTCATATCTGATTTTCATAGTTTATGTCTTCTTTCTTTTTTCTTAGTCTAGATAAAGGTTTTGTCCATTTTGTTGGTCTTTTCAAAAAGAATAACTGGTTGACTCTTCTCTATTTCATTAAATTCTCTATTGTTTTTCTATTCTTTATTTCATTTATCACCAATCATTATTTTTCCTTCCTTCTGCTAGTTTCGGATTTTCTTTCCTCTTCTTTTTCAGTTCCTGATGGTATTAAGTTAGATTGTAGATCTGATATCTTTCTTTTTAACTATAGGTCATCACAGCTATAAACTTCTCTGTTAGCACTGTTTTCACTATAAAATCCCTTAAGCTTTTGTATGTTGTATTTTCATTTTAATTTACTTCAAAGTATTTTCTAATTTCCTTCGTGATGTCTCATTCGACCATTGGCTGTTTAAGAGTATGCTGCTTAATTTCCATATATTTGTGAATTTTCCACTTTTCTTTTTGTTATTGATAACTAGTGTTATTCCATCATAATTAAAGAAGAAACTTTGTGTGCTTTCAATCTTTTAAAGTTTTTGAAACTTATTGTGTGATTTAACAATGGTCTATCCTACAGGATATATCATATACACTTGAGAAATGTTACATTTTATTATTAGTTGGAATATTTTATATATAATATATAATAATTATACATTTAGATCTAGTTGGTTTGATCAGTGTTGTACAGTCTTCTATTTCCTTACTGATAGTCATCCATTTTTGGGATGGTCTTCTATCCATTATTTAACATTAAGTATTCACAGATAACAAAGAAAAGCTGAAACAAGACAAGGATATCCACTCTTGCCACTTTTATTCAACACAGTATTAGAAGTCCTAGCCAGAACAATTAGGCAAGAAAAAGAAATAAAAGATATCCAAATTAAAAGGAAGACATAAAACAGTCTCTATTAATAGATTATAAAAATCTACTAATCTACTACTATAAGTAGATCATAAAAATCTACTAATAGAAAACCCTGGGGGTGGGTGGAAAAAAAAAAAGAAAACCCTAAAGATGCCACAAAAAAACTGTTAGAACTAATCAATGAATTCAATAAATTTGCAAGATACAAAATCAATATACAAAAACCAGTTGTCTTTCTATACACTAACAACACACTATCAGAAAATTTTAAACAACAATCCCATTTACAATTGCATCAAACAGAATAAAATACCTAAGAATAAATTGAACCAAGGAGGTAAAAGACCCATACACTGAAAACTATAAGATACTAATAAAAGAAATTGAAGAGAACACAAACAAATGAAAAGATATTCCATGTTAACATTAAAATTTCCACACTCTCCAAAGCAATCTACAGATCCAATGCAATGACTATCAAAGTTCCAATGGCATTTTTTTTCAGAGAAATAAAACAAACAATGTTAAAATTTGTTTGGAACCACAAAAGATCTCAAGTAGCCAAAGTAATCTTGAGAAAAAAGAACAAATCTAGAAGCATTACACTCACTAGTTTTAAACTATGTTACAAAGCTATAGTAATCAAAATAGTATGCTATTGACATAAAAACAGACACAGAGGTCAGTGGAATAAAACAGAGAGCCCAGACATAAGCCCACATGTATATGATCAATTACTTTATGACAAAGGAGCTAAGAATATATGAGGGAAAACAATATCTTCAATAAATGAAAAACTAGATTGCCACATGCAAAAGAATAAAGCTGGACGCCTACATTATACCATAACACAAAAATAAACTCAAAATGGATTAAAAACTTGAACATAAGACCTTGAACACGAGAACATAAAACTCTAAGACTAAAACATAGGCAATAAGCTCCTTCATATTGGTCTAGGTGATGATAGTTTAGATTTGACACCAAAAGCAAAACCAAGCATGTGGGACTATATCAAACTAAAAAGCTTCCACACAGCAAATGAAATGGTGCATTTAGCTAGATAGTAAATTGTTCATATTTAAATTTCATATTTCTAGATAGTTACCACAGAAGTATTTCATGTTAGCTGAGTCTATCGTGTTTGTTTGGGGTCTTTAAGTTCCCTCCTAAATACGATCTAGGCAAAACATTGTACATGTCTACAGATTAGATGCGTATTATTATGGGAAGTGGGTCCACAACTTACATCAAGTTCTTAAATAGGCCTATAACCCAAACAAGGGTGGAGGATAATTGCTTTTAACCTTTGATATGTTGTCTGAAATGTTATAGTTAAGATGCTATATATCCTCATAAATCTGGGAATTTTGTTTTACTTACCTTCCCATGTATGTGCATGTATATATGCATGTGTATACATATGTATACATAATTATATATAATTATATTATCTAGATATTTCAAGCAAACAAATTCCCATTTGTATTTCATATCCTTTCTCTCTATATAATTTCAACAGACTTTTAAACACCTTTATTTACTCAGTGGCCAACAGAATAAAGATCCTAGATATCACTTTGTTTGTAGAAGTACAAACACTGCAAGGAGGAGGAAGAAGAGGAAAAAGGGTGGGGGAGAAGAGAAGAACTAATCTAAGAAATTAATAATACAGAAAGTGTCACAGAGAGTGTTTCAATAAGCAGAGTATGAAGATGGTTAACATTTGAAGGAAGGAAGATGTTAGCTCTCAGAGCTAGGGATCAGCTCTTATGAGTTTACCTATTTTATAAAATGACTCCTTGACAAAATAGCTAATGTCTTTGATTTTTACTCTAGACATACAAGACAAAATGGACTGCTTGAAAAACATGCATATTTGATATATTTACATAGTTGATATGTATATCAAACATCATTTAAATTATGGTACTAAATAATTCCACACATGAATGGATTAGATCAGGGGAGAATATTCTTTATAGAAGATTCTGTTATCAGTTGCGAGAAGAGACAACAGGAAAATTGAGAGGGAATCAATTAATTTTGACATTTAGCTAGGCTATATTTTACTGAAATATACTATCTAAATAAGCATAAATAAGATTACCCATTTCCTTGGGGAAATTATCATGTACATACAGGTAGAAGTTAGAAAAGCAATCAAAGAGTATTATAATTTATAAGGCTAATCTTCTGTTTTGGAAAACTACATGCAGCTCAATGTTTATAGCTGACATACTGCTTTTGACTTTCTTAAATGAAAATTCAGTATTATATTACTAATTCACCTCATTTGGTTCCTCCAATGGCATCATTATTAATTGACAATATGACACTAAAGATATAGATATAATTTCTGTCTTCTAAGGACTTTCTTTCCAGAGCTTCCTTATAAAATGTTCTTTTGTTTTTTTTTAAGATTTTATTTATTTATTTTTAGAGAGGAAAGGGGGTGGAGAGAGAGAGAGAGAAACATCAATGTGTGGTTGCTGGGGGCCGTGGCCTGCAACCCAGGCATGTGCCCTGACTTGGAATCGAATCTGTGATGCTTTGGTTCGCAGCCCGCACTCAATCCACTGAGCTACGCCAGCCAGGGCAAAATGTTCTTTAAATTATCAGATAATTTGTATATTAACAACCAACTCCTATAAGCCTTGTCAGGAGTAAGAAAGATAAATTTCCCATGCTTTTATCTATTTATTACATGTGGAAATATTACCCACCCAAAAGTCCATTTGACTACATGAGTTTCCATTCAAAAGTACGTATTTTTCATATGCATATCTGCTAGCAAATAACAGCTGCCAATCAAGAAGAGCTATTAAACTGAGAAGCCTTACTGACACAATGAAAATAACAAACATGGAATTCAAAATCAGCTAGACAAACTAAGTTTGACTACCGGCTCTGCCATTTACCAGTTGAGTGACCTTAACAAGAGATTTAACATCTGATAATTTATCTGAAAAACTGGGAAGTATTATGCCCAAGTCACAGGATTGTTGTGAGAATTATATGTAACACTGTTCCATTCTCAAAATGCTAAAAAGAAAAAGGAACAGTAATCATTTCCCTATGATTCTAGATACTTCCCTATGATAATGAATCCCTTGACTGGTAATTTCTAGAGGGAATTCCAGGGTTAAAAAGGGCACATCTAACCTCTCAGCCCAAGTGCCTTTCTCTATACCCTTGCTATTCAAAGTGTGGTCCACAAACCGGCAGAATTGGCATCACTGGGGAGCTTGTTAGAAACGCAGAAAATCAGGCCTACAATACCCTGGCATAAAATACTACTATACACCAGACCTACTGACTCAGAGTCTGCACTCTAAAAAGATCACATGTGAATCATATACATATAAAAGTTTGAGAAACACAGCTCTATACACTAAGGGGGGTTGACTAAAAGATTTTAAGGTCCCTTATAACTAATTTCTCATGAAGGATCAGATCTGACAACACTGGCGGCTGTTTTTCAGGTAGCAACAGTCGGCTGGAACTGAAGAGCAGTTGCCCTGTTAGATGGGGGATGTACTCTCTTTGCCTCCCCCAGTCCTCATCTTGCCCTTTTCATGTATTTATGCTAACTGCTTGGCTCCTATTCAGCCTGTAACCTAAATCAGATTCCACACAGAATTGAAGAAGTCTCCTTTTCAGTAAAAAAGAGATGCCTTCAGGAGTAAAAATTCATTAGATGTATGTATTTTTAGGTGAAAGGAAATAAAAGATTATTTACCTTGATGGGAAGTAGTGAGGTCCAGGTAGGAAGTAAGGATGATGAAAAGAAAATCGTGGCGGTGTCCCAAATAGTGTGGCCGGGTGGCCAAGGGGAGGGGGCTGGTAGACATGCGAGTGTGGAAGAGGAGGAGCCTGGGGGATTGGCGCACTTCTGGGACAAGCGGAAACGCTGGGGTACTCCTTAGGGGGCTGGACGGTGGAGGCTGCAAATCTGGCGTGGGCAGTACTTGCACTACTTGAAAGCCTGTTGGTGCTCTCGGGAGACACAGGCGTGGGTCTCTTTACAGAGTGATTGGCTTCAGACGGCAGCTGATGAGCGTCCGTTTGGGAAGGCCCAGCAAAGCACTGGGGTGGGAGTGCTGGGCGGAGGGGCAGGCTCGGAGCCTGGACGGCCACCTGAGCCGTACTGGAAACGGTGGGCTGAAAAATTGTGATGGGGCTTAGGCGCTGGACTGCAGGTGTGGGCAGCTGGATGGCAGGCGGGGCTTCACCTTCGAAAATAAAAATAGCAGAGGTCAGGCATTAATTGAGCCACACCATGGTTGGTTGGTTGGTTTTTCAGTTAAATTTAATAAACCATACAACTAGAAGCCTTCACTACCTTAACCTAACAGCATCACCCTATCAATCCACTCTATTTCCTTACAGCATTTTCAACAAACTAAAATCATCTGTTTACCTATATTTTTTGGTTTCTCTTTCTTGCCTAGATTCTGAGTGCCATGAGAGGACTGCTGTTATCTCCAGGGCTCTAAATTCTGCTTGACACTGAATAGGTGTGCAACAATTTTTTAAATAAATGAATAGCATTATTGAATGATGGAATATAAGACAAATATACACCATGCTGGTATGTGGGTACAAATGTTTCTAAAAGAGATGCTATGAAACTACTGACAGGGGTTACTTTTAAGGAGTGGTCATCTGGGAGAGGAGGCAGGGCAGGGGAGAATAGGGAAAGCTGGACTTGCATTTTATACCTATAAGCACTGTTTGGATTTTTTATCATCTAAACATATTAATTTTATTTTTAATATTAATAGAGGTTTTAGTGTAGTGGCATGGGCCATTTTTCTTTTGTTTTTGTTCTCTCTGTTTAGGAAATTAAATTATGAATGACATTTACTTTTTTAATTGAAAAAACTAAAGAAACAATTAGTAAAAGTATTTCACTTCACTGCACGCGATGTGAATATAGAAGGAAATTCCCAAGTGAGGACAGGACTTGCCACAGGTCAGTTTGTGACGGGTATGAAAGGGTTACTATCGCAGCAGGACGTGACAGGTATGGCAGGATTTGTAAGGACAGGTAAGACAGCCTGGATTGGATCTTTCTGTTCCTGAGGAAGCAAGGACTGCTGGTTGAGTTACTAAATTACCCAAATGACGCACTTAATCTAAATTCACAGAATCTCTTCCAAAGAAGTGGAGAGAGAAGCCACAGCAACAGAGTCATGATCCAGGTTATTCCTGTGCAGTTAGGTCTCTGTTAACATACAAGATGCAGTCCAAGAACAGACTCAATGGTTAGAAATGTCTCTGCCAGAGGCTCAAAGGAATGTGGCTCTGCTCTCAGCCTTGTCCAGATAATAACGTTCCACCCTCCTTCTCTCCAGATATGGCAGATAGCACCCATCTTGAACATGGAGGTAGGGAGTTAAGGGATATATCCATCCTTTTCAAGATAGCCTCTGACCCAGTGAAGTACAGGCCACATGGGACCAGGGCGTAAATAAAGCTGTCCTGATTCTCAGTTGATAGGGTTACATGGGCACAAGCCTTAGTGAGGCCCTTCCTGATTAATCAGGAATAAAGTAATTTCCCTCCTCCTTGTTCCCCCAGAACCTGTAAATCTATCCCTTATTAGAAAATTTTGTAAATCTTTAATATTATTTACATATCTCCCACCCCGACCATAATCATGAACCTGGGAGCCTGAGAGCGGAAACTGTTTTATTCATGTTTATGTCCCCACTATCTGGCACAGAACCTGGTTCACGACAGCTGGGAAAGGGATGACTTGATAAAAGAAAGGACAAACTAACAGGCAAGCCTGTAGCTAACAGCATGTCCACCACTGACCTGGTATAAGGAGATCTAAACCTCCTCTAAACGACTGTGAAACCACAAAACCACTCCAAGCTGTATTAATTGAATTGTCACTGCACTCTAGTGAGCAGCTCCTGAAAGCTCCCTTTGATTCAGATCCCTTTTCCCCATGCCCGTTACAAGAAGCTCTTAGTCCTCAGTAGCGTAGAATGGCATTTGTAGGCGAAGGAAACGTAAATGATGGGAGCGGCAGACTATCACTTTAACTTCAGTTACTGAAGGAGTGTCTCATCTTTTTTTTTTTTAATTTCATTTATTTATTTTTAGAGAGGGAAGGGGGAGAGAGAGAGAGAGAGAGAAATAGAGAAACATCAATGTGC